>OY992893.1:78338115-78448115 GCA_963921405.1 Cepaea hortensis
TTGTGAGTGTGTATCAGTATGTATGAATGTATTGTTTACTAAACAGGTCATTTCTTTTTGTTTGCACAGATAACAGGATATGCCCAATCAGCGACTGCTTGAACATCTGTCCTTTGGGCTATGCTCTAAATGAAAACGGATGTAAGTCATGCAAGTGTTGCGCTCCATATGTTTGCCACGAGCTCGCATGTGAACACGAGAGGGACGAACGCCGGTGCCCCTACTGCAAGTGTAAGGAGTAATCTTGATACCGGGGACAACTTCTTCCTTTACATGAGTTGACCAAGAACTCTCGTGTGAAACAGTGCAAGACTGTCGTTTGTTATGTCAATGATTTCTATTGTAATCACCGTTCATGTAAACCTTTCATAATGTGACAATACTTACTTACTATTGTTATTTTAGACCTCTAAACTGAAGGCGTTTTGGTGTCCTGATCTCATAATCATGTGACCAGAAGTTTTGCGTGAAATATGTTCAATTTTCTCTCATCCAGCAGCAACTTTTTTTGCCATTGGATTGACTGTGTCTTCTAAATTCTATTCACTCCACAGTGCCGTGTCCGATGTGATTATTCGCTGCAACAGGTCTCCAACAATTGCTACATTGGGTCTTCGTTGAATATTCTGCTCTATTGTTTCTTTTACATCCATCCATCCATCATGTGCCTTGCTTTTACATACCTTGAGGATAAATATTATCTGCGACGTGAGCTAGAGAACGTCCGAGAAGAAAATGAACTGACGACATCAAAGACATTGTACAATCACACTGAATGACACTTTCCAATGCAACCCATCCGGCGCTGCAGCGTCAATTAATCCTCCCTACTACGCTTCACAGCCGACGATGATCTTGCGGGCGTCTTCTGGCTCTTTTGCCCTCAAATTGTCCCTCCATTATGGTTTTGTGTAGACTTGCGTTCTTTTATGTGACCAAAGTATCGTGTCTTTCCCATTTTAATTAATTTCGGCAATCGCGGGTTTTATGTTGAGCTGTTATAAATCTTTCTTTACTTGACTCATTTTTGCATAAAACGCTCGCCTCAGTCTTTAAAAGATCCACATTTAACAAGCCTAATTTGTAAGATCCACAATTTTAGTCAACATCCATGTTGCCAATAGTATTGAATACAAATACTGCTTACTGTTCATCACCTTCAGTTTCTGTGATACTTGTTTGAAGAGAAGAACAGGCTTCACGTTTTAGAATGTGCAATATACTCCAACTGATTCCTACAACTAGTGTTTTCTTTTTCTTTTCTTTTTTTAAGGGGGGGGGGGGAGGTTAATTTTTTATATCACAGAAAATCAGAAATATGTTAGTCATCGAATGTTTGTTTTATGTTTTTCTTCAAGGCCATACTCAGCTCGTCTCTTTACCAAAATGGCGTTGCTATTTATATCCAATACCTTTCATGTTTTTGTTTTCAAATGTCTTGTGTGTGCTCTCACTTACAAGATGCGTGTTTTTGTTGCGCTTAACTTTGTTTCAATAAAAGTCTGCACTACAAATACCTTTGTTAGAGTTGGATGGGTTGTCGTTGTTGAAATGGTGACTGTTGATGTAATGATGATGATGATTCTTATCGCTCTAACGGTAACTATAGTTTGTGTGGTGGTGTCTGTTGTTGATGGTGGGAGCCAGCGGGAAAATACTTAGCAAAGTTTATCATCAGAACATACGACTACATCTGGAATGCGGGTCAACTGTGTCGTGTTCAGCATCAAAAACCACACTACAAGAGCTGGACAGGGTGCAGAATCAAGCTCTTAGAGTCATCACAGGAAGGATGAGACAACTCATACAGTGGAAATGGAGAAGATGGGGAGGACACAAGCACTGAGATAGCGCACAGATACGACAACGCTAATACAAGCAGAAATGTTCCTAAGCTTGCCAGACCACCCTATGAAGAACAGATTTGAAAACTTAGCTATAGGACGGTTGAAAAGAAGCAGTTGTATCTATCAGGTACAAAGACTCTACAGAGAAATCGCAGATCTGCCCACAGTTGGTATCCCCCTGAAAACTATTCCAGAGCGAACTAAATGGAAAAGGGAACATAATCTATCACTACAAATCTTGACAAAAATGAGAGGAATACTTGACAGGGAAGAACAGACCAGTGTACAGCGCAGGACAGCCACTATAAGCTTTCTTGATGAGGAACACCCGCAGGACCTCTGGGTCTGAGTCTACACAGATGGGTCAGCACAAAATGCTGTTCGAAATGGAGGAGCGGGAGTGTATATAGAATACTCAAATAATACCAGTGACACGGCCAGAGTACCAACAGGAAAGCACTGCCATAACTATGATACTGAAATTGGGGCAATCAAGACAGTAACAGAGAAATTACTAATTACCAGCAATGGTACACAACCTGTGGTGCTATTGACAGATGCAAAATCAGTACTCAAGCCGCTCCTGTCTGGGAAATTGCCAGTACTGAGGATACTACATTCTGAACTTAGCAGTCAGCATAAGTTCACCATACAGTGGGTACCATCCCACTGTGGAATACCTGGACACGACAGAGCTGATCGACTGGCTAAGGAAGGAGCAAAAGAAGAACAGCCTGATGTGCCCTTTACAAACCACCAAACGAAAAGAATGATCAAATCAGCCAGAAAGCCACGAAAACCTGCTCAAGACGACTACCTTGTTATGGACAGACCAGAATAAGTCATTATTCTGCGCCTCAGAACAGGAGACAATATATTACGCAACAACGTGTATACAACATTAAAGATTTGTAAATCAGCCATGTGCACACGTGGATTGGCGCCGCAGACAGCAGATCACATACTCCACGACTGCCCAAATTACAACATATCTAGGCAAACCCTATGGCCTAGAGAGAGACAGTGGAAGATAAACTCTATGGACCGCTGAGTGAACTAAAAAAAAAAGACAGTTAAATTCACAGAAGAGACAACATTGCAGTTATAGACATATTTTAAGCGATCGAGAGAAGAAGAAGAACCAATGTTTGTGTAGTGATAACTGATATTAATGTGGCAATGACCTCGATTGGTGTGGTGATAAATGTTGTTGGTGAGTGATAATTGTTATTGCTGCGGTGATAATTGTTGTTAGTGTTGTGATAACTGTTTTTAGTGTGGGGATACGTGTTATTGGTGTGGCGGTGTCTGTTGTTTTTGCTGTTAAACCAGTTGTTGGTGTGGCTGGGAATGTGCTTCGTGCGGTGATAATTGTTGTTAGTGTAGTGATAATTGTTGTTGGTGTGGCGATACTTATTGTCGGTATGTTGGTACCTGTTGTTGGTGTGGTGATAACTGTTGTTGGTGTTTTGATACATGTTGTTGGAGTAGGATGTTGTTGTTGTGGGTGTGACTGTAGTTGGTGTGTTGATACATGTTATTGGAGTGGGATGTTGTAGGTGTGGTGGTGACTGTAGTTGGTGTGTTGATACATGTTGTTGGAGTGGGATGACCACAGTTGATACAATACTGATACGATAATCATTGACAGAGATTATGCAATAGAGGAATGAAAATTTAGGCACTGGATAGGAACAGATTGTTCAGATGCAGAGGCTGATTAACAGACGCATAAAACAGTCTAAAACAGTGATATGTCTTGCGGCATGAGGAGACCATCCCCGTCCCATCATACTCCAGGGATTCTTTTGTCGTACACTCGTTTATCCTTACACGAGTCACCATCTGGCACAATTCCCTTACTCCTAATAACATCTCGCTGATGGCTATCACAGACCTCAGAGGGGAACCAAGAGCTATAGACTATAAAAGTCTTCCTGGAGCTTGGGTCTGACGGCCTGTGCTAGGGTCGGGGCCCAAAGAGATAAATACAAACTATCGGTGTCTATCTCGCATAATTGGAAATCCTTCCTATCTATAAACTTATCTAACAAGTCATAGTACAATTCTAACATACGCAACTTTGCCTACTCGTACACAAAGAAGCCTTGGGGTAGATCCCATACGCTGGTCATCTTCAGAGACTCTTCCTCAAACACATCATCTGACAGCATGGTCATTTTCTTGATCAGCGGCTGATTCACCAACTTGCAAACCATATGATAATATGAAACATTGGTGTGCTTGGCATTATTGGTTAATGTTTTGCCATAGGCTGAGTTTCCTAACAGTTTCATAGTATCGGCTTCACCGGCACGTCTGGCATCTGACAGCTTCTTACCAAACTTTTCAAGACAGCATCAGGCACTCACGACATCTACACCTTCATCAATGGATACTAAACTATCAACATCAAACATGGACACAACACCCTCATCACGCAAAAGGAAAGCACCGCCAGGCGCACAGTCAACTAAGAAACAGAAAAACAATAACGAGCAAATGGTAGCAGAGAAAGCAGACGTAGAGATGGATGAGGAAGCAGAGACCTTCGACAAACTCCCGACTGACCTCCCACGGAAATATAAGAACAAATGGACAGCCCTTATAACAAATTATAGGAGTAGCAGCCATATATTGGTGTGCATTTCTTTTTTATTGACCAGACTCAGTACAACCAATAGACTGGACCAAGACATTAACACGGTTTTTAATAGTCAGACAGCTACGTTTGAGGTCATTTATAGCCATCACATGATACTCAGACATAAGGAGACAGAAGAACTTATATTTTGCCATTCCTCCTCAAACAACCCCTGTGAACTCGGCGTCTCTTTGTTAGTAAACAACGAAGAAGACTTGGAAGACTTAATAACGATAGTTCATGACAGTGCCATGTTTAATTACGCCCTACACAACAGACCCGACACTAAGTATCTGGTAGAGACAATACCGGTGACTAGTTTTTATATATCACATTAATTAGCACCGTATCGGTAATGTTTATGCGAATTACCTGACAATATTAGAAACAATCACGGTATCAACATATTACAACACTACGCAGACCTCAAGCCCTGCACTGACAATGTTTGCCTGTTTCAATGTCTGGCGGTATGTAACGGGGAAACTGCTAAGGATCTTAGGAAAATTACCAAACGTTTAGATAGGCAATGGCAGACATTTTAACATATAGAGTTGTAGAAAACTTTCCCTGGAGTTAGGTTAATTGACATGCCCAAATGTAGAAAAAATGTTTTTGGGTTAATATAGATATTTTTGAGGTCAATGAGACCCAGGCCCTGATCCCAAAACTTCGTGGCATTGGGAAATGCACTAAAGCTTTGCAAGTACTACTATATAAGGATCACTTTAGGTATATTAAAGCCTTTGGTAGTGTAGCCAGGTCATTTGGGTGTAATGAGTGTAGGAAATTGTGGAGTGGTTGTTTGGGAGATGGAGAATCATAGCAAAATATGTAATGGTCGAAACTGTAGACGCTTATAAAGGTAGTTTTATATCTATTCTGTGAGAGAGACTTGTGGGAGAATATTAGCTCTTTGGGGGTCCCAGTAGACACAGATTTTGTGTATTCCTACAGGGCTACATATGAAAACGAGTGCTATTTTAATGCTTGCAATTTACCGCGGGAAACCAAGTCTACCAATTTTGTATGTAAGCATGTCCCTCTTAGCTGGTCTATCGCCATCTAACGTCCCTGGATTCGATATGTTTATCGTTAATTCGTGAGGCAAATGTTAGCGGGTTAACAGCAGTAACACACATTCTCCACAAACATATTAAGACACGCATTCTTTTCCCAGATGCCCGGTCAACAAACGATGAATAAGCCTGGATTTACGAGTGGCTGGTCACACACGATGATGCCCACCGCCTGCGTGGTCGTGATACGTTCTTGGCGGAGCAGAATGACACAGTGGTTTTAAAATGTGGGACTCTACGTTTCTGTTAGCTAAACTTTATATAGTCAATAATGTACTGACATCACAGACAAAAAGATAGAAAGAAACAGAGAGATAGATAGAGATAGATAGAGATAGAAAGAAAGAGAGAGCTAACGCCAGACGTAAAAGATAGACAGAATCACGCTTACACAGAGACACGTGGTATAAATCTTTAGAAACCTTGCACACATCATATCCACTTTGGTATTACCATCTACTTCAGTGATTCTCAACAGATGGGTATTCCTAGGGGGAATTTTGGGGTTTCCATGTGGGGGGGGGGGGGGAAGATGAAGATTATTTCAAGATTGCGTTAATACAAGAAGCGATTACTTGATCTTGTTTTTCCCTTCATACTTTACGGTTCTGTACGTCTCACCCCTCTACAATTCATTTCATCATATAAGTAGACCCACAAATCACGTTTTATGTGGACGTCTAGACTTGTGTTAGTATGTGCTTCCATTATTACGTATACGGTATAGGGGTAAAAGGGGAAGGGGGGATTTTTAGACAGGAAATACGATAGGGGGGAATGACGTTCTGAAAATATAGTGAAGGTGGACACGGGCCAAAAAAGGTTGAGAACCACTGATCTACTTCATCCCGAGACAGCTGCCACACTTATCAGTATTTCACATGTTTTGACCCTTCTCGGGTCCGCATACGATTTTTCCTTGAGAAAATATCATGAGGAAACAATTTATTCTGGTCTGGACTGGGGAAATAATTCGCATTAATATTACTCTCTTATATTTTAACAATTATTTTACAAAATTCACCAAGTTTGATATTTCATCTGAATATTTTTTACTATATTTTAAAATCTTATGGGATCTCAGTTTTTTTTCATGGGGGTGTAGCAAGTACAATTTATCATTACCCCTAGATGGACAACAATCACCTTTGGGTTAATAACCTTTTAACCCCAGGACTATCATTCTGAACCGGAGATGAACTATAACTTCACCTTGAATGGGGTAGGGGTAATGATCGGAAAGTCCGATGAGCTCTATACTTTGGACCATCATCTCGGGTTAGATCTGTCATTCGTATTGGGTTAAATCTCCTCATCGAGGGGCTCGATCCCGGCCTTCAGCTCCGCGCCCGCGCCATCCGGTTCGTCCGCGTGCTCGGTTCCAGCCGCTTGCCTCGCTAGCCCACAGAAACACCGGAAGTAACAAAAATCGCGAGATTTGAATAACAATGCCGAATCTGGAAGTATTCCGGAAGGTTGTCATGGAGCGAAGTTCTGCAAGGAAAATATTACTGAATTAATGAATTACTTACTATAGCATTTCTATTCTACACAGATATCAGATAATTAATGTTTGAAGTTGACTAATAATTGTTGTATTCTTTAACCCAGTTTCTGATCCATACAACAGTACTCATTTAGCTTCAGATTTAAATAGTCTAAATTTGTACTAGATAACAGATACATAAGCCTCGAATTCGGACTGACTTATTCGGACAACGACCTCGGAACGTTAAAGGACTCTTGAGATTTGAAACATGGAATGTACGGACACTATATCGAGCTAGAGCGGCTGAAGAACTAACCCGAGAGCTGGTTGAATATCAAATGGATATAACAGCAATTCAATAAATAAGGTGGCCAGGACAGGGTACTTTAGAGCAAAATGGAATGATTGTAAAATATGGAGGAAACACCCAAAATAAACATGAATTAGGAACAGGCTTTTCCATCAAAAAAGATTTAAAGGAGGGAACGTTCTAAACTTTAAAGCTGTTAATGACAGAATTAGTAAATTACGAATAAAAGGTAAATGGAAAAATATAACTATGATTAATGTACATGCACCTACTGAAGAGAAAGAAGATGACATTAAAGAAGATTTTAATAATGATTTGGAAGATGTCATAGGAGAAACCCCCATACAGGACATCCTGATTGTGCTGGGAGACTTCAATGCAAAAATAGGTAGAGAGCAAACTCATAAAAAAGTGGCCGGTATGGAAAGCCTACATACACCTTCAAATGATAAAGGATGGGGAGTCATCAACCTGGCAGAAGCCAAAGGATTGCAGATTAGCAGTACCAGACTACAAAGAAAGGATATACATAAACAAACTTGGAAATCATGTGTTAAGAGAACTTATAATCAAATAGATCACATTTTAATTAACAACAGAAATGCATCAAACATACAACAAGTTAGAAGTTATAGAGGAGCTGAGTGTCACAGCGACCACTTCTTCGTTAGAGCAAAATTTAAAATAAAACTTAAGAGAGCTTTCTATACTAAATTACAAAGATTACACCCAACACATAACAGAGAAAAACTACAAGAAATTACAGTCAAAGGGAAATTAACAGATGAAATTAAATGTAAGCTTGAAACTCTGCAAAACCATTTGGAGGAAAGCGATGACCAAACTTGGTTGAACATCAAGAATACAATTCAATCTACCGCAGAAGAATGTCTCGGTGTGTTAACCACGCATAGAAAGAACAGATGGTTCAATAAAAAATGTGAAGAAGCAGTCATTAAGAAAAAGAATGCCAGACATTTATGGTTAAATGATATCAACAACATCCACAAGGAAGAGCAATATAGAAATGAATGTAAAGAGGCTACAAAAATAGTTCGACAGCAGAAGCGAGAATATATGAGTAATATAATCAAAGATGTGGAAATTAATCACCAGAAAAACAAATCCAGAAAGTGTTTTAAAGAACTGAAGTCAATGAAACGAGGGCACCAACACAACACATATTGTTTAAAAGACAAAAATGGGAATATGATAAATACCAATGAGGAAATGTGCAACACATAAAAGAATATTTTGTTGAATAACTAAATCGTGAAGCTCCAAGTAACACTTTCACACAGGAAGAGGTTTTAACGGGTGAACCACAAATTGAAGTACCTGCATTTGAAGAAATCCTATATGTAATCACACGACTTAAAAACAATAAGGCAACTGGGGCTTATGGAATTGCTGCAGAATTTATAAAGGCAAGTGGCCATGCATTACATCTAAAGCTATACGAACTAATAATAAAAATCTGGATGACAAAAGAATTACCCCATGATTGGAAAGAGTCATTATTGGTCCTATCTTTAAGAAAGGAGACAAGTTCCAATGTGAAAATTATAGAGGAATATCACTACTGTCCACAAGCTATAAGATACTATCCGCAGTATTACTAAATAGACTAAAAAATATTCAGAAGACATATTAGGTGACTACCAGGCGAGTTTTAGACAAAACAGATCAACAACAGATCAAATATTTATCTTACGACAAATAGCCGAGAAAAATGGGAATATAAAAGAGATCTCTATCATATTTTTGTGGATTTTAAAAAAGGCTTATGATAGTGTCCATGGGAATAGTCTATGGAATGCTATTCAGGAATTTAGAATACCAAGGAAGTTAATCAACATGGCCAAACTATGCATGGAAGATATAATATAGTAACATATAAAGTCAGGAAATCCGACCCTTTCCAAATAACATCTGGCTTGAAACAGGGTGATGCACTATCGCCGCTACTCGTCAATCTGGCTCTAGAGAAAGTTGTAAGGAAGGTAAAGGAGGAATGTGATATTGGAGGAACATCCAAGCTGCTTGGTTATGCAGATGATATAGATATTATAGGGGAAAATGAACAACAGACATTAGAAATATTGAATAACTAAAAGGAAAAAGCCCAAAAGATGGGGCTGGTTATCAACCAAGATAAGACAGAATATATGGTAATTTCAAGAGAAGGAATGGCTAAAAACTCTGGCCACATACTAATAGATAATATGACCATTAAAAGAACAGAAACATACAAATGCCTGGGTACAATCCTCAACTGCTCCAACATCATAAGGGAAGAAATACAAACTAGAATCAATTCTGGAAATAAGATATACTATGCACTACAACATCTACTAAAATCAAATGCGCTGTCTCGTAACACCAAAATCACAATATACAAAACACTGATCAGACCAGTTGTGCTGTATGGCTCTGAAACCTGGAGTACAACGAAAATAGACGAAGGCTTGTTACAAACCTTTGAGAACAAAGTTTTAAGACGCATCTTTGGACCCATTAGGGATACACAAAGTGGAGAGTGGAAAAGAAGAAGTAACAAAGACATTTATGATCTGTTTAAGTCCCAGCTAATCACTGGTATCATGAAGGCTAATAGACTACAATGGCTGGGGCATATAGAAATAATGGAAGATAATATGGAAACAAAACTCGCTTACACTCAGGAAATAAATGACCGTAGACCCCGAGGTAGACGAAGAAGACCGTGGAGAGATAATATACATACAGATCTACAAGTACTTGGAATCAACGACTGGCAAGAGAAGGTCAACCAGAGAGACGAATAGAGACGGATTGTATCTGAAGCAAAGAACCTCAATGGCTCGGAATGCTGAAGAAGAAGAAGAAGGTACTAGATTTAATTTCTTCTTACTTCCACAAATTGTTTTGCCCTATGACAGCTTCTCTTGCCGTGTATATTCATTTTTCACCATCTTTACTTGTTCAATTGCGCTTGCGCTCCCTCCTATGCTACACCCTTCATGTGTCTTCACAAAGTCGGACTAGAGTCAAGCTCAACGTTCCACTACTTTTATCGTTTCTTTACTTATTCAGTCATCGGTAGAGATTTGCCCGCGACAGACGAGCATTATCTCCGGCGGGCCTATTCTCGCTGATCGCGAGATCCGCACAGTGGAAGGATGGGAGATTTGGCTCGCAACAGACAAGCAATATCTCCTGCGATATCTCCGGCGGGCCTATTCCCGGTGGTCGCGGGTTCCGCACGAGTCAGGCGGGGAGTCTGACTGTAGTACACGCTTTACAAGGTCCGGACTCTTGTAATTGAAACATGTGCGCGTAATACGGTACAGGAGCGTACGAGTCCCTCACCTCTGGGACTTGGCTGAACGCCTCTAAGTCGGGTCCCTTGGGTTATAGGGTCTGGACACCACTCGCCACCTGCTCGTGGTGGCGAGGTCTCGGAGGTTTGACGCTGAGACGCCAGCGTCTGCAGCCTACCTTGTGCCAGACGTATTGTTTACCCATTCTTCTGGAATACACAAGGCTAGACCGAGAGAGGGAACATGTCGTTTGGACACCACGTTTTTCTCTGAAGCTCTGCCCAGGCATTGTGATGGAATTTTGGCAACATTCCAACTCACATACTTTGGTCTGTCAAAACTGCAAGGTGCCACTCACTATTTGTTCACTATCATTGTCTACATCGCTACAAACATAGATGTTTGACTTCTCCCCCCCCCACCCCCTCCCCTGAGTCGTAGCTGATATATTAAACTAATGTCCATAATGTAAGATGTGACCATCACACGCCAGGCTGGCCGCATGTCCCATATCTGTCCTGTTACTTACTAGATGTCTTGTATTATACAATTCTTGCTGTGCTAGGAGAACGCTTCTCGGTGTTCAACTGAAAATGTAGTGTCTTGTTCTGTAGCACTTTATCCCCCAGTTGAACATAGGCCTCCAAGTAACTCACTCCGTAGGTCAGCATGGCCGAATGAATAAGAACGCGTGTTCTTAAAAATATGGTATGCTGATGCCGAGGTACGGGGTTCAACCCCTAAACCGGACAGTTGAACTAAAATGTTGACCTCTCGTCCTTGACTTGGAGAAGTAAATTACAAGTATCTCTGAAGTCGAAGCGGTTTCGCCTGATGGTGAAGGACACTGTTAATGGGGAAAGATAATCTACACGCAAAGTTGAGTACAGTGCTACTGCAAGTAATGTTATGGACTACGCTTGAGTTCAAAGCGAGCGAGGCCCCCCCCCCCCCCAAAAAAAAAAACAACAACACACACAGACAATATAAAAACTAACTCCAAGGCCCTATCTTTAACTGTCCCAGCAGCTCTGTCGACGTCCTTCCAATATTGTTTAATACTGTTTCTACTTCTCTTCTCCGTAAGATTTAAGGTCTTCATCTATTTCTTTTGTCCTATGGGTTCCATATTAAGACATTTCTAATTATACTATTCTCGGATTTTCTCAAAGAATGGCCTTTCCAACGCTAGCGTTTTTTCTTCACTTTTTGGATTACTGGTATTTGTCTCGTTCTCGCCGCAAGTTCCATATTGGTGATTTTCACATACCATTGTATTAATTATCCAGTGAACAAAATATGTCGCCACAATGTCCAACCAATGTACAGCCTGCTACGTAGACACGTGCCCATATTAACTTTCTCTCTGCCGATTAGTTGAATATTAGCTGACAAATAATGCAGCAAAGCACTTTTTTTTCCTGAAGTCTGGCTTGATTTTCAAATGCAGATAATACAAAAACTTTCTCGGTCACATGAACAATCATGCAGATTACATCAACAGGCTTATTAAATGCATGTAATGCACAGAATATTTATAACGTGTTGTCTTTCATGTAGACATGTTTAACGAGCTTAAAACTAGTAGCTAATGATATCTGATATTGTATCTTTCTTTACACGTCATTTACATTGGCTATTGTGTCCCGTATGACATTTCATATTTCGTAAGCAATTTCTAACTGAAAGGTATTTAACAGTCAGTTTACAGGGTTGGTAGAAACTGTTAGATTCTCGATCCAAGGTTCACGTACAGAATAACCTCGTCTTGAGTAAAGATGAAATTGCTTATTGTTGCAGCTTTGATTTGCCACACATCCGGATTCTTTTTTGATGGTAAATCAGTGTTAACTGTGTTTGTCTTGCCTTGGCTTGTCTTGCAAGTAGTCACTGAAAGTCAGTTCTTAATGATATTAGAAACGTTAGTCTGTGTTCTGTTCTAGCTTGGAGTTCGCCTTTGCGGATGTTATATATCAGTGATACTTGTGCTTGACTTTTCGTGTTTTTCTTTGCCCTAGAACAGTTATCTATGAAAGTCAGATCTTACTGATATTGCACATTTTACTCTTGGGCGTTCGCTATTGCTGATTCTATACTTGTCTTATCGTATTGTGTTATCTCAGCTTCGGATTACCACAATTGATCGCGATTTAAGTGATGCTGTAAATGCTTGTCTTCTTTTATATCCTGTCCCATTCTTAATTCACCATTACTAGCCGTAGATTCTTTAATAATGCCACCGATTGCATGGGATTGAACCACATCCGCTGTCATGTACACCATACTCTAACAACTATAGCACAGTGGCTTAAATACCATGACAAAAATACATACTATATTAATTTACTAGATTCAACCCAGGTCTCTCTCATACGGGAGAAATCGTTGAGGTCATCAGATATTTCGAAACGGGGGTTATGAAGTTAATTTATATAATTCCTAGTCATCGTTGGAGCCTGAAAGCATGACGTCACTACTCATTCGAGAGAAAGCTTAACATCTTCCTCTGTTTTGTCTGATATTTTAGTAATGTGCACACCATACGTTTAGTTTGTTGGTTGGCTATTATTGTAACTGAGCACTCTTTACTGAATACTGAATTTAAGAATGCATATCATTGCCCTAGGGACACATGCTCGTCCCCACCTTTCAATCGCCTGCGATATGTTATAATGCTGATTATCCCAGTAGCAAGTCAATTAAAAGTCCACCTTGTATTTCTTTATGTTTTCAGTATTGTCCAGACCCTCTACTCACTCCCTACTGAGCCATTCTTTCCAGGTGTGAATATTCGTCTGTTTAGCCGCACTACCCATCCGATTCCAGACTGATTGATTGATTGATTGATTGATTGATTGATTCCCATTCCCATAGGCGCTCCGTATCCGATTCCAGAGAACCTCATCAAATCTCTTTTCTCTTAAAGTAGTTCTCCATCTAGAAGGGCAGCGGCAGCAGCTAATCTAGCAGGTTGTTCATTGTCCCATACACCTGCATGTCCTGGGCAGATAATACATCCGTCCTGTCAAACAATGCTAGCCACTCCGTCCAGAGCATGCCAGATTCTACTTTCTGAAGCATACTTTTTTAGTCCGTTACAAACATATGTCTGGTTGTGCTGTCCTCCAATCATCGGAAGGCTGCCCCAACTTCCATTCTCATGCTAGATATGGTAGTAGCAAATGCCACAACTCCATTTTTTTTAAAAAACAGTGTCCATTTGTCTTTGCATCAAAATCTTACCCACTCTTTTTACCTCTAACTACACACCCATTAATGTACATAATTACATCGCTAATGTTTGAGTTGTCTTCTAACAGCTGTTGCACGGACACGTAATACCCGCTGAACATTCTCAGCGCCGTACGCCCAATGTAACTATAAGTCAGATCTTGACTGCAGCAGGATATAACAGTATACAGTGAAACAGAAACGCAAACAAAATCACTTTTTTTAAATCCTAAGGATACAATGAAAACAAACACTTATACATTCCCTACTAGGGTCAAACTACCTAAACGAGATAACTAATGTAGGGGTGAAATACATGAAAATAATGTACGTAGTAATATTATGAAAACTATGACAGATATAAATTAAATAAATAAGAATAAAAATAAAACACAACACAATTGTCCGACGTTTCGCTAGTCACTACCTTTGTCAACAACAACAAAAAATACACAGGTATAAGAAAATTACTGTGAAATTAAAACAATAAATGCACCAAGAATATTGACAAATGTGAAGTTGAAGGTCGAATGAAATAATGCGGTGAAGTGTAAGTGTGAAATCTGGAATAATAGAACTAAACATGGCCAATGTCAGATTGGTGAAGAAATTAAAGATTACATATTATTTGGAAATGAGATAACAAAAGATGGGTGGGTGGCTAACGGTAATATGAGACCCGAGGGTCTAAGTTAAATTTTAGCGTCCATAATCGAATTTATTCCGGCTGAAAGGACACACCCCGTAGTGGAAATTAATTTACTCTCCTTTTTCATTCTGAGAGACGTGTCTGCGTAACATAGTCTTATAGCAGTGACACACACATCATAGACCTCTTATGATCTAAATGTTTTGCATATCCTTTACAGGAAATCGCTGTCAACATCAGCATCTTTCAGCTGATTGTTGATTTCTTGACAAGATTACGCTCAGTAGTTTGCCATTGCTTTCTGAGCGACCGGCTCCATACTCTCATAAGTCACTGGTACGAATGGAACCGCTTCCAATTCTCGTGCGCTCACGTCAATCACGAGAGTATTCGGGGTTACGGAGAAAGCTGCTAACCCCTCGACCAGGGAGACCGGCTCTTATGATCTAGGGAATTACAATTATTAGAAACACGCTGTATCAGTGTTGTGTCATGTCCCTCAGATGTCCCCTATATCTGTCCGCTAAAAGTTGTCCAGAGAGTCTAGGAAGTCTCAGTGGCGAAGTGGTTTCTCCATCTACCTTGTGCTCCCAATGTTGTGAGTTCGATTCCGGGCTACGTGGTTCGGTTCACTAGTGCAATTTTCTCAAAGACTCCTGGGGGTCGTCTCCGGGGCTACGGAGTTCGTGCTTTGTGCGACGCTGCTAACAAGCGCCCCAGTGGAAAGAGACCAGCCATATGGGATAAAACCCGGTGCAATGAAGTATATTCCCCTTGCGTTTTAAACCTTTCTTCTTCTAGTCTGCCCAATATACTTCGTGTCGTATTTCTTGCAAACAATTGTGTATACGAGCTTTCAAGATGAGCGGAGTTTTCAAGTAAAAGTTACCACTAGGAAATATCACCTGCTGTATCTGGATGACCTGCTTGCACGTAAGACACAATATCCGATTACATTTGGATGTACCCACAATTGAGACAACCCTAGGTAGGCGAGTGTGGAGAAGTGTGTCTCTGAAAGCCCTCTTATACCGTATATCATACAGGATGGTTGCCGTATTAGCCCGTGCATCGTTTCCTTTGAGAGAAGTTTACATTTCTCCAGGTGAACTTGCAATTTTATCGCAACTATCTTTTTAAACACCTTGTCATAAGTATATTAAGTATTGTGAATTTTTGGCTTGGGGAGTGGCGTGATATGCACCACTCTTAAGGCACGGTTGGTGTTTTAATGCTGTGGTTGAAGCAGTTCATAATTTCTTCAAGATCTGCATGGCCTAGAATTTTAATGTGAGCATCTTCCACACCAGCTGGGTCAATGCACTGCCTTTTGTTTTCTTCTGCACATATGTTTTATTGGCTCTCGCTCGCTGTGAACTCAAGAGTAGTCCATATACACTACTTCTAATAGTGCTGGACCGAATTTTGCTTGTTGATTTGCTTTCCTTATTAACAGTCTTCCTCGCCATCAGGCGAACCCACTCCTACTTCTGAGGTATTTGTAATTTACGTCTCCAAGGAACGGACGATAGGTAAACATTTTAACCCAACTGTCCCTCTTACCTCGGCATCAGCACTCCGGGTGGTTAAGAACAAACGTTCTTATCCATTAAGCCATGCTGACCTACCTGCACATATTTGATATATTTAATATGCACGAATGTTTTTAGAGGGTTATTCAACAACCACATATCTGGAGGTCCTATAATTGTAGTCAGTCTGCTTCACAAATATTTAAATGAATTTCTCTTCATTTCTCTTGTCATCTCACTATTAAGCATATCAAATAAGGTGCTTACTTCATTTCTTCTCAATCCCGAAGGAGGTAGCGGGTTCAACCCTTACACGGTCAGTAGGACTAAAATATTGACCTGATGGCGAGGGACACTGGTAATAGATCAAAGTAATCCACACGCATAAATCAGTTTAATGCACTAGAAGTAGTAGCACGTGAATGGATTCAGCTTGAGTTCAAAGTCAGCTAACGTCCCAAACCAATCAGTGTAGCTTCCAGTATTTGTCCATTGTCGTACCACTTCGTTCAGCTAACGTCCCAAACCAATCAATTTAGCTTCCAGTATTTGTCCATTGTCGTATAACTTCGTTCAGCTAACGTCCCTGTCAAAGACTGGAACATATAGGAAAGAGGTCTACCGCAAGATAGAAGACCACCGGGAAGAGTGGTCAACCTCAAGTAGATTAGAGGTAACATAGTGCCCCGATATAAGGGCAGGGTAGGTGATAGAAAGGGGGACTATTAACTAGTTCTCTCATGAGACACGGAGGCATTGACCAGATAGTTAGTACTCTGGTCACGACAAAATCACGCCTACGTGATAGCCACGGAGAAGAGTGCCACTCAATAGGAGAACGGCTGCTACAAGCGTGCTGAAGGTAACCGCACGCAAAAAGCCGAAGGACGCAACAAGGTCCTTCCGCGTGCTGTGTAGCGACGCGTGTAGGAAAAGTCAGACTGGGGACTGACTTCGTAGAGAGCAGATCGTTTAGTGTCGATAGGAGTTTTTTGTAGCCAATTAGATAGAGATTAGCAATAGGGTTAGGAAACTAGAGATAGGCAATTCTGTGGCTTTGTGTGTGATTTGATAGCAATTGTTTTTTGTAAATGTAAAGAGCCAACGGCAATAAAATGTACCATTCATTTCCTCTCACACGACTTGCAAGTTTCTTGTGTGGTGTGGGAGAAGTAATCCTATGATGCCTGACACATTGGTTGTTGACAGGAATGGTTTTCGTACTTTTTCTATTTGTTTACTGTCGCGAGGGCACTACTTTTGGCTATGCAAATTAGACTTGGTCTGCACAAAACTTCCATTTAATGTGGTGTCAGAAGTGTGGCTTGAACAAATGTTCAAGCTATTACACTTACCCACGGCTCTAGACTAAGGTTACGAATAGTGAATTACAAGGTTTAATTTGTGTCGGTGACTGATAACGTGTGCAGACTAGAACGAGTTGCGAGCTAAACTGTGCCTATCGTGACAAAATAATGCTTATTTGTGTTTATTAGAATATTATGTACTTAATTATGTGTTCTTCAAAGTTGTAAGTATTCATATTATTATTTTCTTTCATTGATTTATGTAATTATTTATTTGTTTATGAATAATTATCAAATATTGATTCATGGCGGAGCGATACACAGCCAGCAACATTATCGATTTTTGCAAGCTAAAAATAGCGCTGCGCCTCTGACGTATTACGACTGACAAGCAGTTGTTCTACGCCATTCGCATTCAGCATCTGATTGTTTACAAATCGTCAAGCTACTGCCCGCCCGAATCTGTGCTTTATATTAATTATTATTTGTTTATTTCAGTTAGTGAATGAATATATTTATTTATTTAAACAATATTATTATATTTTTATTTAATTTAAAAGCATTTATTGAATGGTTTTCGTACTTTTTCTATTTGTTTACTGTCGCGAGGGCACTACTTTTGGCTATGCAAATTAGACTTGGTCTGCACAAAACTTCCATAGATTAAACTAGGTTAGGGACGAAAGGCATAAAACGTTAGAACGAAGACAGGACATTGACAATTTAATATAAATTAAACGATATTCTGTTTGCCCGTGGGCATGTCATTGTGATTGTACCAAATTGTCAGAAATAACGTGTCGTTTACAATGTGTTAATTGTTGCTGCTCTGTGAACCAGGGTGAACAACAGCTGATTAGAAAACTCGTGTGTATGCCGAAGTGCCAAACGAGGTGACCTGTGTTACCGGACTGGTGTTCCTGATTCTCGGGAACATTAAGTTGAGTATAACCTACGTATTTGGCATGCTATGTGATTAATAGTGCATCTCTTTTTCAGCTTGTGATGCATTAGCATATTTTTGTGCTTTGTTTTTCAGGGAAAAAAATTTTCCAGGATATAAACTAAGAGTCCAATTTGCAGTGCTCAGATATTAAGAAACATAACATATCAAAGATAAATAAGTGATTAAAGACTTCACTGCGGGTCATTGCTAGCTAATAGGCCAACAACATGGCAACTTTATCTGATTTCATAAAAGCTGGTAAAGAGTTACAATACACAGGAAAGGAGCTAGAACAATATGCTGATCAAAAATTTAAAGAATCAAAAGATGCTGAGAGAGATGAACGCGCACAAGAAAGAGAACAGGAAAGACAACACAAAAAGGAGATTGCAGAACTAGCTGAGATAACAAAACAAAAACAGCTAGAACAGGATAAGGAAAATAAACAGAAAGAAATAGAGATTAAACATAAAGAATTAGAATTAAAACAGAAGCAGTTAGAACATGATAAGGAAATTAAACAGAAGGAATTAGAGTTAAAACAAAAGCAGTTAGATCAGGAGAAAGAACTAAAGCAAAAAGAGATAGATGAAATGGCAAGAGTGAAAGAAAAACAAATACAGGTAGAATCAGAAACACAGTTACAGATGAAAAGTATGGATGTAGATTCACACTTAGAGATCTCTGCTACTAAACTAAAAAGTCAACAAGAAGAAAATAAGTTCAATAAATACAAAAATATTATCAAACCATATTGTAAAGAAGACTCCATATCAGCCTGGACAGAAAATGTCGAATATCAGTTTAAATACCACCAAGTTCCAATAGACATGTGGGCTATGATTTATATGAAGAACCTGAGTGGTGAGCTCCTTAAAGTGATAGAATCAATACCATCTGATCTTAGATCTAACTATCAGTACATCCATGATAGGATAATGCAACATTTTTTACTTGATGCCCCTCAAATTTAAAACCAAAACCTAGTGAGACTTTCATTGATTACGTCTCAAATGTTCAAAGTGTACTAAATAGGTGGCTTAAAGCAGCTAACATAGGTAAAGATTTTGACAGACTTAAAAATCTAATAGCCATGGATAAAGTCATATCCACTATACCATCTCCTTTTGCTAAATTCCTGCAGCAGTCGGACATTGAGACCATAGAACAATTTGAAAAGAAAGGCTCTGCATATTTTTCCTCAAATAGAGATATTTTTAAGACTTCAAATGACTCTGAAATAGTTTCCTTTGTAAAGGACCAACCTAAAAACTATCAAAGTAATAGAAAACCATTTCATAAATTTGATAACAAAGATAGGAAAGTGTCAAAATGTATCTACTGTCAACTTTTGCATGACACTTATTCTATGTGTGATAAATCGCCAAACTATCCGGCGCATCTTGAAAATGTTATTAAGAAGCAACAAAACAAGCGATCTGCATATAGGCGTGCAATCAAATGCTTCTTTTGTTCCAGCTACGGCCATTATTCAAATAAGTGCCTGGGCCGCCAACGTATGAAAGCCAACAATGCTATTTTGATTGATACATCTTCTGATAGTGGTAGTGAGACTGAGTGTGAAGTTGAAAATGAATTACCTGTTAACCAAGCTGAAGATGTGTGTTGTGTAAACGATATGTTAAGCTTTGACAGTTGTGAACGATGTCACCAATTTCATGCAGACGGAAAATTAGAATGTGGACATACAGTACCATTCTTATCTGAGAGTGTAAATGCAGCATTAGCCTCCAGAGGCAATTTAGTGTTCCACAATGCAATGGTCAACAACAGACCATGCCAATGTTTGCTGGACAGCGGCAGCACCCTTATTGGTCTTAGGAAGGAACTGGTGAGTCCAGATGATTATACAGGTGACTCTGTCAAATGCCGAACCTTTTCGGGTAACATTGAAATTTACCCTTTGGCCAAAGCCCGTATTAATACTCCTTTCCTTTCTGGTACATTTACTTGTGCAATACTTGACAACCCTTGTACTGACTTAATTTTGGGTTGCTTACCCCAATTAAAACAATGTACTAGCGATGAAATAGCTGCATGGGAAAATTTAAATGCAGCTAATGCAACAACTAGAGCAGACTCTATAAAACATCAAGACACACTACAAGATGAGAGACTACTGTTGCTATCACCAACTAGCACGGATGATACCACCAGACAAAAATTTATAGAACAGCAGAAAGCTGATCCTAGTGTGTCTCCATATTTAAAATTATTGACAGAAAGAGCCAAAGTGACAAAAAACGCATCATGGTTCTTTAGACTTAATAATGGCATTCTTACTAGATATTATACAACTGGTAACCATGAGATTCAGCAAACGGTGTTACCTGTACAACACCGCCTAACTGTGCTAAAGATGGCACATGAGTCACCGTTTGCTGGTCACCTTGCATACGACAAAACCAGGGCCAGAATTCAGGCTCATTTTTATTGGCCAGGTTTTTGCAATGATATAAAATTATTTTGTCGTTCCTGTAATGTCTGTCAACAATTAGTACGCAAGGGTAAACATCCTACAGCTGAAGTACAACCTTCTACACTGGCTTCTAGGCCATTTGAGAGTGTGGCGGTAGATATTGTTGGACCCCTGAATCAGGTGTCCAGCAAAGGAAATCGCTTCATATTAACGATGGTCGACCTATGTTCAAGGTGGGTTGATGCAGTAGCTTTGAAATACATCACATCCAAAGATGTTGCCAATGTATTTCTACACCTGTTCTCACGATTCGGATTTCCACGTACCGTCTTATCCGATCGTGGAACTCAATTCATATCGGCTGCAACGCAAGCCCTTATAAAAATGCTAGGGATTAAACAGCATTTTACAACAGCGTACCATCCAGCCAGCAATGGTATAGTAGAAAAAATTAACGGAGATCTTAAGCATATGCTGGCTAAGGTAACAGCAGAAAACCCAGCTGATTGGGATACACTGTTACCAACAGTGCTGTTCGCCTATCGGGAGATTCCCCATTCAAGCACGGGTTTCTCACCGTTTGAATTAGTATACGGGGCTAACCCACGTGGACCCCTAACCATTTACCATCAGGTAATAACTAATTCCATTGAAATTCCCACCCCAAAAACACCTTATGAAATGGTGACAGAAACACGAGACAAAATCATGAAATCGTGTATTATAGCTAAGGCAGCTTTGAAGAGGAAGGGTCAAATCTACCGCCAATACGCAAACAAAGGTGCGAGAACAATTGATCTTGAACCAGATCAAGACATACTTTTGTTACTTCCAGACAAACGAAATTTATTATTGACCTCATGGCAAGGGCCATTCAAGGTGGTACGTAAAATTTCAGATGTTGACTATGAAATATCGATAAACGGACACTTAAAGATATTCCATGTCAACATGTTGAAACCTTACTTTTCACGACAAGAGACAGAGGTAGAGACTGACGAACATAGTGCACCCACACCTAGTGATCAGACGACAGACGTACATAACGCAACTACACTAGTTAGCGAGACTGGCAAATCCGACGATATCCATACATCTAGTGAGAATACAGAATACGCACTTAGCACCACCACCGTACTGAATCAGGTAGACGACGACGAAATGGAACTACCTGTTCCTATTGTGGACAAGACTGCGACATAAGATAGCATACGGATAGAACAGGGACTAACAGACGGTCAACGACGACAATTAATAGAATTAGTGACAGAGTATAAAGACATATTTTCTGACATTCCAGGTAGGACGGACAGAATCGAGCACTCCATTCTTCTTTCGGACTCTAAGCCTATTAAATGCAGGCCGTACTCAATCCCACTTAGCTATAGGGAAAATCTAAATAAGGAAATACTTAATTTAGAAGCTAGTGGGATCATTCAGAAGTCTACATCTGAGTACTCCTTCCCAATCGTCCTAGTTAAGAAAAAAGACTCCACCATTCGTCTGTGTGTGGACTATCGAAAACTTAACAACGTCACCAAGATCGACGCAGAACCAATTCCTTCCTGCGAAGATCTTATTCTTGACATGTCCACCTCCAAAATCTTTTCTAAATTAGATCTTACTAAGGGATATTGGCAGGTCCCCATGCAGACTCAATCCATTCATCTTACTGCTTTTTCAACACCTTTAGGACTTTACGAGTGGCGTTTTCTTCCTTTCGGACTCCGAAACGCTCCTGCCACTTTCGTACGCTTAACTAGAGATTTACTGCATGGAGTGACGAATACAGTGACGTATATAGATGATATATGTGTCCATACTGATGACTGGACAACACACCTACTGAAACTAAGACATGTCTTTGATAGGTTGCGACTCTTCGGTCTCACTGTCAAACCGAGCAAAGTCGAATTGGGCCTAAAAGAAATTGATTTTTTGGGTCATGTCATTTCACAAGGTCAACTAAAGACTGACAATAAAATCATTACCAAAATTATGAACCTGACCATGCCTACCACCAAGAAGCAGGTCAGAAGCCTTTTGGGGTTAGTAAATTACTATAGCAAATTCATACCAAACTTAGCTGAAATTACAAGTGTATTTTCAAATGTTTTAAAAGCATCTGTAAAACTAGATGTCAAAGATGCATTATTAATTTATGCATTGTCAAAATTGAAAATCCTGTTTAGTAATGTACCAATCCTCCGCTTGCCTAATCCTAGGCTCGTTTATTATCTTAGGACAGATGCCAGCAGAATCTCCATCGCTGCAGTGCTAGGCCAATTTTATGAGGGCATCTTCCATCCGATTTGCTACGTGAGCCGTAAGATCACACCTGCTGAGTCCAGATATTCCATATCAGAGTTGGAAGCCCTAAGCGTCATCTATGCGGTGAGGAAGCTTCATCGATTTCTAGCGGGTGTTCACTTCGTTGTCCAGACTGACAACTCCCCAATCACGGTCATACAAAGTGGTGTCCATCGGAATGACCGTATATACAGGTGGTCGCTAATACTACAAAACTATACGTTTAGTATAGAGCATATTAAGGGTAAGGACAACATTCTGGCTGATACCCTTAGTCGACCATCTGAGGTAGAAATACCGCAGATTCCGCATAAGAGTGTAGAGTAATAGATTATTAGTACATTAGAATATTCTATGAAAAATATTTTACAAATACATAGACATTATATGCTAAACTATGTACTAGGAACAGCGATCTACCATGTGTCCGTAGACATCAAAAGAAGAACTGTGCGCCGAGTACAAATATATCACCGTGTGAACTGGGACAGCTCGTTACTAACTAAGCTCCATATCTGTTCTGGTGAATCAATTGTGTTAAGCAGAGAAAAACAGTGTCAGAACATTACATTAATCCAGACACGAAAATACTGGTCTACGACACAATCGAACTCTACAGGTGCAATACCCATAGGACACAAGTATGACTGTGTAATGTGTTTAATATACCCAGGACAAGTGTGAATATATAGTATGCCAATGAAAGCAATTTCTGAACATTAGGGCAACGACTAACCTGAGGTATTTAAATACTATGTATATATAAACTTATTGTGATATGTATTATAACATTTTAATATAGTGATAAATTATAGGTAGATTAGGTCACTTTAATTTACATTTAGAGTTAGACAATATAATAGTTTTCATTTTTTTTAATTAGTTTAGATAGGATTAATTAGATAGATCAGTAATTTACCCACTTACTTACCTTAAAAGTAGAATAGGATAGTAATTTAAACGTAATAACAGCTAATTATAAACTAGAATAAAAAGTTTAGATAATATTAGTACCATTTAGGTTTATTACATTTCACTTTGTTTCATTTCATTTGAGTTCATCCCATCTTAATGAACCATTCCATTTAACAAACGTGATCATGTAGTA
The DNA here is from genome assembly GCA_963921405.1 of Cepaea hortensis. Classification (NCBI taxonomy): domain Eukaryota; kingdom Metazoa; phylum Mollusca; class Gastropoda; order Stylommatophora; family Helicidae; genus Cepaea; species Cepaea hortensis. The sequence goes on from OY992893.1 coordinate 78,362,310, forward strand.
TTAGGATTAATGTACATCTTTATCATAGGATAAAAAGATTATACAATTAAACATACATCATTTACACCATATAGAGTAAAAATATCAATCATATATTTTTCCATTTAAAAACATTAGTTATAATTTTGTTATATTTCACATTACCCATGTTAGAAAGGTACATAATTGATTACATTTCACATTACCCATTTCATAAAGGTACATAACTCATCCCACATCAATTTCATTTTAAATAGTTAGATTACGTCCCTTAAATTAGATAAACATTAGGATTAATGTGGCAAATTAAATTAAAATAGGTAATACAGTAGATACATATTTATAGATCTAGTATGTCAGTATTTAGAGTATTATTTCAGTAGAATATAGTAGTTACTAATACCAGGGTACAAACCATCAACCCTTTTTCTTACATGTAAATATGTGTAAATACATGACTCGTGCAGCAATTTACGCACAGTCATTTAGCTCAACTTTGTCAAACTGAGCCAAACTTGTACAGTGTCACTCCGGGGTTTTTAGGTAATTGTGAGGGTAAAAGATGTGTGACAGAAGTGAGGGTAAAAGATGTGTAATAGAAGTGTGAAAGTGAGAGCGAATGTAAATGATACAGGAGAGGATGAGATCGGCGGAGTTTGTCTGCCGCTCAACGCGACTTTTTGTTTTTTGTCTGCGTCAGGTGTTTGCTTTCGATGTTGAAAATGTGTTTTCTTGAATTTGTTGTGTGTAGTTTAGTGTAGATCTTAGAGAAAGTATTTTAAGTATCATAAGACGGAAACGTAGTCACGAATTAGTGTTATACACTTGTTTGTGGCCGCATTTAACCGAATTATGGCACTTGAAAACTAACTTACATACACATGATAGTTAGATACACATGTTAGAAGTTAGATTATACTATTAGTTAGATGCAAACATGCAAACAACCAGAAAAACAAACATATAAATTGCATACATTTTTTGTAGATCAAAGGGAGATAACTCCGGGTCAGGGGACATAATAGACAACGAAACACTAACTTAACAGTGAAAGATAACTTTACATGCGGAAGCGAAATAGGTAAAGCCTGTCGCACACATCTTGTGTAATGGTTGTTTAATATTATATGGGGGACATGAAGCAATTCATGTGTTGACCCTAAGAAAGTCAACTTTGCATGGGTAGTGAGTTAATTTACTATTTGAGGGCAGGTCTTATAAGACAACGGTCCGGTTCAGACATACCTCTAAATAATATAATATTGCGATTGAGAAGAGGGCTCACGCCAACCAGACAAGTTTGTGGCGATTGCCAGTAGCCAAGTAAAGTGATACTACATTGTGACAATAGTCAGTAGAAGTCTATTAAGTTACCCAAAGCCAGGTTATCAGCAGTCTTTGACAAAAATTAGATACACTAATTTTTTACAAACCTCTTGCGTCACAACCAATGAGTCAAAGTTGATGACGCAACACAGGAGGGGAGGGTGTGTGTCAAAGACTGGAACATATAGGAAAGAGGTCTACCGCAAGATAGAAGACCACCGGGAAGAGTGGTCAACCTCAAGTAGATTAGAGGTAACATAGTGCCCCGATATAAGGGCAGGATAGGTGATAGAAAGGGGGACTATAAACTAGTTCTCTCATGAGACACGGAGGCATTGACCAGATAGTTAGTACTCTGGTCACGACAAAATCACGCCTACGTGATAGCCACGGAGAAGAGTGCCACTCAATAGGAGAACGGCTGCTACAAGCGTGCTGAAGGTAACCGCACGCAAAAAGCCGAAGGACGCAACAAGGTCCTTCCGCGTGCTGTGTAGCGACGCGTGTAGGAAAAGTCAGACTGGGGACTGACTTCGTAGAGAGCAGATCGTTTAGTGTCGATAGGAGTTTTTTGTAGCCAATTAGATAGAGATTAGCAATAGGGTTAGGAAACTAGAGATAGGCAATTCTGTGGCTTTGTGTGTGATTTGATAGCAACTGTTTTTTGTAAATGTAAAGAGCCAACGGCAATAAAATGTACCATTCATTTCCTCTCACACGACTTGCAAGTTTCTTGTGTGGTGTGGGAGAAGTAATCCTATGATGCCTGACACATTGGTTGTTGACAGGCTAAAACCAATCTCTGTAGCTTCCAGTATTTGTCCATTGTCGTATCACTTCGTTCAGCTAACGTCCCAAACCAATCTGTGTAGCTTCCAGTATTTGTCCATTGTCGTATCACTTCGTTCAACTAACGTTCCAAACCAATCTGTGTAGCTTCCAGTATTTGTCCATTGTCGTATAACTTCGTTCAGCTAACGTCCCAAACCACTCTGTGTAGCTTCCAGTATTTGTCCATTGTCGTATCACTTCGTTCAGCTAACGTCCCAAACCAATCTGTGTACCTTCCAGTATTTGTCCATTGTCGTATCACTTCGTTCAGCTAATGTCCCAAACCAATCTGTGTACCTTCCAGTATTTGTCCATTGTCGTATCACTTCGTTTAGCTAACGTCCCAAACCAATCTGTGTACCTTCCAGTATTTGTCCATTGTCGTATCACTTCGTTCAGCTAACGTCCCAAACCAATCTGTGTACCTTCCAGTATTTGTCCATTGTCGTATCACTTCGTCCAGCTAACGTCCCAAACCAATCTGTGTACCTTTCAGTATTTGTTTGTCCATTGTCGTATCACTTCGTTCAGCTAAAGTCCCAAACCAATCTGTGTACCCTCCAGTATTTGTCCATTGTCTTATCACTTCGTTCAGCTAACGTCCCAAACAAATCTGTGTACCTTCCAGTATTTGTTCATTGTCGTATCACTTTGTTCAACTAACGTCCCAAACCAATCTGTGTAGCTTCCAGTATTTGTCCATTGTCGTACCACTTTGTTCAACTAACGTCCCAAAACCAATCTGTGTAGCTTCCAGTATTTGTCCATTGTCGTATCACTTTGTTCAACTAACGTCCCAAACCACTCTGTGTAGCTTCCAGTATTTGTTTTTTGTCGTATCACTTCGTTCAACTAACGTCCCAAACCACTCTGTGTAGCTTCCAGTATTTGTCCATTGTCGTATCACTTCGTTCAACTAACGTCCCAAACCAATCTGTGTACCTTCCAGTATTTGTCCATTGTCGTATCACTTCTTTCAACTAACGTCCCAAACCAATCTGTGTAGCTTCCAGTATTTGTCCATTGTCGTATCACTTCGTTCAGCTAACGTCCCAAACCAATCTGTGTAGCTTCCTTTATTTGTGGGGGGTGTGTGGTTGGGGGTATGCGTCTGGATGGGTTGGGGTGTGTGGGTTTTGGTGGGTAGTGATATTTGTGGGTGTTGGTGGGATGTGTGTGGGTGAAAGTAGGGGTGTGGGGATGGGTGTGGGAGATGTGTGTATGGGTGGAGGATATGTGTATGGGACGGATGCGGGGGATGTGTGTTTATGTGGGTGGAGATGTGTGGATGGTTTGAGGAAGTATGTGTGGGTGGCGGGGCTGTGTGGGTAGGGGATTGTGTGGGTGGATTGGGGATGCAAGGGAGGGTGGGGAGAAGTGTATGGTGTGTGGGTAAGAGATATGTGTGCGGTGTATTGGTGGGGGATGTGTGCATGGTGTGTGGGTGGGGGTATGTTTGTGGTGGTATGGGTGAGGATATGTGTGTGGGTGGGGGATAGTGTGTGGTGTGGGGGATATGTGTGATGGGTGCGGGGAATTTGTGTATGGGTGGGGTATATGTGTGGGGGAGTAGGGGATGTGTGGTTGTTGGGGGAAGTATGTGGGGGTGTGTGGATGGGAGATGTGTGCGTGCATGGGAAATGTGTTGGTGGGGGTGTGTGAGTGGCTTAGGGATGTGTAGGTGGGTGAGGGAGATGTATGTGTCGGGTGGGATGCGTGAGTGGGTGGAGGATTGTGTGGGTATGGGTATTGTGATAGAGTGATGTTTGGTTGGGGGTGGGTGGGTGGGGGGGGGGGTGTGAGTGCGTGGTGGAGGATGTGTGCGCGAGTGAGTGTGTGTTGGTGGACGGGTAGGGAATGCGTGTGTGGGTGGGGAGAGGTGTGTGGTGTGTTGGTTGGGGATATTGTGTGGATGAGGCATGTGTGTGTGGGTGGGGGATTTTTGTGGTGTGTGAGTGGGGGTATGTGGGGTGGATGGGTAAGGGTATCTGTGTGGGTGTGGGTGGGAATATTGTGTGGTATGTGGGTTGGGGATATGTGTGTGGTGTGTAAGTGGGGATGTGTGGTGGTATGTTGGTGTGGGATGTGTTGGTGAGGGATATGTGTGTGTGCGGTGCGTGGGTTGGGAATATTGCGTGGTAGGGGATGTATGTGATGTGCGGGTGGGGGATTGTGTGGTGGGGGATTGGGTTAAGGCGTGGGTGGGTGGGTGGAAGATGTATGTGTGGGTGGTGGGGTGTGTGTGAGTGGATTGGGGATGTATGCGTGGTTAGGGAGATGTGTGTGTGGGGATGTGTGACTGGATGTGCGATGTGTGGGTTGGTGGGGGTTTGTGTGCGTGGGTGGGGAATATGTGGTCGATGGAGATGTGGCTGGGAGATGGGTGGTTTGAGGTGTGGGTGGGGAGAGGATGTGTGGGTTGGTGGGGGAATGTTTGTGGGTGGCGAGTGTATTTTGGTTGGGGGATCAGGTGAGGGCAGTGTGTGTGTGGGTGGGGGATGTGCGGGAGGGGGATGGGTCGGTTGGTGGGGTATGTATGTGTCCTTTGGTGTGCGTGTGTGTGGGTAGGTGGGGGTGTGTGTGTAGGTGGGGTGATGTATGGGTAGGTGGCAGATGGGCCTCATAACATGGTAATTAGCCTTGTTTATGTTTACAACATTCATTTCACAATGTTTATTTTTCTTCCCATGTAAATGTATAATGCTCTTGATGAACGAAAGACGAGTGATTGGAAGGGCCGAATGTAAGACGGGCCTGTGCGCCCAATTTGTGACCCTAATAAAGTTGATTTGATTTGATTTGATTTGTTTGTCCATTGTCGTATCACTTCGTTTAGACTCATAAATAACTGTGTGTAGTTGTTTCTCCTTGATGGTCAATGTTCCATCCTTATTTGACTAGACATTTTTTATTTGGGGGGGGGGGGGGGGAGGGGAGGGGTTAAGAACTATTTTACACGACTTGTTGCGTATTGGGTATAAGATGCGAGCCCAATAATTTCATAGAAACTACCATATGGTGATGGGAATAATGGTACATCGGATCCTAGAGGCTTCCTTTGAAACATTTGTCAGGAATCACAGTTATCGAAAAGCTCGCTTCAACAATCAGGATGAATTTATCTCTCATGACATTTCCTAGTGCAAATTGTAGGCTGAATCGACCGGGTAGCCGGGGTCTATTTAAAATTAAAATATCCGTCTCTCGATTGAGGTTGGATCACACAACTATCATATTGGCAGGCAAGCACGCCAGCCATTGCCTTACCTCGGCTCCGCTAGCTAAACATAAGGCAATCTGAGAATACTTTTCAGCAGTTGAGTAATGTCTGTCTGTCTATCTGTCTGTCTGTCTGTCTGTCTGTCTGTCTGTCTGTCTGTCTGTCTGTCTGTCTGTCTGTCTGTCTGTGTACGCACGCACGTCTGAGTGTTTGTGTATGTATGTGTATAAGTATTTGTATATGTATATGTATGTGTATACGTATGTGTACGTGTGTGTTTGTGTATATGAGTATTTAGACAAAGACAGAAGATGCTTCTTCTTCTTCTTCTTCTTCTTCTTCTTCTTCTTCTTCTTCTTCTTCTTCTTCTTCTTCTTCTTCTTCTTCTTCTTCTTCTTCTTCTTCTTCTTCTTCTTCTTCTTCTTCTTCTTCTTCTTCTTCTTCTTCTCCTCCTCCTCCTCCTCCTCCTCCTCCTCCTTCTACTTCTTCTTCTTCTTCTTCTTCTTCTTCTTCTTCTTCTTCTTCTTCTTCTTCTTCTTCTTCTTCTTCTTCTTCTTCTTCTTCTTCTTCTTCTTCTTCTTCTTCTTCTTCTTCTTCTTCTTCTTCTTCTTCTTCTTCTTCTTCTTCTTCTTCTTTTATGAGTGTGTATCAGTATGTATGAATGTATTGTTTACTAAACAGGTCATTTCTTTTTGTTTGCACAGATATCGGGAGGATATGCCCACTCATCGGCTGCTTGAACAAGTGTCCTTTGGGCTCTGTTCACGAAAACGGATGTGACACATGCGAGTGTTGCGCTCCATATGTTTGCCACAAGCTCGCATGTGAACACGAGAGGGACGAACGCCGGTGCCCCTACTGCAAGTGTAAAGAGTAATCTTGATACCGGGGACAACTTCTTCCTTTACATGAGCTGACCAAAAGCTCTCGTGTGAAACAGTGCAAGACTGTCGTTTGTTATGTCAATGATTTCTATTGTAATCACCGTTCATGTAAACCTTTCATAATGTGACAATACTTACTTACTATTGTTATTTTAGACCTCTAACCCGAAGGCGTTTTGGAGTCCTGATCTCATAATCATGTGACCAGAAGTTTTGCGTGAAATATGTTCAATTTTCTCTCATCCAGCAGCAACTTTTTTTGCCATTGGATTGACTGTGTCTTCTACATTCTATTCACTCCACAGTGCCGTGTCCGATGTGATTATTCGCTGCAACAGGTCTCCAACAATTGCTACATTGGGTCTTCGTTGAATATTCTGCTCTATTGTTTCTTTTACATACCTTGAGGATAAAGATTATCTGCGACGTGAGCTAGAGAACGTCCGAGAAGAAAATGAACTGACGACATCAAAGACATTGTACAATCACACTGAATGACACTTTCCAATGCCACCCATCGGGCGCTGGAATGACAATTATTCCTCCCTACGCTGCTTCAGAGCAAAAGTTCAAGATGCTGATGATGATCTTGCGGACGTCTTCTGGCTCTTTTGCCCTCAAATTGTCCCTCCATTATGGTTTTGTGTAGACTGTTACGTTCTTTTATGTGACCAAAGTATCGTGTCTTTCCCATTTTAATTAATTTCGGCAATCGCGGGTTTTATGTTGAGCTGTTATTAATCTTTCTTTACTTGACTCATTTTTGCATAAAACCCTCGCCTAAGTCTTTAAAAGATCCACATTTAACTAGCCTAATTTGTAAGATCCACAATTTTAGTCAACATCCTTGTTGCCAATAGTATTTAATACAAATACTACTTACTGTTCATCACCTTCAGTTTCTTTGATACTTGTTTGAAGAAAAGAACATGCTTCATGTTTTAGAATGTGCAATATACTCCAACTGATTCCTACAACTTGTGTTTTCTTTTTCTTTTCTTTTTTTAGGGTGGGGGGTTAATTTTTTATATCACAGAAAATCAGAAATATGTTGGTCATCGAATGTTTCTTTTATGTTTTTCTTCAAGGCTAACTCTGCTCGTCTCTTTACCAAAATGGCGTTGCCATTTATATCCAATACCTTTCATGTTTTTGTTTTCAAATGTCTTGTGTGTGCTCTCACTTACAAGATGCGTGTTTTTGTTGCGCTTAACTTTGTTTTAATAAAAGTCTGCACTACAAATAACTTTGTTAGAGTTGGATGGATTGTCGTTGTTATAATGGTGACTGTTGATGTAATGATGATGATGATTCTTATCGCTCTAACGGTAACTATAGTTTGTGTGGTGGTGTCTGTTGATGGTGGGAGCCAGCGGGAAAATACTTAGCAAAGTTTATCATCAGAACATACGACTACATCTGGAATGCGGGTCAACTGTGTCGTGTTCAGCATCAAAAACCACACTACAAGAGCTGGACAGGGTGCAGAATCAAGCTCTTAGAGTCACCACAGGAAGGATGAGACAACTCATACAGTGGAAATGGAGAAGATGGGGAGGACACAAGCACTGAGAGAGCGCACAGATACGACAACGCTAATACAAGCAGAAATGTTCCTCAGCTTGCCAGACCACCCTATGAAGAACAGATTTGAAAACTTAGCTATAGGACGGTTGAAAAGAAGCAGTTGTATCTATTAGGTACAAAGACTCTACAGAGAAATCGCAGATCTGCCCACAGTTGGCATCCCCCTGAAAACTATTCCAGAGCGAACTAAATGGAAAAGGGAACATAATCTATCACTACAAATCTTGACAAAAATGAGAGGAATACTTGACAGGGAAGAACAGACCAGTGTACAGCGCAGGACAGCCACTATAAGCTTTCTTGATGAGGAACACCCGCAGGACCTCTGGGTCTGAATCTACACAGATGGGTCAGCACAAAATGCTGTTCGAAATGGAGGAGCGGGAGTGTATATACAATACTCAAATAATACCATTGACACGGCCAGTGTACCAACAGGAAAGCACTGCCATAACTATGATACTGAAATTGGGGCAATCAAGACAGTAACAGAGAAATTACTAATTACCAGCAATGGTACACAGCCTGTGGTGCTATTGACAGATGCAAAATCAGTACTCAAGCCGCTGCTGTCTGGGAAATTGCCAGTACTGAGGATACTACATTCTGAACTTAGCAGTCAGCATAAGTTCACCATACAGTGGGTACCATCCCACTGTGGAATACCTGGACACGACAGAGCTGATCGACTGGCTAAGGAAGGAGCAAAAGAAGAACAGCCTGATGTGCCCGTTACATACCACCAAACGAAAAGAATGATCAAATCAGCCAGAAAGCCACGAAAACCTGCTCAAGACGACTACCTTGTTATGGACAGACCAGAATAAGTCATTATTCTGTGCCTCAGAACAGGAGACAATATATTACGCAACAACGTGTATACAACATTAAAGATTGGTGAATCCGCCATGTGCACATGTGGATTGGCGCCGCAGACAGCAGATCACATACTCCACGACTGCCCAAATTACAACATATCTAGGTAAACCCTCTGGCCTAGAGAGAGGCAGTGGAGGATAAACTCTATGGACCACTGAGTGAACTAAAAAAAAAGACAGTTAAATTCACAGAAGAGACAACATTGCAGTTATAGACATATTTTAAGCGATCGAGAGAAGAAGAAGAACCAATGTTTGTGTTGTGATAACTGATATTAATGTGGCAATGACCTCGATTGGTTTGGTGATAAATGTTGTTGGTGAGTGATAATTGTTATTGCTGTGGTGATAATTGTTTTTAGTGTTGTGATAACGGTTTTTAGTGTGGGGATACGTGTTATTGGTGTGGCGGTGTCTGTTGTTTGTGCTGTTAAACCAGTTGTTGGTGTGGCTGGGAATGTGCTTCGTGCGGTGATAATTGTTGTTAGTGTGGTGATAATTGTTGTTGGTGTGGCGATACTTATTGTCGGTATGTGGGTACCTGTTGTTGGTGTGGTGATAACTGTTGTTGGTGTTTTGATACATGTTGTTGGAGTGGGATGTTGTTGTTGTGGGTGTGACTGTAGTTGGTGTGTTGATACATGTTGTTGGAGTGGGATGTTGTAGGTGTGGTGGTGACTGTAGTTGGTGTGTTGATACAAGTTGTTGGGGTGGGATGACCACAGTTGATACAATACTGATACTATAATCATTGACAGAGATGATGCAATAGAGGAATGAAAATTTAGGCACTGGATAGGAACAGATTGTTCAGATGCAGAGGCTGATTAACAGACGAATAAAACAGTCTAAAACAGTGATATGTCTTGCGGCATGAGGAGACCATCCCCGTCCCATCATACTCCAGGGAATCTTTTGTCGTACACTCGTTTATCCTTACACGAGTCACCATCTGGCACAATTCCCTTACTCCTAATAACATCTCGCTGATGGCTATCACAGACCTCAGAGGGGAACCAGGAGCTATAGACTATAAAAATCTTCCTGGAGCTTGGGTCTGACGGCCTGTGCTAGGGTCGGGGCCCAAAGAGATAAATACAGTCAACTAAGAAACAGAACAACAATAACGAGCAAATGGTAGCAGAGGAAGCAGACGTAGAGATGGATGAGGAAGCAGAGACCTTCGACAAACTCCCGACTGCCATCCAACGGAAATATAAGAACAAATGGACAGCCCTTATAACAAATCATAGGAGTAGCAGCCATATATTGGCGTGCATTTCTTTTTTATTGACCAGACTCAGTACAACCAATAGACTGGACCAAGACATTAACACGGTTTTTAATAGTCAGACAGCTAAGTTTGAGGTCATTTATAGCCATCACATGATACTCAGACATAAGGAGACAGAAGAACTTATATTTTGCCATTCCTCCTCAAACAACCCCTGTGAACTCGGCGTCTCTTTGTTAGTAAACAACGAAGAAGACTTGGAAGACTTAATAACGATAGTTCATGACAGTGCCATGTTTAATTACGCCCTACACAACATACCCGACACTAAGTATCTGGTAGAGACAATACCAGTGACTAGTTTTTATATATCACATTAATTAGCACCGTATCGGTAATGTTTAAGCGAATTACCTGACAATATTAGAAACAATCACGGTATCAACATATTACAACACTACGCAGACCTCAAGCCCTGCACTGACAATGTTTGCCTGTTTCAATGTCTGGCGGTATGTAACGGGGAAACTGCTAAGGATCTTAGGAAAACTACCAAACGTTTAGATAGGCAATGGCAGACATTTCAACATATAGAGTTGTAGAAAACTTACCCTGGAGTTAGGTTAATTGACATGCCCAAATGTAGAAACATGTTTTGGGGTTAATATAGATATTTTTGAGGTCAATGAGACCCAGGCCCTGATCCCAAAACTTCGCGGCATTGGGAAATGCACTAAAGCTTTGCAAGTACTACTATATAAGGATCACTTTAGGTATATTAAAGCCTTTGGTAGTGTAGCCAGGTCATTTGGGTGTAATGAGTGTAGGAAATTGTGGAGTGGTTGTTTGGGAGATGGAGAATCATAGCAAAATATGTAATGGTCGAAACTGTAGACGCTTATAAAGGTAGTTTTATATCTATTCTGTGAGAGAGACTTGTGGGAGAATATTAGCTCCTTGGGGGTCCCAGTAGACACAGATTTTGTGTATTCCTACAGGGCTACATATGACAACGAGTGCTATTTTAAGGCTTGCAATTTACCGCGGGAAACCAAGTCTACCAATTTTTTATGTAAGCATGTCCCTCTTAGCTGGTCTATCGCATCTAACGTCCCTGGATTCTATATGTTTATCGTTAATTCGTGAGGCAAATGTTAGCGGATTAACCGCAGTAACACACATTCTCCACAAACATATTAAGACACGCTTTCTCCTCCCAGATGCCCGGTCAACAAACGATGAATCAGCCTGGATTTACGAGTGTCTGGTCACACACGATGATGCCCACCGCCTGCGTGGTCGTGATAAGTTCTTGGCAGATAGACACGTTTGTTGGTTGTCGGCTGTCGGGTCGTCGGCGGAGCAGAATGACACAGTGGTTTTAAAATGTGGGACTCTACGTTTCTGTTAGCTAAAACTTTATATAGTCAATAATGTACTGACATCAAGACAAAAAGATAGAAAGAAACAGAGAGATAGATAGAGATAGAAAAAAAGAGAGAGCTAACGCCAGACATAAAAGATAGACAGAATCACGCTTACACAGAGACACGTGGTATAAATCTTTAGAAACCTTGCACACATCATATCCACTTTGGTATTACCATCTACTTCAGTGATTCTCAACAGATGGGTATTCCCCCCAGGGGGAATTTTGGGGTTTCCATGGGGGGGGGGGGGGGGGGGAATGAAGATTATTTCAAGATCGCGTTAATACAAGAAGCGATTACTTGATCTTGTTTTTCCCTTCATACTTTACGGTTCTGTACGTCTCACCCTTCTAAAATTCATGTCATCATATAAGTAGACCCACAAATCACGTTTTATGTGGACGTCTAGACTTGTGTTAGTATGTGCTTCCATTATTACGTATACGGTATAGGGGCAAAAAGGGGAGATTTTTAGGCAGGAAATACGATAGGGGGAATGATGTTCTGAAAATATGGTGAAGGTGGACACGGGCCAAAAAAGGTTGAGAACCACTGATCTACTTCATCCCGAGACAGCTGTCACACTTATCAGTATTTCACATTATTTCACATGTTTTGACCCTTCTCGGGTCCGCATACGATTTTTCCTTGAGAAAATATCATGAGGAAACAATTTATTCTGGTCTGGACTGGGGACATAATTCGCATTAATATTACTCTCTTATATTTTAACAATTATTTTACAAAATTCACCAAGTTTGATATTTCATCTGAATATTTTTTTACTATATTTTAAAATCTTATGGGATCTCAGTTATTTTCATGGGGGTGTAGCAAGTACAATTTATCATTACCCCTAGATGGACAACAATCACCTTTGGGTTAATAACCTTTTAACCCCAGGACTATCGGTCGGTCGGTCGGTCGGTCGGTCGGTCGGTCGGTCGGTCGGTCGGTCGGTCGGTCGGTCGGTCGGTCGGTCGGTCGGTCGGTCGGTCGGTCGGTCGGTCGGTCGGTCGGTCGGTCGGTCGGTCGGTCGGTCGGTCGGTCGGTCGGTCGGTCGGTCGGTCGGTCGGTCGGTCGGTCGGTCGGTCGGTCGGTCGGTCGGTCGGTCGGTCGGTCGGTCGGTCGGTCGGTCGGTCGGTCGGTCGGTCGGTCGGTCGGTCGGTCGGTCGGTCGGTCGGTCGGTCGGTCGGTCGGTCGGTCGGTCGGTCGGTCGGTCGGTCGGTCGGTCGGTCGGTCGGTCGGTCGGTCGGTCGGTCGGTCGGTCGGTCGGTCGGTCGGTCGGTCGGTCGGTCGGTCGGTCGGTCGGTCGGTCGGTCGGTCGGTCGGTCGGTCGGTCGGTCGGTCGGTCGGTCGGTCGGTCGGTCGGTCGGTCGGTCGGTCGGTCGGTCGGTCGGTCGGTCGGTCGGTCGGTCGGTCGGTCGGTCGGTCGGTCGGTCGGTCGGTCGGTCGGTCGGTCGGTCGGTCGGTCGGTCGGTCGGTCGGTCGGTCGGTCGGTCGGTCGGTCGGTCGGTCGGTCGGTCGGTCGGTCGGTCGGTCGGTCGGTCGGTCGGTCGGTCGGTCGGTCGGTCGGTCGGTCGGTCGGTCGGTCGGTCGGTCGGTCGGTCGGTCGGTCGGTCGGTCGGTCGGTCGGTCGGTCGGTCGGTCGGTCGGTCGGTCGGTCGGTCGGTCGGTCGGTCGGTCGGTCGGTCGGTCGGTCGGTCGGTCGGTCGGTCGGTCGGTCGGTCGGTCGGTCGGTCGGTCGGTCGGTCGGTCGGTCGGTCGGTCGGTCGGTCGGTCGGTCGGTCGGTCGGTCGGTCGGTCGGTCGGTCGGTCGGTCGGTCGGTCGGTCGGTCGGTCGGTCGGTCGGTCGGTCGGTCGGTCGGTCGGTCGGTCGGTCGGTCGGTCGGTCGGTCGGTCGGTCGGTCGGTCGGTCGGTCGGTCGGTCGGTCGGTCGGTCGGTCGGTCGGTCGGTCGGTCGGTCGGTCGGTCGGTCGGTCGGTCGGTCGGTCGGTCGGTCGGTCGGTCGGTCGGTCGGTCGGTCGGTCGGTCGGTCGGTCGGTCGGTCGGTCGGTCGGTCGGTCGGTCGGTCGGTCGGTCGGTCGGTCGGTCGGTCGGTCGGTCGGTCGGTCGGTCGGTCGGTCGGTCGGTCGGTCGGTCGGTCGGTCGGTCGGTCGGTCGGTCGGTCGGTCGGTCGGTCGGTCGGTCGGTCGGTCGGTCGGTCGGTCGGTCGGTCGGTCGGTCGGTCGGTCGGTCGGTCGGTCGGTCGGTCGGTCGGTCGGTCGGTCGGTCGGTCGGTCGGTCGGTCGGTCGGTCGGTCGGTCGGTCGGTCGGTCGGTCGGTCGGTCGGTCGGTCGGTCGGTCGGTCGGTCGGTCGGTCGGTCGGTCGGTCGGTCGGTCGGTCGGTCGGTCGGTCGGTCGGTCGGTCGGTCGGTCGGTCGGTCGGTCGGTCGGTCGGTCGGTCGGTCGGTCGGTCGGTCGGTCGGTCGGTCGGTCGGTCGGTCGGTCGGTCGGTCGGTCGGTCGGTCGGTCGGTCGGTCGGTCGGTCGGTCGGTCGGTCGGTCGGTCGGTCGGTCGGTCGGTCGGTCGGTCGGTCGGTCGGTCGGTCGGTCGGTCGGTCGGTCGGTCGGTCGGTCGGTCGGTCGGTCGGTCGGTCGGTCGGTCGGTCGGTCGGTCGGTCGGTCGGTCGGTCGGTCGGTCGGTCGGTCGGTCGGTCGGTCGGTCGGTCGGTCGGTCGGTCGGTCGGTCGGTCGGTCGGTCGGTCGGTCGGTCGGTCGGTCGGTCGGTCGGTCGGTCGGTCGGTCGGTCGGTCGGTCGGTCGGTCGGTCGGTCGGTCGGTCGGTCGGTCGGTCGGTCGGTCGGTCGGTCGGTCGGTCGGTCGGTCGGTCGGTCGGTCGGTCGGTCGGTCGGTCGGTCGGTCGGTCGGTCGGTCGGTCGGTCGGTCGGTCGGTCGGTCGGTCGGTCGGTCGGTCGGTCGGTCGGTCGGTCGGTCGGTCGGTCGGTCGGTCGGTCGGTCGGTCGGTCGGTCGGTCGGTCGGTCGGTCGGTCGGTCGGTCGGTCGGTCGGTCGGTCGGTCGGTCGGTCGGTCGGTCGGTCGGTCGGTCGGTCGGTCGGTCGGTCGGTCGGTCGGTCGGTCGGTCGGTCGGTCGGTCGGTCGGTCGGTCGGTCGGTCGGTCGGTCGGTCGGTCGGTCGGTCGGTCGGTCGGTCGGTCGGTCGGTCGGTCGGTCGGTCGGTCGGTCGGTCGGTCGGTCGGTCGGTCGGTCGGTCGGTCGGTCGGTCGGTCGGTCGGTCGGTCGGTCGGTCGGTCGGTCGGTCGGTCGGTCGGTCGGTCGGTCGGTCGGTCGGTCGGTCGGTCGGTCGGTCGGTCGGTCGGTCGGTCGGTCGGTCGGTCGGTCGGTCGGTCGGTCGGTCGGTCGGTCGGTCGGTCGGTCGGTCGGTCGGTCGGTCGGTCGGTCGGTCGGTCGGTCGGTCGGTCGGTCGGTCGGTCGGTCGGTCGGTCGGTCGGTCGGTCGGTCGGTCGGTCGGTCGGTCGGTCGGTCGGTCGGTCGGTCGGTCGGTCGGTCGGTCGGTCGGTCGGTCGGTCGGTCGGTCGGTCGGTCGGTCGGTCGGTCGGTCGGTCGGTCGGTCGGTCGGTCGGTCGGTCGGTCGGTCGGTCGGTCGGTCGGTCGGTCGGTCGGTCGGTCGGTCGGTCGGTCGGTCGGTCGGTCGGTCGGTCGGTCGGTCGGTCGGTCGTGTGTTCTTATGTATGTGAGTATTTTGACAAAGACAGAATTTACTTCTTCTTCTTCTTCTTCTCCTTCTTCTTCTTCTTCTTCTTCTTCTTCTTCTTCTTCTTCTTCTTCTTCTTCTTCTTCTTCTTCTTCTTCTTCTTCTTCTTCTTCTTCTTCTTCTTCTTCTTCTTCTTCTTCTTCTTCTTCTTCTCCTTCTTCTTCTTCTTCTTCTTCTTCTTCTTCTTCTTCTTCTTCTTCTTCTTCTTCTTCTTCTTCTTCTTCTTCTTCTTCTTCTTCTTCTTCTTCTTCTTCTTCTTCTTCTTCTTCTTCTTCTTCTTCTTCTTCTTCTTCTTCTTCTTCTTCTTCTTCTTCTTCTTCTTCTTCTTCTTCTTCTTCTTCTTCTTCTTCTTCTTCTTCTTCTTCTTCTTCTTCTTCTTCTTCTTCTTCTTCTTCTTCTTCTTCTTCTTCTTCTTCTTCTTCTTCTTCTTCTTCTATGAGGGTGGTTCAGTATGTATGAATTTATGAATTTATTGTTTACTAAACAGGTCATTTCTTTTTGTTTTCACAGATATCGGGAGGATATGCCCAGCCATCGGCTGCTTAAGCAAGTGTCCTTTGGGCTCTGTTCACGAAAACGGATGTGACACATGCGAGTGTTGTGCTCCATATGTTTGCCACGAGCTCGCATGTGAACACGAGAGGGACGAACGCCGGTGCCCCTACTGCAAGTGTAAAGAGTAATCTTGATACCGGGGACAACTTCTTCCTTTACATGAGCTGACTAAGAGCTCTCGTGTGAAACAGTGCAAGACTGTCGTTTGTTATGTCAATGATTTCTATTGTAATCACCGTTCATGTAAACCTTTCATAATGTGACAATACTTACTTACTATTGTTATCTTAGACCTCTAAACTGAAGGCGTTTTTGGTGTTCTGATCTCATAATCATGTGACCAGAAGTTTTGCGTGAAGTATGTTCACTTTTCTCTCATCCAGCAGCAACTTTTTTTGCCATTGGATTGACGGTGTCTTCTTCCTTCTATTCACTCCACAGTGCCATCTCCGATGTGATTATTCGCTGCAACAGGTCTCCAACAATTGCTACACTGGGTCTTCGTTTAATATTCTGCTAAGTTGTTTCATGGACATACCTTGAGGATAAAGATCATCTGCGACGTGAGCTAGAGAACACCGGAGAAGAAAATGAACTGACGACATCAAAGACATTGTACAATCACACTGAATGACACTTTCCAATGCCACCCATCCGGTGCTGCAGCGCCAATTATTCCTCCCTACGACCCTTCACAGCAAAAGTGGAAGATGCTGATGATGATTTTGCGGACGTCTTCTGGCTCTTTTGTGTAGACTGTTACGTTCTTTTATGTGACCAAAGTATCGTGTTTTTCCCCATTTTAATTAATTTCGGCAATCGCGGGTTTTATGTTGAGCTGTTATAAATCTTTCTTTACTTGACTCATTTTTGCATAAAACGCTCGCCTCAGTCTTCAAAAGATCCACATTTAACTAGCCTAATTTGTAAGATCCATAATTTTAGTCATCATCCATGTTGCCAGTAGTATTGAATACAAATACTACTTACTGCTCATCACCTTCAGTTTCTGTGATACTTGTTTGAAGAGAAGAACAGGCTTCACGATTTAGAATGTGTAATATACTCCAACTGATTCCTACAACTTGTGTTTTCTTTTTCTTTTTCTTTTATTTAGTTGGGGTAGGGGGGGGGGGGTTAATTATTTATATCACAGAAAATCAGAAATATGCTGGTCATTGGATGTTTGTTTTATGTTTTTCTTTAAGGCCATACTCTGCTCGTCTCTTTACCAAAATGGCGTTGCCATTTATATCCAATACCTTTGTTTCAATAAAAGTCTGCACTACAAATAACTTTGTTAGAGTTGGATGGGTTGTCTTTGTTGTAATGGTGACTGTTGATGTAATGATGATGATGATTCTTATCGCTCTAACGGTAACTATAGTTTGTGTGGTGGTGTCTGTTGTTGATGGTGGGAGCCAGCGGGAAAATACTTAGCAAAGTTTATCATCAGAGCGTACGACCACATCTGGAATGCGGGTCAACTGTGTGGTGTTCAGCATAAAAAAATCACACTACAAGAGTTGGACAGGGTGCAGAATCAAGCTCTTAGAGTCACCGCAGGAGGGATGGGATCAACTCATACAGTGGAGATGGAGAAGATAGGGAGAACACAAGCACTGAGAGAGCGCAGAGATACGAAAACGCTAATACAAGCAGAAAAGTTCATCAGCTTGCCAGGCCACCCTATGAAGAACAGATTTGAAAACTTAGCTATTGGGCGGTTGAAAAGAAGCAGTTGTATCTATCAGGTCAAACGACTCTACAGAGAAATCACAGATCTGCCCACAGTTGGTATCCCCCTGAAAACTATTCCAGAGCGAACTAAATGGAAAAGGGAACATAATCTATCACTACAAATCTTGACAATGGTGAGAGGAATATTTGACAAGGAAGAACAGAACAGTGTGCAGCGCAGAACAGCCACTCTCAGCTTCCTTGATGAGGAACATCCGCAGTACCTCTAGATCCGAGTCTACAAAGATGGGTCAGCACAAAATGCTGTTCGAAAAGGAGGAGCGGGAGTGTATATAGAATACTCAAATAATACTAGGGACACGGCCAGAGTACCAACAGGAAAGCACTACCATAACTATGATACTGAAATTGGGGCAATCAAGATAGCAATAGAGAAATTACCAAATACCAGCCATGGTACACAACCTGTGGTTCTATTGACAGATGCAAAATCGGTACTCAAGCCGCTCCTGTCTGGGAAATTACCAGTACTGAGGACACTACATTCTGAACTTAGCAGTCAGCATAAGGTCACCAGACAGTGGATACTATTCCACTGTGGAATACCTGGTCACGACAGAGCTGATCGATTGGCTAAGGAAGGAGCAACAGAAGAACAGCCTGATGTGCTCATTCATTCATTCATTCATTCATTCATTCATTCATTCATTCATTCATTCATTCAGTAGCATGTCCTTTTGAGAACCTCGCTGCCATAACAACCTTCCGGAAAACCTCTCGATCATAAGCAAGATGTCCCGTGTCTGATACACCCATCTGGAGATCATTCGCCACATCCTGCACCCATCTTCTCTTTGGCCTTCCTCTTCCTCTCTTCCCAGGCATATATGATGTGCCCATTAAAATAAAATAAAAAACCAAAAGAATGATCAAATCAGCCAGAAAGCCACATAAACATGCTCAAGACGAATACCTTGTTATGGACAGACCAGAACAAGTCATTATTCTGCGACTCAGAACAGGAGACAATAGATTACGCATCAACGTGTATACAAGATTAAAGATTGGTGAATCAGCGATGTGCACGTGTTGATTGGCGCCGCAGACAGCAGATCACATACTCCATGACTGCCCAAATTACAACATATCTAGGCAAACCCTCTGGCCTAAAGAGAGGCAGTGGAAGATAAACTCTATGGACCGCTGAGTGAATTTTAAAAAAAGACAGTTAAATTCATAGAAGAGACAACATTGCAGTTATAGACATATTTTAAGCGATCGAATGAAGAAGAAGAAGAACTGATGTTAGTGTAGTGAAAACTGATGTTAATGTGGCGATGACTGCGATTGTTGTGGTGACAACTGTTGTTGGTGTGTGATAATTGTTATTGGTGTGGTGATAATTGTTGTCAGTGTTGTGATAACTGTTTTTAGTCTGGGGATACGTGTTATTGGTGTTGCGGTGTCTGTTGTTGGTGCTGTTAAACCTATTGTTGGTGTGGCTGGGAATGTGCTTCGTGTGGTGATAATTGTTGTCGGTGTGGCGATACTTGTTGTTGGTATGTTGGTACCTGTTGTTGGTGTGGTGATAACTGTTGTTGGTGTGTTGATACATGTTGTTGGAGTGGGCTGTTGTTGTTGTGGGTGTGACTGTAGTTGGTGTGTTGATACATGTTGTTGGTGTGGTGGGATGTTGTTGGTGTGGTGGTGACTAGTTGGTGTTTTGATAAATATTGTTGGAGTGGAGATGTTGTAGGTGTGGTGGTGACTGTAGTTGGTGTGTTGATACATGTTGTTGGGGTGAGATATTGTTGGCGTGGTAGTTACTGTAGTTTGTGTGTTGATACATGTTGTTGAAATGGGATGTTGTTGGTGTGGTGGTGACTGTAGTTGGTGTGTTGATACACGTTGTTGGGGTGGGATGACTATAGTAGATACAATACTGATACGATAATCATTGACAGTGATGACGTAATAGGGGAATGAAAGTTTCGGCACTGGAGCGGAACAGAGTGTTCAAATGCAGAGGCTGATAAGCGGACATATAAAACAGTCTAAAACAGTGATATGTCTTGCGGCATGAGGAGACTACCCCCGTCCCATCATACTATAGATTAAATTACCCAGGGGTTCTTTTGTCGTAGGCTCGCTTATCCTTACACGAGACACCGTCTGGCACAATTCCCTTACTCCTAACAAACTGTCGCTGATGGCTATCACAGACCTCAGAGGGGTACCAGGAGCTAGAGACTCTATAAATGTCTTCCTGAAGCTTGGGTCTGACGGCCTGTGCTAGGGTTGGGGCCCAAAGAGCTAAATACAAACTATCGGTGTCTATCTCACATAATTTGAAATCCTTCCTATTTATAAACTTATCTAACAAGTCATAGTACAATTCTAACATACGCAACTTTGCCTACTCGACACAAAGAAGCCATGAGTAGATCCCATACGGTGGTCTTCTTCAGAGACACCCCCTCAAACACATGATCTGACAGCGTGGTCATTTTCTTGAACAGCGGCTGATTCATCAACTTTGGCTTTATAACCCCGCGACAATATGAAACATTGGTGTGCTTGGCCTTACTGGTTAATGTTTTGCCATATGCTGCGTTTCCTAACAGTTTCATAGTATCGGCTGTCATCGGCAAACCTGGCATCTGATAGCTCCTTACTAAACTGTCCAAGACTGCATCAGACACTCACGACATCCTCACCCTGATCAATGGATACTACACTGTCAACATCAAACATGGACACTACACCCTCATCACGCAATAGGAAAGCACCGCCAGGCGCACAGTCTGCTTAGAAACAGAAAAACAATAACGAGCAAATGGTAGCAGAGGAAGCAGACGCGGATGAGGAAGCAGAGACCTTCAACAAACTCCCGACTGACATCCAACGGAAATATAAGAACAAATGGAAAGCCCTTATAACAAATCATAGGAGCATCAGCCATATATTGGTGTGCATTTTGTTTCATTGACCAGACTCAGTACAACCAATAGTCTAGACCAAGACATTAACACGGTGTTTAATAGTCAGATAGCTAAGTTTGAGGTCAATTATAGCCATCACATGATACTCAGACATAAGGAGACAGAAGAACTTATATTTTTCCATTCCTCCTCAAACAACCCCTGTGAACTCGGCGTCCCTTGTTAGTAAACAACGAAAAAGACTTTGAAGACTTAATAACGATAGTTCATGACAGTGCCATGTTTAATTACGCCCTACACAACAGACCCGACACTAAGTATCTGGTAGAGACAATACCAGTGACTAGTTTTTATATATCACATTAATTAGCACCGTATCGGTGATGTTTATGCGACTTACCTGACAATATTAGAAACAATCACGGTATCAACATATTACAACACGACTCAGACCTCAAGCCCTGCACTGACAATGTTTGCCTATTTCAATGTCTGGCAGTATTTAACAAGGAACTGCTAAGGTTCATAGGAAACCTACCAAACGTTTAGATAGCCAGTGGCTGACACTCCAACATATAAAGTTTTAGAAAAGTTTCCCTGTGGTAAGTTTAATTGACATGCCCAAATGTAGAAAAAAAATTTTGAGGTTAATATAGATATTTTTGAGGTCAATGAGACCCAGGCCCTGGTCCCAAAACTTCGCGGCATTGGGAAATGCACTAAAGCTTTGCAAGTACTACTATATAACGATCACTTTAGTTATATTAATGACTTTGGTAGTGTAGCCAGATCATCTGGTGCAGTGAGTGTAGGAAATTGTGGATTGTTTTTTTTGCGGGGGAGGGGGGGGGGAGAATCATCGCAAAACATGAAATGGGGGGAAACTGTTCTGTGAGAGAGACTTGTGGGAGAATATTAGCTTCTTTGGGGTCCCAGTAGACACAGATTTTTTGTATTCTTACAGGGCTACATATGACAACGAGTGCTATTTTAAGACTAGCAATTTACCGCGGGAAACCAAGTCCACCAAATTATTATGTAAGCATGTCCCCCTTAGCTGGTCGATTGCTTCTAACGTCCCTGGATTCGATGTGCTTATCGTTAATTCGTGAGGCAAATTTTAGCTGGTTTACCGCAGTAAAACACATTCCCCACAAACATGTTAAGACACACTTTCTGTGCCCAGATGGCCGGTCAACAAACAATGAATTAGTCTGGATTTACGAGTGTCTGGCCACACACGAGGATGTTCACCACCTGCACGGTCGCGATAATTTCATGACTCGTTTGTCGGTTGACGGTTGTCGGTTCGCCGGCAAAGCAGAATGACACAGTGGTTCTAAAATGTGGGAACTCTACGTTTCTGTTATCTAAAACTTTGTATAGTCAATAATGTACTGACATCACAGAGAAAGAGATAGAAAGAAAGAGAGAGATAGACAGAGATAGATAGAGATAGAAAGAGAGCGAGACAGACATCAAAGATAGACGGAATCACGCTTACACACAGACACGTGATATAAATCTTTAGAAACCTTGCATACAGCATGTCGACTTTGGTATTACCATCTACTTCATCCCGAGACAGCTGCTACACTTATCAGTATTTCACATGTCTTGACTATGACCCTTCATTAACCCTTCTCTGATCCACATACGATTTTTACTTGAGAAAATATCACGAGGAAACAATTTATTCTGGTCTGGACTGGGGACGTAATTAGCATTAATATTACTCTCTTATATTTTAACAATTATTTTACAAAATACACCATGTTTGATATATCAACTGAATATTTTTTATTATATTTTTAAATATGATGGGATCTCAGTTTATTTCATGTGGTTGTAGCAAGTGCAATTTATCATTACCCCTAGATGGACAACAACCACCGTTAGGTTAATAAGCCTGTAAACCCGGGACTATCATTCTGAATCGGTGATGAACTATAACTTCTCCTTGAAAGGGGTAGGGGTAATGATCGGAAAGTCCGATGAGCTCTACACTTTGGACCATCATCTCGGTTTCGATCTGTCAATCATATTGGATTAAATCTCCCTGCGTCGAGGGGCTAGATCCCGGCCTTCAGCTCCGCGCCCGCGCCGTCCGGTTCATCCACGTGCTCGGTTCCAGCCGCTCGCCTCGCCAGAACCCAGAAACACCGGAAATAACAAAAACCGCGAGATGTGAATACCTATGTCGAAACGGAGCAGTTTTTCGATGTCACGGCGCTGAACTACCGTGAACTAGATGTTGCGGCTCCGGAAATTTGACTTAAATACCTCCTCCTTACTACTTAGAATGTGGCAGATGATCTCAGATGGGTGTATCGGACACTTTGCTTAGGCTTCTTGCCGAGAAGTATTCCGGAAGGTTGTCATGGAGCGAAGTTCTGCAAGGAAAATGCTACTGAATTAATTAATTACTTACTATAGCACTTCTATTCTACACAGATACCAGTTAATGAATGCTTGAAGTTGCCTAGTAATTGTTGTATTCTTTAACCCAGTTTCTGTTCCATACGAAAGTACCGATTTAGCTTCAGATTTAAATAATCTAAATTGGTACTAGATTTAATTTATTCTTAATTCCACACATTGTTTTGTCCAATGAAAGCTTCTCTTGCAGTGTATATTCATTTTTAAATATCTTTATTTCTTAGTTGCCCTTGCGCTCCAACCCATGCTACACCCTTCATGTGTCTTCACAAAGTCGGACTAGAGTCAAGCTCAACTTTTCACTACTTTTATCGTTTCTTTACTTATTCTTCTTCTCATCGGAAGAGATTTGCCCGCAAAAGACGAGCAATATCTCCGGCGGGCCTATTCTCGCTGGTCGCGAGATCCGTACCGTGGAAGGACGGGAGATTTACTCGCATTAGACGAGCAATATCTCCTGCGATATCTCCGGCGGGCATATTTCCGGAGATGTGCGCATCCTACGGTACAGGAGCGTACGAGGTCCTTACCTCTGGGACTTGGCTGAACGCCTCTAAGTCGGGTCCCTTGGATTCCAGGGTCTGGCCACCACTCGCCACCTGCTCGTGATGGCGAGGTCTCGGAGGTTTGACGCTGAGCCGCCAGCGTCTGCAGCCTACCTTGTGCCAGATGTATTGGTTGCCCATTCCTCTGGACTACGAAAGGCTAGGCCGAGAGAGGGAACATGTCATTTGGGCACCACATGTTTCTCTGAAGCTCTGCCCAGGCATTGTGATGGAATTTTGGCCACATTCCAATTCACATACTTTGGTCTGTCAAGACTGCAAGGTGCCACTCACTATTTGTTCACCATCATTGTCTACATCGCTACAAACATAGATATTTGATTTCTCCCTCACCCCCTCCCCCGAGTCGCAGCTGATAGATTAAACTAATGTCCATAATGTAAGATGTGACATCACACGCCAGGCTGTCCGCTTGTCCCATATCTGTCCTGTTACTTACTAGTAGCCTTGTATAATACAATTCTTGGTGTGCTATCAGAACGCTTCTCGGTGTTCAATACAAATGTAGTGTATTCTCCTTAGTTAGTTAGTTAGTTAGTTAGTTAGTTAGTTAGTTAGTTAGTTAGTTAGTTAGTCGACAGATCATCCTCATTGCACATAGAACCATTCATCCATAAGTGCTCGGATCCCCTCCTCAGCAAACCCCGCAGCGTGTAGCGGCTAACGACATCAGTTCTGTGTTGGTTTATCAATCTTCTTTGGCTTCCCACGTAGTGTTCCTGTTTGGCCACCCCTCTTTTAATTTGCTGTTCTCGCAATCTGGCCATGGTTGTAGATTCACAGTTATCACTTGGTTCTCGCAAAAGTCTTACTTCTCGTAGAGCATTCAGAATGTCAGCCTGGTCCATGGCGCGTCCGCCCTCCACAGTAGCCTTACCTGCGAGCTTGTCAGCCCGCTCATTTCCTTGTACTCCTGCATGCCCTTGCACGAAGATGAAACTAATCTTTGCCATCCGAGACCGCTCCAGAGACAGCAACCATTCTCTTCGGATCCGCCCCACCTCATCCTCTTGAGCATGCTCATTTGAGTCGCTAAGAAAATATGCCCTACTGAATGTCTGTGTCTCGAGCCATGTTATTGCTTTACTTACTGCCATGACTTCCATAGTCAGGCTACTTGTGGTCTCAACTAAAGCACCAGAGTCCTCCTTCACAATTCTCCCTCCGGCCCGAGCCCTAAAGGCCCATGAGCTTCTCGCATGTCGGACGACCGACCCATCTGTGTAGATGACAGCACCACCATCTAGCGAATTCTCGAAAATCAACGCTTGTACTTCAGCCTCCACAGCAGCTGTCCGATATGTAGTTTTCACCCATCGGGGTCGATGGGACACGCAAGCTCCCCCACCACGGGGACAGTTGGTCTAAAATGCTGACCTCTTGTCCTTACTTGGAGACGTAAATTACAAGTATCTCTGAAGTCGAAGTGGTTTCGCCTGATGGTGATGGACACTTTAATAGGGAAAGCTAATCTACACGCAAAATTCAGTACAGCGCTACTGCAAGTAGTGTGTATGGACTACGCTTAAGTTCAAAGCTAGCGAGCTCCCAAAAAATATAAAATACTAACTCCAAGGCCATATCTTTACCTGTCCCATGCAGCTCTGTCGGCCTCCTTCCAATATTGTTTAATACTGTTTCTACTTCTCTTCTCTGTAAGTTTTAAGGT
The DNA here is from genome assembly GCA_963921405.1 of Cepaea hortensis. Taxonomy (NCBI): domain Eukaryota; kingdom Metazoa; phylum Mollusca; class Gastropoda; order Stylommatophora; family Helicidae; genus Cepaea; species Cepaea hortensis. The sequence goes on from OY992893.1 coordinate 78,387,302, forward strand.
CTTCTTCTATTTCTTTTGTCCTATGGGTTCCATACTAAGACATTTCTTATTATACTATTCTCGGATTTTCTCAAAGAATGGCCTATCCAGAGCTAGCGACTTTTATTCACCTTTTGGATCACTGGTATTTGTCTCGTTCTCGCCGAAAGTTCCATATTGGTGATTTTCTCATACTATTGTATTAATTATCCCGTGGACAAAATATGTCGCCACAATGTTCAACCAATGTAAAGCCTGCTACGTAGACACGTGCCCATATTAACTTTCTCTCCGCCGATTCGTTGAATATTAGATGACAAATAATGCAACACAGCACTTTTTTTCCTGACGTCTGGCTTGATTTTCAAATGCAGATAATACAAAAACTTTCTCGGTCACATGAACAATTATGCATATTTCATCAACAGGCGTATTAAATTTATGTAATGTACAGAACATTTATAACGTATTGTCTTTCATGTAGACATGTTTAACGAGCTTGAAACTAGTAGCTAATGATATCTGATATTGTATCTTTATTTACACGTCATTTACATTGGTTATTGTGTCCCGTTGACATTTCATATTTCGTAAGCAATTTCCGAATGAAAGGTATTTAACAGTCAGTTTACAGGGTTGGTAGAAACTGTTAGGTTCTCGATCCAAGGTCCACGTACAGAATAACCTCGTCTTGAGTAAAGATGAAATTGCTTATTGTTGCAGCTTTGATTTGCCACACATCCGGATTCTTTTTAGAAGGTAAATCAGTGTTAACTGTGTTTGTCTTGCCTCGGCTTGTCTTGCAAGTAGTCACTGAAAGTCAGTTCTTAATGATATTAGAAACGTTAGTCTGTGTTCTGTTCTAGCTTGGAGTTCGCCTTTGCGGATGTTATATATCAGTGATACTTGTGCTTGACTTTTCGTGTTTTTCTTTGTCCTAGAACAGTTATCTATGAAAGTCAGATGTTACTGATATTGCACATTTTACTCTTGGGCGTTCGCTATTGCTGATTCTATACATGATTGTCTTATCGCATTGTGTTATCTCAGCTTCGGATTACCACAATTGATCGCGATTTAAGTGATGCTGTAAATGCTTGTCTTCTTTTATTATATCCTGTCCCATCCTTAATTCACCATTACTAGCCCTAGATTCTATCCTTTAAAAATGCCACCTATTGCATGGGATTGAACCACATCCGCTATCATTTACAGCAAACTCTAACCACTATAGCACAGTGGCTTAAATAGCATGACAAAAATACATACTATATTAATTTGCTAGATTCAACCCAGGTCTCGCTCATATGGGAGAAATCGTTGAGGTCATCAGGTATTTCGAAATGAGGGTTATGAAGTTAATTTATATAATTCCTGGTCGTCGTTGGAGCCTTGAGGCATGACGTCACTACTCATGCGAGAAAAAGCTTAACATCTTCCTCTGCTTTGTCTGATATTTTAGTAATGTGCATACCAGACGTTTAGTTTGTTGGTTGGCTATTATTGTAACTGAGCACTCTTTACTGAATACTGAATTTAAGAATGCATATCACTGCCCTAGGGACACATGCTCCTCCCCCTCTTCAAACGCCTTCGAAAAGTAATAATGCTGATTATCCCAGTAGCAAGTTAATTAAAAGTCCACCTGATATTTCTTTACGCTTCCAGTATTGTCCAGACCCTCTACTCACTCTCTTCTGAGCCATTCTTTCCAGATGTGAATACTTCGTCTGTTTAGGAGCACTCTCCATCATATTCCAGATAACCTCATCAAATCACTTTTCTAAAGTGGGTCTTCATCTAGAGGGCAGCGGGGGTAGTTAATCTAGCAGGTTGTTCATTGTCCCGCACACTTGCATGACCTGTGCAGGTAATCCATCAAATAATAAACTCCGCCTTGTCGAACAATGCTTGCGTTCAGAGCATGCCAGTTTCTACTTTCTGAAGCATACTCTGTTAGTCCGTTACAAACATATGTCTGGTTGTGCTGTCCTCCAATCATCGGAAGGCTACCCTCAACTTCCATTCTCATGCAAGTTATGGTAGCAGCAAATGCCACAACTCCATTTTTTTTAAACAGTGCTCATTTGTCATTGCATCAAAATCCCACAAACTCTTTTTACCTCTAACCCCACACCCATTAATGTATATAATTACATAGCCAGTGTTTGTGTTGTCTTCTATCAGCTGTTGTACGGACGCGTAATATCCGCTGAACATTCTCAGCGCCGTAGGCCCAATGTAATTATAAGTCAGATCTTGACTGCAGCAGGATATAACAGGATGCAGTGAAACAGAAATGCAAACAAAATAACTATTTTTAAATCCTAAGGACATACAATGAAAACAAACATTTATACATTTCTTAGTAGGGTCAAACCACCTAAACGAAATAATTAATGTAGGGGTGAAATGTGTGAAACTAATGTAATGATAATAATAAAATGAAAATATGACAAATATAAATCAAATAAGTAAGCATAAAATTAAAACACAACACAAATGTCCGACGTTTCGCTAGTCACTACCTTTGCCAACCTTTTATCGTTTCTTTACTTATTCAGTCTCGGTAGAGATTTGTTCGCAGCAGACAAGCATAATCTCCGGCGGGCCTATTCTCGCCGGTCGCGAGATCCGTACAGTGGAAGGATGGGGGATTTGCTCGCAATAGACAAGTAATATCTCCTGCGGTAGTTCTGGCGGGCCTATTCCCGCTGGTCGCGGGGTCTGCTAAAGTCAGGTGGAGAGTCTGACGATAGTGCACGCTTTACACAGGACCGGACACTTGTGATTGACAGATGTGCGAGCCCCTATGGTCCGGGCTCGTACGAGGCCCTCACCTGTGGGACTTGGCTGAACGCCTCTAAGCCGCGTCCCTTGGGTGTCAGGGTCTGGCCATAACTCGCCACCGGCTCGTGGTGGCGAGGTCTCGGAGGATTGACGCTGCGCCGCCAGCGTCTGCAGCCTACCTTGTGCCAGACGTATTGGTTACCCATTCCTCTGGACAACATAAGGTTAGGCCGAGAGAGAGGTCATGTCGTTTGGGCGCCACATGTTCCTCTTAAGCTCTGCCCAGGCATTGTGATGGAATATTGGCCACATTCCAACTCACATACTTTGGTCTGTCAAGACTGCAAGGTGCCAACAACCTTTGTCAAAAACAAACTAAACACGGGTATAAGAATATCTACCCCGATGTGTCTCAACCTTGCCGTGGTTGGTGGTGTCCTACTGTGGCATAACGCAGCCAACATTATTCATTACCAACACATGCCGCAAAAAGAGGAAACAACATTAAAAGAAATTGACTTCACAAACGCAATTGGAGATTGGGACTTAAAACTTAACATCAAAACTGGAACTGAACAAGTGACAAATGACGTGGATTCTTAGAAAGATTTCATCAGACCAAGCTCAGAAAACCATTGGATAGGAAAACCACATGACCGCCTTCGCGCCAGTGCATAATTAACATATATTACTATTTCATCAGAAATGTTAATAAGCCCGCACTTTTGTCTGAACTCGCTCCATGGACGGATGTGAGAAGAATGTGTGACCAAAAATTCAATGGGCAAGGCAAAAGTCTGGATCCGAGGTACGTTTGTTGGCCCTTGATTAGACTAAGAACCCGATGTATCAAGTAATGTAAACCCATGTTTGTGATGTCAATTGAAATGTATGATTATTAATTAAAACCTCTGAAATGTAAAAATGCTCGACTGTAGATTCTAACGACGCAAAGCCATTCCCGGGCAGAATATTCTCTTCGATGAAACTACAATCTCTGATATTCTTAGAGATAATTATTAACTTTAAGAAGTGCATTCCACTACTATATTCTATTCTAAACAACTGTGAGAAGTGATGATTCTAAAGCAATCTTGTGCATTTCACCAGAAACATTGTAACAGATGCATCACTATCTACAGCTGAAAAGACAGTTCGTGTACTAGAACAAGTGCCTTGTTCTAAAACAGACTTATCTATGCCTATTTACAATCTAGAAAGCTGAAAGTGAAATCAATCTTTCCTTTCTCCTTTATCTATAGAATTAATAGGGTTTGGCGAAATAAATATTTATATTTATGTCAAATGTAATTAGATAAGGGCACACATGAATTGCATTACATGAGAAAGTCGTGCTTCGCGGAAAAACCATCACGCGAAGTGAGCTTAACTCATTACTCAACATAACTTAAAACACAACACCACTCCACACCACTCATCACCACACAACCCAACACTCAACATCACAACAACAACAGGTAATGGAAGAGAGTTATTAGACACAAGAAGAAGAAGTAGTTAATTGGGAAAACACAGAGAATTATTTATACACATTGTAAACACCATTGAGTAGAAGAAATGTTATAAATGTATGTCATTTATTTACATGCATCTTGACACCTTCTCACTCTTGTCAATGTCTTACTGTACACGTTCACTGACCCCGGTCAAATGAGAATTTACATACAGCAGGAACAAGTTGATACAAGGCGTACACCGTGTGATAATCTCTGACCACCCCAACTTAACCCAACACTAGCTCAGAGAGAAAAGGAGGGGAGGGGAACTAGTTCCTACTTCAGGAATTTAGATTTCTTCCGACCTACTTCTTATTATTGTATTGGTAGGAATGTATATATTTATGCGAATATTCATCAGTGATCTTGGTGGCTACATACCAACAACCACCCAACACATCAGCAAATTAACCACCTAAATCAGACCTGAGGGAGGGAAGCCGAGAGAAAGAGATGAACCACAAGTGAGAGGGAGGATGACTTCGCTATGAGCAGAGCATGGGGAGGCCTTCAGAGGAGCTATACGGGCAGACCTGAAGTGGATCCATCAGTCAATGGACCCTGGCTTACCTAATCCTCCAGTCACCAGGTTACTTTTCTCATAGGTTGAATACACACCCAATTTCAGGAAAACTACTGACATTAAATGGTTGAGACACCACTATCATACTTAATATGTACAACATCAAAATGTTTACTATGTTTTCACACCTGTTGACATCTCATATATTGATGCTTGTTATTGATTGTCTGGGACAATGGTCCAATGTGCAACTGTTCTATTACTTTGTGTAAATCACAATAGAGATGTATGTACTGACCAGAAGGCTCAGGCCAGTCAATAAATGATTAACATGAATTGACCTTCTGTTAATTTGTCAAGTTCAAACCTATCTGTACCAACAACTTCTTTGTACATCATGTTGTCAAAATCTAATGTGATTGTTTGTGTTTGATTGCTTAAAGATAAATTAACTCATAATGACTTACTAAATGGGGAAATAAAAAGACTCTAGATCTATCAACTGCTCAACATCCATGTTTTCTTCATCTAAATCAGGCTGAGAAAATTCTCCAGACTTTCCTCAGATTTGATAAACAATAAGGGGGCTCCAGAGCTATCAGAATCATTGGAGAAGGGGCAGATTCCCAGTTAGTAATTACCATTCTTACCAGGGCCATAATCTATATCTCCTAGACAATACTTAATAGAACGAGGCCTGCAGATAACTCAAGGTTCATATTCTGGGGTTATTGAAGATAGAAGAGGATGGGGCTCTACATCTTTTGTTAGAGATGGGGCATGCACTACAGTGATCTCCCACTCCCTTCAAAAATATATGACATATTGTGGGCTACGTCCTGGATGGTTCCCATATATTAACCTTTAAACAATCACCTAAAAATACATGAACACAGTTATCTTTAGATTATTAACATTGTTATTTTCTAGAATGTTTAACAGATACCATGTGGGGTATTGATTGACAGCCACATGATATGAATGACATTTATAGATAAATAAGAGTAGGTGACTGATTTTACTCTTGGAGAAGGGGGCCATGTTCAAATAGGCTTATACTTCAGAGAGAGTTGCTCCAGGTGAAATATATAGTGTGTATCTACTCTACCAACACTACTTCTCTTTCAGAGAAGGTGTTCCTTTACTGTGGAGTCTGAACTTAACAGCATTTCATCAACCACCGGAAAATCTTATCCGTTGGGAAAACTCTGTCTAATTTCAGATTCTTTTCTTTACTAGGAATTAATTGTGGTTACTTCAGTGCCTGCTGCCTTTGGCTTTTCCAGCATTGACAGACAGACATAACATAGGGTGTTTTTAATATTGCACATGCTCTGTTGTATCTTTGCAGATCAGGGACTGACAAACTTACGCGGATCAGACTAACTGCAATTATATTGATAGGCAGAGCAAAGCAATAAATTATAGACATGGCGGAAACTGCAAAGTTTAGAGCCCAAATAACAGAAACAGGTAGAGAATGCGGGTTAGATGGCCTTGAGCTAGCTAACTATGTTTCGGATGCATTCGACAAAAGGGAAAGACTGCAGGCTGAATTGACTCTCAAAGAAAAACAGCTTCAGGCAGAATTGGAGGAGAAAGAGAAACGACTACAGGCTGAAATGGAAGATAAGGAGAGAGAGCGTCAACACCAACTGGAGTTGAGGAGAATGGAGATTGAAGTGGAGATCCGGAGAATAGAGAAAGGGAGTGGTCCTACCCCCTCAACCTCATCAGGATCGCCAGTGACAGATCCACCTCACGTCTCTCAACTAAATTCAGGAGCTATGTCATTTCCTCTGGACCCCTTTAATGAACAGACTGACCACATCGAAGGATTTTTATCACGCTTCGAGGCAATGGCTGTCAGCTGTGGGCTTGAAGAAAGTAGATGGGCGACGAAGTTGGCGCAGGCCTTAAGATCCACGGCGTATGAAGTGTTCTCAAGACTCACTAGAGAGGAACAACAGAACTACACAACACTCAAGACGGCACTCTTAAGCCGATTCGAAGTGGACGCCGAATCTTATAAACTCAGGTTCAAAGCCGCAAGGAAGGAACCGGGTGAGAGCTACGCACAACTAGTCGAAAGACTGAAGTCATACATACAAAGATGGACTTGCTTGGGAGGATTTGAGGAAAATTATGAAGGACTCCGTGAAATGATTATCATTGATCAGATCAAGGGGAAAATGCAGAACGAAATGTAGGCATTCCTAACCCAAAACGGGGCTGACCGCCTGGAAACTATAATCATCCTGGCAGAGAGATTTGAGAAATCTCAAAAGGAGATGGGAGGAAAGGGACGTTCGAACAACACCCCCTCTCAAAACAAAACTCCACAGCCAAAAGAGGGTGAAAACACTGTAGCCACCAAGAAAAAGGGGAAATCCCCGAAAAACACTCAACACTCAGTCCAAACAGCGCCGAGGGAGGACAAACCATTCTGTACCCATTGCAAGATTAGAGGTCACACATTTCAGAATTGCAGGAAGAAGCCACCTCCACATACAGCGGCATGTTTGGCCAACCGAAAAGAGAGAAAAGTGAGCACTGGTGAAACGTCCAAACAGACACCTCATCAAGACACATCATCTCGTATTCCGGTTGTAGAATCCATCTTACTAAATGGATTCCAAACGACCTGTTTATATGATACTGGATTATCATATGACTGTGTTGTCTCATCATCCTTAGTTCACCCTGAACAGGTGACAGAGGAAATAGTGGAATTACAGGGACCACTGAAGAGTTCAACAAATATGTCTCTTCCAGTGGCAAAAGTGAACATAGCCTCGCGGTATGTCACTGGGACGATCAAGGCAGCAATCTTGGACGATCCGATATATCCTGTAATCCTCGGCCGTAGATTTATCGTTCTAGGAGAACCTGTTCAACCTGTGGCGATGGCGACCATGACCACTCGATCACAGGCAATAAAAACTCCAGAAACAACTACGCCAATCCCTCGAACGGAGGAACTGAAGAGGGCACAAGAAGCCGACAGCACCTTGGAACCCTGCTTCAGAAAACTGCCAAAATCACATTTACCTCTACGTAAAGGTGATCTGTTCATGAAGTCAGCACTTCTTTACAGAAAAGCAGGACGAGCTGGACAAGAGTTTAATCAACTTGTTGTACCAACTCAATACAGGACTCAGATCTTAGAGATGGGTCACAGTCTACCATTCAGTGGGCACATGGGTATCAAAGCTACTACACAGCGGATTACGACTCACTACTTTTGGCCAGGGATGAACTCAGACATACAACGGTTTGTAAAATCATGCCCACAGTGTCAGAAAGTATCACCAAAACACCGGACACCACCGGCAATGTTGGGTGAATCGCCAATCACTGGAATTCCATTTGAGAAAGTGGCAGTAGACATAATCGGACCTCTCTCAGCAACGAAGAGGCGAAACCGATTCATATTAACGCTTGTGGACACAACAACCATGTGGGCCGAAGCAGTTCCTATGCCCAGCTGTGACTCCAAACACGTCGCTGATGCATTATTAGGAATATTCACACGTCTAGGATTCCCACAAAGGATCTAGACGGATAACGGTTCACAGTTTCGTGGTAAGCTCATGGAAGAGACCTTCAGACTTTTTCATGCACGCCATATCTTCAGTTCACCATATCACCCTCAGTCAAATGGACTTGTGGAAAGGTGGAACGGGACATTGATTAGTATCCTGCGCAAAATTGCCCAGGAGAAGACAGAGGATTGGGACTTGTATTTACCCGCAGCTTTATTCGCTTACAGGGAAGTACCCCATCACTCAACAGGTTTTGCTCCAGCCACACTGTTGTTTGGACGACCGATCAAAGGACCCCTTGAGGCGTTACTGCGAACATGGACTGATAATACTACAGATGATACAGTCGTGACTGCATCTACATATGTTGCCGAGTTGAAAAATCGTTTACAACATAGTTGGAAACAAGCGAATGTCAATCTACGTCAAGCCAGACGAAGAATTGCTCGTAACTTCAACCGCAAGGCAAAGGATAGAGAGTTAGAGGTAGGAGAGAAGGTGATGTTGCTGCTTCCAACCAGTCAGAATAAGCTGCAAATAGGATGGAGAGGACCTTATGTAGTGACGGAGAAGATCTCACGTACCAACTACAGAATTTCAGTCAAAGGCAAGATGAAAGTATTTCACATAAACCTCTTGAAGAAATATCATGAAAGACCCTCAACCACCGAACCTGCACATCTGATGGCCATGAGTGTGGCTACTGAAGTCGAAGAAGGATCAACAATGGGAGTCGAGTGCCAACTGCAAGCCAAAGAGACCTTTAAGGATGTGGAAATCAATCCCAACTTAACAAAGGATCAGCAAAAGCAGATTAGGGAACTTATGGCAAAATATGCAGAAGTACTTACTGATAAGCCAGGAAGAACTGATTTGGAGGAATTTGACATGAAGTTGAATGACACAGTGCCTGTGCGAGTTCAGACTTACCCAGTTCCTTATGCAAAGCAAAAGACTTTAGAGGAAGAAATACAACAGCTGCTCACCGCAGGAATAATCTCACCATCTGAATCACCTTACAGTGCTAGCGTCGTATTATTGAGAAAGCCAAGTGGAGAACATAGATTGTGCATCGATTATCGACAGCTCAATGCTATAACGGAATTCCAAGCAGAACCTCTGCCTGATCAGAATAAACTCTTCACAGCACTCAACCGAGCTAAGTACTTTACTAGGATTGATCTCAGTAAGGGATATTACCAGATTCCTGTAAAACCGGAAGTTAGACCATGGTTAGCTTTCAGCACGCCTGGAGGACACTATGAGTTCAACGTTCTTCCATTCGGATTAAGTAATGCTCCCAGCGTCTTTACACGTATGATGAGAAAATTACTTGACCCACTACAGCATCCAGACATCAGTCACTTCATGGATGACATCCTGATCGCAACTGAAACATTTGAAGAGCATGTAGAAACCCTGCATCTTTTGTTCAGGCGCCTCAGAGAAACTGGATTGACGGCTAGACCAAAGAAGTGTCAGATAGGATTCCAAGAATTGGCCTTTCTAGGTCATAAGATATCTCATGGACTGATAACTCCACAAGAGGGAAATGTGGACAAACTCCAGAGAGCACCTCGTCCAAAAACAAAGAAGGATGTAAGATCATTTGTATCCTTATGTGGATTCTATAAAAAATACATCAAGGACTTCAATACTCTGTCAGCACCTTTAACGGATCTTACCAAAAAGGGGAAACCAGAGAAAGTCACTTGGTCAGCTGACTGTGAGAGAGCTTTCACAGCATTAAAGCAGGCATTAACTGCTCATCCAGTCTTACATCTACCAGACCTCGACCAACCATTCGTGCTGCGCACCGATGCCAGTAACATAGGAATTGGGGCAACGCTGTTGCAGAGAAAGGCAGATGTACCATCAGAGCTATTCCCTGTAGCCTATGCTAGCAGGAAATTGAATGCAGCAGAGAGAAATTACAGTACTATCGAGAGAGAATGTCTTGCGCTCGTATGGAGTGTACAGAAATTTCAAGCATACCTATATGGCAGACACTTCACAGTGCAATGTGACCATCAACCACTCATGTTTCTCGCAGCATCTAAGACTCTGAATGCCCGACTTATGAGGTGGTCGCTGCTTCTTCAACCTTACTCGTTCCAGGTTGAGTATGTTCCTGGGAAAATGAATGTGGGAGCGGACTTCCTGAGTCGACACCCAGTGCCTGATGAACCAGGTCAATCAGATGCAGAAGAGAATACAAGGGAGGGAAAATGGGAACAACTTGATAACTGAAAATGTTGGAAACATAGTTCCATACCATAGAACAATCTGGAGTGGGGCCATGTGGCATAACGCAGCCAACATTATTCATTACCAACACATGCCGCAAAAAGAGGAAACAACATTAAAAGAAATTGACTTCACAAACGCAATTGGAGATTGGGACTTAAAACTTAACATCAAAACTGGAACTGAACAAGTGACAAATGACGTGGATTCTTAGAAAGATTTCATCAGACCAAGCTCAGAAAACCATTGGATAGGAAAACCACATGACCGCCTTCGCGCCAGTGCATAATTAACATATATTACTATTTCATCAGAAATGTTAATAAGCCCGCACTTTTGTCTGAACTCGCTCCATGGACGGATGTGAGAAGAATGTGTGACCAAAAATTCAATGGGCAAGGCAAAAGTCTGGATCCGAGGTACGTTTGTTGGCCCTTGATTAGACTAAGAACCCGATGTATCAAGTAATGTAAACCCATGTTTGTGATGTCAATTGAAATGTATGATTATTAATTAAAACCTCTGAAATGTAAAAATGCTCGACTGTAGATTCTAACGACGCAAAGCCATTCCCGGGCAGAATATTCTCTTCGATGAAACTACAATCTCTGATATTCTTAGAGATAATTATTAACTTTAAGAAGTGCATTCCACTACTATATTCTATTCTAAACAACTGTGAGAAGTGATGATTCTAAAGCAATCTTGTGCATTTCACCAGAAACATTGTAACAGATGCATCACTATCTACAGCTGAAAAGACAGTTCGTGTACTAGAACAAGTGCCTTGTTCTAAAACAGACTTATCTATGCCTATTTACAATCTAGAAAGCTGAAAGTGAAATCAATCTTTCCTTTCTCCTTTATCTATAGAATTAATAGGGTTTGGCGAAATAAATATTTATATTTATGTCAAATGTAATTAGATAAGGGCACACATGAATTGCATTACATGAGAAAGTCGTGCTTCGCGGAAAAACCATCACGCGAAGTGAGCTTAACTCATTACTCAACATAACTTAAAACACAACACCACTCCACACCACTCATCACCACACAACCCAACACTCAACATCACAACAACAACAGGTAATGGAAGAGAGTTATTAGACACAAGAAGAAGAAGTAGTTAATTGGGAAAACACAGAGAATTATTTATACACATTGTAAACACCATTGAGTAGAAGAAATGTTATAAATGTATGTCATTTATTTACATGCATCTTGACACCTTCTCACTCTTGTCAATGTCTTACTGTACACGTTCACTGACCCCGGTCAAATGAGAATTTACATACAGCAGGAACAAGTTGATACAAGGCGTACACCGTGTGATAATCTCTGACCACCCCAACTTAACCCAACACTAGCTCAGAGAGAAAAGGAGGGGAGGGGAACTAGTTCCTACTTCAGGAATTTAGATTTCTTCCGACCTACTTCTTATTATTGTATTGGTAGGAATGTATATATTTATGCGAATATTCATCAGTGATCTTGGTGGCTACATACCAACAACCACCCAACACATCAGCAAATTAACCACCTAAATCAGACCTGAGGGAGGGAAGCCGAGAGAAAGAGATGAACCACAAGTGAGAGGGAGGATGACTTCGCTATGAGCAGAGCATGGGGAGGCCTTCAGAGGAGCTATACGGGCAGACCTGAAGTGGATCCATCAGTCAATGGACCCTGGCTTACCTAATCCTCCAGTCACCAGGTTACTTTTCTCATAGGTTGAATACACACCCAATTTCAGGAAAACTACTGACATTAAATGGTTGAGACACCACTATCATACTTAATATGTACAACATCAAAATGTTTACTATGTTTTCACACCTGTTGACATCTCATATATTGATGCTTGTTATTGATTGTCTGGGACAATGGTCCAATGTGCAACTGTTCTATTACTTTGTGTAAATCACAATAGAGATGTATGTACTGACCAGAAGGCTCAGGCCAGTCAATAAATGATTAACATGAATTGACCTTCTGTTAATTTGTCAAGTTCAAACCTATCTGTACCAACAACTTCTTTGTACATCATGTTGTCAAAATCTAATGTGATTGTTTGTGTTTGATTGCTTAAAGATAAATTAACTCATAATGACTTACTAAATGGGGAAATAAAAAGACTCTAGATCTATCAACTGCTCAACATCCATGTTTTCTTCATCTAAATCAGGCTGAGAAAATTCTCCAGACTTTCCTCAGATTTGATAAACAATAAGGGGGCTCCAGAGCTATCAGAATCATTGGAGAAGGGGCAGATTCCCAGTTAGTAATTACCATTCTTACCAGGGCCATAATCTATATCTCCTAGACAATACTTAATAGAACGAGGCCTGCAGATAACTCAAGGTTCATATTCTGGGGTTATTGAAGATAGAAGAGGATGGGGCTCTACATCTTTTGTTAGAGATGGGGCATGCACTACAGTGATCTCCCACTCCCTTCAAAAATATATGACATATTGTGGGCTACGTCCTGGATGGTTCCCATATATTAACCTTTAAACAATCACCTAAAAATACATGAACACAGTTATCTTTAGATTATTAACATTGTTATTTTCTAGAATGTTTAACAGATACCATGTGGGGTATTGATTGACAGCCACATGATATGAATGACATTTATAGATAAATAAGAGTAGGTGACTGATTTTACTCTTGGAGAAGGGGGCCATGTTCAAATAGGCTTATACTTCAGAGAGAGTTGCTCCAGGTGAAATATATAGTGTGTATCTACTCTACCAACACTACTTCTCTTTCAGAGAAGGTGTTCCTTTACTGTGGAGTCTGAACTTAACAGCATTTCATCAACCACCGGAAAATCTTATCCGTTGGGAAAACTCTGTCTAATTTCAGATTCTTTTCTTTACTAGGAATTAATTGTGGTTACTTCAGTGCCTGCTGCCTTTGGCTTTTCCAGCATTGACAGACAGACATAACATAGGGTGTTTTTAATATTGCACATGCTCTGTTGTATCTTTGCAGATCAGGGACTGACAAACTTACGCGGATCAGACTAACTGCAATTATATTGATAGGCAGAGCAAAGCAATAAATTATAGACATGGCGGAAACTGCAAAGTTTAGAGCCCAAATAACAGAAACAGGTAGAGAATGCGGGTTAGATGGCCTTGAGCTAGCTAACTATGTTTCGGATGCATTCGACAAAAGGGAAAGACTGCAGGCTGAATTGACTCTCAAAGAAAAACAGCTTCAGGCAGAATTGGAGGAGAAAGAGAAACGACTACAGGCTGAAATGGAAGATAAGGAGAGAGAGCGTCAACACCAACTGGAGTTGAGGAGAATGGAGATTGAAGTGGAGATCCGGAGAATAGAGAAAGGGAGTGGTCCTACCCCCTCAACCTCATCAGGATCGCCAGTGACAGATCCACCTCACGTCTCTCAACTAAATTCAGGAGCTATGTCATTTCCTCTGGACCCCTTTAATGAACAGACTGACCACATCGAAGGATTTTTATCACGCTTCGAGGCAATGGCTGTCAGCTGTGGGCTTGAAGAAAGTAGATGGGCGACGAAGTTGGCGCAGGCCTTAAGATCCACGGCGTATGAAGTGTTCTCAAGACTCACTAGAGAGGAACAACAGAACTACACAACACTCAAGACGGCACTCTTAAGCCGATTCGAAGTGGACGCCGAATCTTATAAACTCAGGTTCAAAGCCGCAAGGAAGGAACCGGGTGAGAGCTACGCACAACTAGTCGAAAGACTGAAGTCATACATACAAAGATGGACTTGCTTGGGAGGATTTGAGGAAAATTATGAAGGACTCCGTGAAATGATTATCATTGATCAGATCAAGGGGAAAATGCAGAACGAAATGTAGGCATTCCTAACCCAAAACGGGGCTGACCGCCTGGAAACTATAATCATCCTGGCAGAGAGATTTGAGAAATCTCAAAAGGAGATGGGAGGAAAGGGACGTTCGAACAACACCCCCTCTCAAAACAAAACTCCACAGCCAAAAGAGGGTGAAAACACTGTAGCCACCAAGAAAAAGGGGAAATCCCCGAAAAACACTCAACACTCAGTCCAAACAGCGCCGAGGGAGGACAAACCATTCTGTACCCATTGCAAGATTAGAGGTCACACATTTCAGAATTGCAGGAAGAAGCCACCTCCACATACAGCGGCATGTTTGGCCAACCGAAAAGAGAGAAAAGTGAGCACTGGTGAAACGTCCAAACAGACACCTCATCAAGACACATCATCTCGTATTCCGGTTGTAGAATCCATCTTACTAAATGGATTCCAAACGACCTGTTTATATGATACTGGATTATCATATGACTGTGTTGTCTCATCATCCTTAGTTCACCCTGAACAGGTGACAGAGGAAATAGTGGAATTACAGGGACCACTGAAGAGTTCAACAAATATGTCTCTTCCAGTGGCAAAAGTGAACATAGCCTCGCGGTATGTCACTGGGACGATCAAGGCAGCAATCTTGGACGATCCGATATATCCTGTAATCCTCGGCCGTAGATTTATCGTTCTAGGAGAACCTGTTCAACCTGTGGCGATGGCGACCATGACCACTCGATCACAGGCAATAAAAACTCCAGAAACAACTACGCCAATCCCTCGAACGGAGGAACTGAAGAGGGCACAAGAAGCCGACAGCACCTTGGAACCCTGCTTCAGAAAACTGCCAAAATCACATTTACCTCTACGTAAAGGTGATCTGTTCATGAAGTCAGCACTTCTTTACAGAAAAGCAGGACGAGCTGGACAAGAGTTTAATCAACTTGTTGTACCAACTCAATACAGGACTCAGATCTTAGAGATGGGTCACAGTCTACCATTCAGTGGGCACATGGGTATCAAAGCTACTACACAGCGGATTACGACTCACTACTTTTGGCCAGGGATGAACTCAGACATACAACGGTTTGTAAAATCATGCCCACAGTGTCAGAAAGTATCACCAAAACACCGGACACCACCGGCAATGTTGGGTGAATCGCCAATCACTGGAATTCCATTTGAGAAAGTGGCAGTAGACATAATCGGACCTCTCTCAGCAACGAAGAGGCGAAACCGATTCATATTAACGCTTGTGGACACAACAACCATGTGGGCCGAAGCAGTTCCTATGCCCAGCTGTGACTCCAAACACGTCGCTGATGCATTATTAGGAATATTCACACGTCTAGGATTCCCACAAAGGATCTAGACGGATAACGGTTCACAGTTTCGTGGTAAGCTCATGGAAGAGACCTTCAGACTTTTTCATGCACGCCATATCTTCAGTTCACCATATCACCCTCAGTCAAATGGACTTGTGGAAAGGTGGAACGGGACATTGATTAGTATCCTGCGCAAAATTGCCCAGGAGAAGACAGAGGATTGGGACTTGTATTTACCCGCAGCTTTATTCGCTTACAGGGAAGTACCCCATCACTCAACAGGTTTTGCTCCAGCCACACTGTTGTTTGGACGACCGATCAAAGGACCCCTTGAGGCGTTACTGCGAACATGGACTGATAATACTACAGATGATACAGTCGTGACTGCATCTACATATGTTGCCGAGTTGAAAAATCGTTTACAACATAGTTGGAAACAAGCGAATGTCAATCTACGTCAAGCCAGACGAAGAATTGCTCGTAACTTCAACCGCAAGGCAAAGGATAGAGAGTTAGAGGTAGGAGAGAAGGTGATGTTGCTGCTTCCAACCAGTCAGAATAAGCTGCAAATAGGATGGAGAGGACCTTATGTAGTGACGGAGAAGATCTCACGTACCAACTACAGAATTTCAGTCAAAGGCAAGATGAAAGTATTTCACATAAACCTCTTGAAGAAATATCATGAAAGACCCTCAACCACCGAACCTGCACATCTGATGGCCATGAGTGTGGCTACTGAAGTCGAAGAAGGATCAACAATGGGAGTCGAGTGCCAACTGCAAGCCAAAGAGACCTTTAAGGATGTGGAAATCAATCCCAACTTAACAAAGGATCAGCAAAAGCAGATTAGGGAACTTATGGCAAAATATGCAGAAGTACTTACTGATAAGCCAGGAAGAACTGATTTGGAGGAATTTGACATGAAGTTGAATGACACAGTGCCTGTGCGAGTTCAGACTTACCCAGTTCCTTATGCAAAGCAAAAGACTTTAGAGGAAGAAATACAACAGCTGCTCACCGCAGGAATAATCTCACCATCTGAATCACCTTACAGTGCTAGCGTCGTATTATTGAGAAAGCCAAGTGGAGAACATAGATTGTGCATCGATTATCGACAGCTCAATGCTATAACGGAATTCCAAGCAGAACCTCTGCCTGATCAGAATAAACTCTTCACAGCACTCAACCGAGCTAAGTACTTTACTAGGATTGATCTCAGTAAGGGATATTACCAGATTCCTGTAAAACCGGAAGTTAGACCATGGTTAGCTTTCAGCACGCCTGGAGGACACTATGAGTTCAACGTTCTTCCATTCGGATTAAGTAATGCTCCCAGCGTCTTTACACGTATGATGAGAAAATTACTTGACCCACTACAGCATCCAGACATCAGTCACTTCATGGATGACATCCTGATCGCAACTGAAACATTTGAAGAGCATGTAGAAACCCTGCATCTTTTGTTCAGGCGCCTCAGAGAAACTGGATTGACGGCTAGACCAAAGAAGTGTCAGATAGGATTCCAAGAATTGGCCTTTCTAGGTCATAAGATATCTCATGGACTGATAACTCCACAAGAGGGAAATGTGGACAAACTCCAGAGAGCACCTCGTCCAAAAACAAAGAAGGATGTAAGATCATTTGTATCCTTATGTGGATTCTATAAAAAATACATCAAGGACTTCAATACTCTGTCAGCACCTTTAACGGATCTTACCAAAAAGGGGAAACCAGAGAAAGTCACTTGGTCAGCTGACTGTGAGAGAGCTTTCACAGCATTAAAGCAGGCATTAACTGCTCATCCAGTCTTACATCTACCAGACCTCGACCAACCATTCGTGCTGCGCACCGATGCCAGTAACATAGGAATTGGGGCAACGCTGTTGCAGAGAAAGGCAGATGTACCATCAGAGCTATTCCCTGTAGCCTATGCTAGCAGGAAATTGAATGCAGCAGAGAGAAATTACAGTACTATCGAGAGAGAATGTCTTGCGCTCGTATGGAGTGTACAGAAATTTCAAGCATACCTATATGGCAGACACTTCACAGTGCAATGTGACCATCAACCACTCATGTTTCTCGCAGCATCTAAGACTCTGAATGCCCGACTTATGAGGTGGTCGCTGCTTCTTCAACCTTACTCGTTCCAGGTTGAGTATGTTCCTGGGAAAATGAATGTGGGAGCGGACTTCCTGAGTCGACACCCAGTGCCTGATGAACCAGGTCAATCAGATGCAGAAGAGAATACAAGGGAGGAAAAATGGGAACAACTTGATAACTGAAAATGTTGGAAACATAGTTCCATACCATAGAACAATCTGGAGTGGGGCCATGTGGCATAACGCAGCCAACATTATTCATTACCAACACATGCCGCAAAAAGAGGAAACAACATTAAAAGAAATTGACTTCACAAACGCAATTGGAGATTGGGACTTAAAACTTAACATCAAAACTGGAACTGAACAAGTGACAAATGACGTGGATTCTTAGAAAGATTTCATCAGACCAAGCTCAGAAAACCATTGGATAGGAAAACCACATGACCGCCTTCGCGCCAGTGCATAATTAACATATATTACTATTTCATCAGAAATGTTAATAAGCCCGCACTTTTGTCTGAACTCGCTCCATGGACGGATGTGAGAAGAATGTGTGACCAAAAATTCAATGGGCAAGGCAAAAGTCTGGATCCGAGGTACGTTTGTTGGCCCTTGATTAGACTAAGAACCCGATGTATCAAGTAATGTAAACCCATGTTTGTGATGTCAATTGAAATGTATGATTATTAATTAAAACCTCTGAAATGTAAAAATGCTCGACTGTAGATTCTAACGACGCAAAGCCATTCCCGGGCAGAATATTCTCTTCGATGAAACTACAATCTCTGATATTCTTAGAGATAATTATTAACTTTAAGAAGTGCATTCCACTACTATATTCTATTCTAAACAACTGTGAGAAGTGATGATTCTAAAGCAATCTTGTGCATTTCACCAGAAACATTGTAACAGATGCATCACTATCTACAGCTGAAAAGACAGTTCGTGTACTAGAACAAGTGCCTTGTTCTAAAACAGACTTATCTATGCCTATTTACAATCTAGAAAGCTGAAAGTGAAATCAATCTTTCCTTTCTCCTTTATCTATAGAATTAATAGGGTTTGGCGAAATAAATATTTATATTTATGTCAAATGTAATTAGATAAGGGCACACATGAATTGCATTACATGAGAAAGTTGTGCTTCGCGGAAAAACCATCACGCGAAGTGAGCTTAACTCATTACTCAACATAACTTAAAACACAACACCACTCCACACCACTCATCACCACACAACCCAACACTCAACATCACAACAACAACAGGTAATGGAAGAGAGTTATTAGACACAAGAAGAAGAAGTAGTTAATTGGGAAAACACAGAGAATTATTTATACACATTGTAAACACCATTGAGTAGAAGAAATGTTATAAATGTATGTCATTTATTTACATGCATCTTGACACCTTCTCACTCTTGTCAATGTCTTACTGTACACGTTCACTGACCCCGGTCAAATGAGAACTTACATACAGCAGGAACAAGTTGATACAAGGCGTACACCGTGTGATAATCTCTGACCACCCCAACTTAACCCAACACTAGCTCAGAGAGAAAAGGAGGGGAGGGGAACTAGTTCCTACTTCAGGAATTTAGATTTCTTCCGACCTACTTCTTATTATTGTATTGGTAGGAATGTATATATTTATGCGAATATTCATCAGTGATCTTGGTGGCTACATACCAACAACCACCCAACACATCAGCAAATTAACCACCTAAATCAGACCTGAGGGAGGGAAGCCGAGAGAAAGAGATGAACCACAAGTGAGAGGGAGGATGACTTCGCTATGAGCAGAGCATGGGGAGGCCTTCAGAGGAGCTATACGGGCAGACCTGAAGTGGATCCATCAGTCAATGGACCCTGGCTTACCTAATCCTCCAGTCACCAGGTTACTTTTCTCATAGGTTGAATACACACCCAATTTCAGGAAAACTACTGACATTAAATGGTTGAGACACCACTATCATACTTAATATGTACAACATCAAAATGTTTACTATGTTTTCACACCTGTTGACATCTCATATATTGATGCTTGTTATTGATTGTCTGGGACAATGGTCCAATGTGCAACTGTTCTATTACTTTGTGTAAATCACAATAGAGATGTATGTACTGACCAGAAGGCTCAGGCCAGTCAATAAATGATTAACATGAATTGACCTTCTGTTAATTTGTCAAGTTCAAACCTATCTGTACCAACAACTTCTTTGTACATCATGTTGTCAAAATCTAATGTGATTGTTTGTGTTTGATTGCTTAAAGATAAATTAACTCATAATGACTTACTAAATGGGGAAATAAAAAGACTCTAGATCTATCAACTGCTCAACATCCATGTTTTCTTCATCTAAATCAGGCTGAGAAAATTCTCCAGACTTTCCTCAGATTTGATAAACAATAAGGGGGCTCCAGAGCTATCAGAATCATTGGAGAAGGGGCAGATTCCCAGTTAGTAATTACCATTCTTACCAGGGCCATAATCTATATCTCCTAGACAATACTTAATAGAACGAGGCCTGCAGATAACTCAAGGTTCATATTCTGGGGTTATTGAAGATAGAAGAGGATGGGGCTCTACATCTTTTGTTAGAGATGGGGCATGCACTACAGTGATCTCCCACTCCCTTCAAAAATATATGACACCTACTAACCCCAAGCGCTATGCCGATGGATAGCAACTACATATTGGACAGCTCTTGAGATAGGGACCAGACTATGAGAGACACAAACTGCTGCTCTGCAGGTAGACTGAGGATAGCAGTCAAAAGTTTAAATCAGGCGCACGAAGGCAGAAGTTCTTGGTCCGGACACAAGCACTAAGGCTCTCGCTGAGGGATAAGGCTCCATGAGCAGGACGTGGCAATTCCTCGGGTGAGCCCAGTCTCAAAGCAATATGTGCCGGCTCTGCAATAATGGAAGCGTCCTTGGATAGCAGGGAACGCCCATGGTCTGCCCCTGCCTTCCCATGAGGGTTGACCGTCATGTCGTTGACCGTTCTACTTTGACCAGCTGAGATGTGGGCGACACCACAGCACTATCAGTCTAACGTCTCTCGAAACCCCGGGAAGGCCAACCCGTAAAAATTCCTGCTGAAGACGGATGTGCTGGCCTACGGGTGCAAACAAATCAGGCACAACGCAAAAAACGTCCGAGTGAAATGTCTTTCGTGCTAGCAACAGCTCTGACTAACTAGTATTCCGAATAGCTCGTGTCCTGAAAAGCTCTGACTAGCTAGTTTCCGAATGTTCGTTGTGCCCGGAACAGCTCTGACGGACTCATCACCAAGCACATGTCCTTATCGAAAACTCGCTGAGTGGATGCCGTCTGCAGTCAGAACTGGTCAGTGCGGGAAAGGCTCGTGGTGAACGATATGCCCAATATATCGAAGTGAGGAATTAAAGCAGCCATGAGCAGGACCTGACGATTCCCTCGGTGAACCCAATACCAGGGCGCTATGTGTTGGCTCTGCAACTATGGAAGCCACCCTGGATGGCGGAAAATGCCATGGACTGTCCCTGCCTTCCCTTGAGGGCTGATCTGAAGCATTCGACCGTTCCAACTTGACAAGCTGGGATGTGGACGGCACCACAAACGTGAGAGTCCCACATGAATGCTAACCTGTCAAAAATGCACGCTAAAAGTCGGATGTGTTGACCTAAGGTCTCGACCCAAGGGTGCATAACGAGACACACCGCAATCACATCTGGGAAAAAAAAACACTCCGGATGAACGCAAAGAAGAAGGAGAAGAAGAAGAAGAAGAAGAAGAAGAAGAATATTACTGTGAAATTAAACCAATAAATGCACTAGAAATATTGACAAATGGGAAGTTGAAGGACGAATGCAATAATGCGGTGAAGTGTAACTGTGACATCGCGAATTATAGAACTAAACATGGACAATGTCAGACCGATGAAGAAATTAAAGATTACATATTATTTGGAAATGAGATAACAAAAGAAGGGAGGGTGGCTAACGGTAATATGAGACACGAAGGCCCAAGTTAAATTTTAGCGTCCATAATAGAATTTATTCCGGCTAAAAGGACACACCGCGCAGTGGGAATTAATTGACTCTCCTTTTTCATTCTGAGAGACGTGTCCGAGTACCATGGTCTTATAGCAGTAACACACACAGCATGGACCTGTTATGATCTGGGGAATTAAAAAAATTAGAAACACGCTGTATGAGTGTCGTGTGATGTCCCTCAGATGTCCCCTATATCTGTCAGCTAGAAACACGCTGTATCAGTGCTGTGTGATGTCCCTCAGATGTCCCCTATATATGTCAGCTAGAAACACGCTGTATCAGTGATGTGTGATGTCCCTCAGATGTCCCCTATATCTGTCAGCTAGACACACGCTGTATCAGTATTGTGTGATGTCCCTCAGATGTCCCCTATATCTGTCAGCTATAAACACGCTGTATCAGTGCTGTGTGATGTCCCTCAGATGTCCCCTATATCTGTCAGCTAGAAACACGCTGTATCAGTGCGGTGTTATGTCCCTCAGATGTCCCCTATATCTGTCAGCTATAAACACGCTGTATCAGTGCTGTGTGATGTCCCTCAGATGTCCCCTATATCTGTCAGCTAGAAACACGCTGTATCAGTGCGGTGTTATGTCCCTCAGATGTCCCCTATATCTGTCAGCTATAAACACGCTGTATCAGTGCTGTGTGATGTCCCTCAGATGTCCCCTATATCGGTCCGCTAGACACACATGAAAAAGGTGTAGGAATAATATTAGACGAAAAAACAGCCAAGTCAATTAATGGATACTGGTGTATTTCAGATAGAGTTATTATGGTAAAAATCAAAGGCAAACCAATAGACATAAATATTATACAAGTATATGCACCAACAGCAAGCAGTAGTGATGAAGAAATACAACACTTTTATGACGAAATAGAAATGGCGATGGCTCAAATTGGATCACAAGAAATAAAGATAATACTTGGTGATTTTAATGCAAAAGTAGGAAAGGGAAAAATGGAGGATGTAGTGGGGAATTATGGTTTAGGTACAAGAAATGAAAGAGGGGAAAAGCTAATAGAATGGGCAAATCTCAATGATATGATAATTGGAAACACATGGTTTAAACACCATAAAAGACGACTGTACACATGGATAAGCCCTGATAAGAAAATACGCAACCAAATTGACTACATACTAATTAATAAAAGATTTAGCAATGCTTTAATTAATGTAAAGACAATGCCTGGTGCTGACTGTAATAGTGATCATGTACCACTATGTGGACATATAAAAGTAAGATTAAAGAGAGGGAAAAAATGGTTAAGAACATGAGACTTAATAAAGAGGTTCTGAAAATAGATAAAGAAATGCAAGAACAATACAGAGTGACTGTGAAAAATAGGTACAAAGCAATAACTAAAATACAGAGTATAGATGAACAATGGGAAATGTTAAGGGACTCCATTCATCAAACTAGCAAAGAAGTATTACCGGAGAGAGGCAAAATAGCTAAGAAAAAATGGATGAATGAAGATATCTTAAAACTGATGGACAAAAGAAAACAGAGTAAAAATGACAAACAAGAATACGCTAAGATAAATAAAGAAATAAAAGATAAATGTGGGAAGGCTAAAGAAAGTTGGTTAAACGAGCAATGCAAAAAAATTGAATTAACTCTTTCACTACCAAACAAAAACTGGGCTGTGACCAAACAGAAATTTATGGCAGAAAATTGGAACTAGGGGTGTGTTACAATAATGCTTTTAAAATGGTTAAGATGGTAGCAGATCTATTGTATTACATATCAAATTAAAGAGGATTGCATAAGGAACATGACAGGGTTAATAATTAATTGATAGGTTACAAATATTATGACAATAATGAGAGGTTTAATAATAACAACTGAAATTAAAGAGGTAAAAATTATTTTAAAAACTGCACTTATAAGGTGTTTTCTACACTCCTATACTGCTAATCATGTTTAATTTACTGAATAATCAAACAAACACCAATTGTCTTCAAGAATATAAACAGTATTGCTCATTAAAGTAACCCAAAAAGAAGTTTTGGTTCATATTCTGAACCATGTCTTTTTAACAAAAAATGACAAAAAATAATGGCTGAAATCTGGAAGGTGGGGTCTCTCACAGTAAAGTTATGAAAATGGTTAAAATTGTAGAAGAAATGTTGTATTATATATCAAAATAAAGGGGATTGCACAAGGAATATGTTGGTAGGAGAATTTCTGCTTTAGGTTGTAAATAAAATAAAAATAATAATATAATTTGTAAAATAATTGGACAAAAGTAGGTAAAAATCATGTAAACATTGCACTTAGAATGTGTTTTCTACACTCCTATACTGCTAATAATGTTTAATTTACTGAATAATCAAACAAACACCACTTGTCTTCAAGAATATAAACAGTATTGCTCATTTAAATCAACAAAAAGGAAGTTTTGGTGCATATTCTGAACCATGTCTTTGTCACAAAAATGAAAAAAACTAATGGCCGCAATCTGGAAGTTGGTGTATGTCGCAATAATGTTATTAAAATGGTTAGAATTGTAGCAGAAATGTTGTATTATATATCAAAATAAAGGGGATTGCACAAGGAATATGTTGGTAGGAGAATTTCTGCTTTAGGTTGTAAATAAAATAAAAATAATAATATAATTTGTAAAATATGTGGACAAAAGTAGGTAAAAATAATGTAAACGTACTTACCAAGGGGGCGTTGTTATCCAATATCCTGATCACTGCTAATCCTGTTGAATTTACTGCACAAACAACACTTTTCTAAACTATAAATACAATTGCTCCGAATCAATCATCCGAAAAGAAGTTTTGCCGCAGATTCTGAATCATGTATTTTTCTTTTTTCAGACAAAAGTTAGGAGAACACTTGGCAGATTTACATTTAATTGTCATGTCTGTTTGTTTTTATTTACTATATGTGGCAGTCTATTTGTGATAGGCTGCAAAGCAAACTTTGGCGCACAAGTCTGGTCTATTAGTGCAGCCGGAGCAAACAAAAGATGATATGTGTCGTTTAGTTCGAGTGCTACAAAAAACACAGTCTCTATTGACACCGACAAATTCTATTATTTATATTATATTATTTCTATTATAATTCATTAAATTAAATGCTTGGCTCATGTAAATCTTTCGGCATAATTTCCTGCAACAGACTGAAATTCTTCGGCAGGCAGAGTGTCAAACTTTCAGGAATACTCTGAGCTACTTTGCGATGAGCACTTTCCTTTACTTGAAATCCTTCTATAACAATTTTTATCCTCCTTTCTCTGTTTGCCATATGGAATGTAGGATGTGAGCATTGATCTGTGCAATTTCAAAGATCTAGTAGTAGATCTTCTTCCACCACTTAATGGTTTTCCTATCATGGATATTATAATATCCAACCATTTGGTCCATTCTGTCGCAGCCATTCATCGCCGTGTTATTTTCATGGAGACCATCTTCGGCTTGCTTTGCGGTTTTCGCAATCCACTCTCAACAGTTCTCAACAATGCATGTTTGTTTTTTAGCTTTATTTAGCCCTTCCACCAAATAATCATTTCATCAATGGACACATTTTCAAATGGGTAAAATGCTTCCTGGATATTCTTCAGAATCATGTCAACAAGAGGATCAATTTTTTTTTTTTTTTTTTTTTTTTTGTGGGTACCCTCAGGTTGACATACATGAAACATGGTGTGATAAATATATTATAATTTTCTAATTGATTACTGGGAAACGTAGTGGCAGTGGCATACCAAGGAGTATATAAATGTGCACTTGTACACCAGTAGTCTTTGATACATGGTCTTGGATCAAGTCCCATAGCAATAATGACAGACGTAAACTTCAGCCATTCGTGCTTCGTTGTCAAACACTCAGCTGTTGACGAACATTCACTGGTTTTTCTTTATCACCACGTGCTAAAACTTTAGACACAACTAAAAATTCTTTCTAAATATTCACTGATAAGGGAATCACTATTGTTTAAAACAGTTATAAACAATAATCTAGCTTGATCTCAAGTCATACTACGTGGACGCAAACTGGTGGGCGTTTCCATTGTGAAAAAACAAATTAACACTACCTTAAAACTGAAAATTCACAAGAATCCAAAATTATAAAACGAATGACCGCACCAAAATGGCGTAGAGATCTTTCGGCTGTACGACTTTTTAGTTTACTGTAACTTAAAATTCCGAAACGGAGCAGAAATATGTGAAATAAACCACTGATCATTTTGTGGCACTAAAACGGCGGACTGCCATCTCGGGAAATACATTGTGCCGATAGATGGGATCACGGTAGCGAAAGAGTATTCCATTAAAGATACAAAAAATATGCACAGACAAATCAGTGAGCTTACAGGAAGAAAAATAAGAATAAATACAGGGTGTTTGAAATCAAAAACAGGAAAGATAATATTAGAGGAAGATGCTATAATGAAGAGGTGGAATGAGTATATAAGAGAATTATATGAAGGAGAAAGGGAAGAATTAACAGAAGATAGTAACTTAGAAGGTCCACCTATTCTGAAAGAAGAAGTCGCTGACGCTATGAAACGTATGAAGAAAGGAAAAACAGCTGGGCCAGATGAAATCACAATAGAAGAATTAGAAGTATTGGGAGAATTTGGAGTAGATATATTAACCAAAATGTTGAATGATATTTACAGCAGTGGATATTTCCCCAGTGATATGCTGAAATCTGTATTTATAGCTATACCAAAAAGACCAGGAGCAATTGATTGTGAAGATTTTCGTACAATTAACCTTATAAACCATATCACTAAGCTTCTACTCAGAATCATAATGAGAAGAACCAAAAAGAAAATAAAAATGGAAATTAGTGAAGAACAGTATGGATTTGTGGAAGGAAAGGGCACAAACAATGCAATTTATACATTACGGACACTAATAGAAAGGTCAATAGAGAAACAGAGAGACATATATTTGTGCTTCATAGATTATACTAAGGCATTTGATAAAGTAAAACATGATGAACTGATTAAAATGTTGGAAGATATCAACACTGATGGAAAAGATTTAAGAATAATAAAGAATATTTACTGGAACCAAGTAGCAGCAATTAAAATGGGAAATAAAGAGGGTAGTTACGAACAGATAAAGCTAGGAGTACGACAAGGGTGTGTCTTGTCACCAGATCTTTTCTCCCTGTATAGCGAAGAAATAATGAGAGAGATCAAAGAGATGCCAGGAATACTAGTTGGAGGTTATAATATAAATAATATACGCTATGCAGATAACACAGTATTGGTGGCGGATAATTCAACAGACCTACAACAATTATTAGACGTTGTAGTAACAGAGAGTGCAAGGAAAGGACTCTCCTTGAATATCAAGAAAACAGTAACAATGGTAATATCAAAGAAAATGTTGACACCAAAATGTGACATAGAAATAGAAGGGAAAATCCTTAACCAAGTGGATAATTTTAGATACCTAGGGGCATTTATAACATCAGATGGAAGATGTACAACAGAGATTAGGAGCAGAATAGGGCAGGCAAAAGCCGCATTTCAGAAAATGAAGAGTATCTTATGCAATAAGTCACTATCACTGAATGTAAGAAAGAGAGTGCTGAAATGCTATGTAGAACCAGTTTTGCTGTATGGCAGTGAATCTTGGAATGTAAATGAACAAATTAAGAAGAAATTAGAAGCAACAGAGATGTGGTTCCTGAGACGAATGTTGCGAATTCCTTGGACTGCCAGAGTAACTAACGACGACTGCCTGAAACAGGCTAACGAAACTAGAACATTATATACAACAATAAGACAGAGACAAACAGCTTTCCTCGGTCATGTGATGAGAAGAGAGGCATTGGAGAACATCGTAACAACTGGAAAGATCGAGGGGAAGAGAGGCAGAGGTAGACCAAGAGAAGTGATGCTGGATGGATTGAGACGGTGGCATGGAGGAATATCAGCAGCAGAGTTGATCCAGAAAACCAAAGACCGAGATCTATGGAGAGTCATGAACGCCTACGCCAGCCGGCACGGCACTTGATGATGATGATGATGAGACACACGCTGTATCAGTGATGTGTGATGTCCCTCAGATGTTCCTTTATCTGTCAGCTAGAAACACGCTGTATCAGTGTCGAGTAATGTCCCACAAATGTTCCCTATATCGATCCGCTAGAAGTCTTCCAGAGAGTTCAGGGAGTCTCAATGACGAAGTGGTTTCTCCGCCTGCTTTGTGCTCCCAAGGTTGTGAGTTCGATTCCGGGCTACGTCGTTCGGTTCACTAGTGCAATCTTCTCAAAGACTCATGGGGGTCGTCGCCGGAGCTACGGAGTTCGTGCTTTATGCGACGCTTCTGGCAAGCCGCCCTGTAGAAAGAGACCAAGTCATATGGGATAAAACCAGGTGCAATGAAGTCGATCCCCTTGCGTTTTAAACCTGTTTTCTTCTTCCAGTCTGTCAAATGTACTTCGAGATATAGTCGTGTAATATCGTCCCGATCGTGTATTATCCCCTATATCGGTCCGCTAGACTTCGAGACGAGACTGGGTGATCAGCAACTCCGAATTGCCGGCTTCAAATGTTTCTACAACAGGCGACATCTGGGAATGGCGATTCTTATTCGCTAGAGTTTGGTAGCTTCAGAGCTAGACATGTCCAGTTGGGACAATGACGACATAAAAATACAGGCGGAAAGAGTTCAATCCAGTATACCATTCGTGTTGGTTAATGTTTATGCCCGCAACGCGAATATTGATTCCCAGACGTGGCAGTGCTTACGTGACATATTAGGTCACGAGAGAAATGTTATTTTCTGTGGCGATTTCAACGCTAAAGGCAGATCATGGGGAAACATTTCCTCCAACAGACAGGGGGAGGAGCTCGAGACTTCATTAGAAACCATTGTCCTGGATTGTATCAACAGTGGCTGTGTCACCAGGACAGCCCAGATGATGAGGACAGTGCTATTGATATGACGCTGGATTCTCCTTCACTCACTACAGTGTGTAGATCAGTGTTTCCCAACGTGGGGCCCACGCCCCACAGGGGGGCAATTTGACTGTTAAGGGGGTCAATTCGAAAATGGAAGAAATCGGCTGAATATAACAAAACAGGGAGACTTGAGACTGAAGTTAACTAAATTGGAACCTGACATAAGATCTCTTTGCAGCAAGCATCAAGCGCAAGGATCTCACTAAATTTAAATAATAAATAATTACTAATAATTAAAATAATATAGAAAAATCTTTCATTAAAATTATTTTGTACTTGAATTTCAGTTCTCCATTATATGTTTTGAAAATTTACTTACTGTGTTTGCTCAATAATTACCTAGTGATTTCTTCCTAAAACCTATCATTCAAGTTTCTTTAGTGAACATTTCAATTTTTGAATATTAAAAATAATGTATATGTTGAGGGGGGGGGGCATGGGGCGGGGGAGGGGGGCAATATGAATTTTAGAAAGGCTTAAGTGGGGCATGGTACAAAAAAGGTTGGGAAACACTGGTGTAGATGGTCTGTCCTAGGACACCACGGCAGCGACCACCACCCTTGCAGCATATTGGTGGATAAAGGCAGAACCAGGCATCACAAGTTAACGGTCAAGACTTTCCAGTATGGCAGTACAGGGTAAGATGTGGTGAGTAAAATAAGAAGTGACATGCGCAGAAAACTTCAGGGCAGGGCAAAAAAAGCTGGGAGCAGCCACCATGGTGGAATTTCGAGGTGAAGAAGGCTTGGGTGGATAAGGGTAGTGCTGTAAGGGGATGGCAAAATGCCAAGAAGAACAGAGCTGGCCATCCTAGTCCCTGCTTGCACTTAGAAAGAGAGATGCACACAAAAGTAAGCTATTTCAAAAAACTGGTCAAGGTGGTTAACAGTGAAAAATGGGCAGAGGTGTGTCAAAGAGTAGACACTGACAAGTCACTGAAATTGTTCTGGCGACTACATAAAAGCATGAGTGGGGTAGTCAAGAATAAGAGCATTTCTGACTTCCAAGGTGCTCACCTCGTCTGGCAGAGGACTGACGAGAACAAGGGCAAAGTCCTCCTCGAACGCTATATAGAGCAGAGCAACCAGACGCACGTGGGAGGTCGAAATCTTGCCAACGAGGTCACCTCTGACAGTTGCAAGGCTCAGACCACTTTGGATGAAGACACAGTGACAGTGAAAGAAATCAAGGCTGTACTTCGACGATCAAAAAACAGCGCTCCAGGGCCAGATGGCATAAGATACGATGACATCAGTAGGTGTATCGACAACGAGCTAGAGAAACTAGCAGACATGTAGAACCACAGTATAAGGAGTTCTAGCATCAAGGAGGAGTGGTTACACAGCTATCTGATTCCCTTGCCGAAGCCTGGCAAAGACCACACAAAAATTCAGGGATATCGAGTTATAACCATGCAGAATACAATAGGCAAGCTGCTGAAGGAGGTAATTGCAAGGAAAATATCAAGCCAGCTAGAGAGGCAAGGTGTTTTCCCACCTACCCTAAGTGGGTACCATACAAAAAGAGAAACCTGGATCAATGCAGCAGTTTTTGCCCTTGATGTCTATGAAGGTTTCCACTCAGGCATTGACACCTTTGCTGCAGCGATTGATCTTGAGGACGTGTACAACAGAGTACCATTGGATTTTCTAATGCTTCAGCTTCTTGAACTCAAAATAAGTACATTCCTCCTTAGTTGGATCGCTGCAGCCCTTTTCCAAAGGAAAGTAGCTTTTAGATGTGGCAGTTGGACTTCGGAACCAACAACAATATATCCTGGCCTAACACAGGGATCACCATTATCTCCGGTACCTTTCAACGCCTACACTGTGAGAATCACCAGCGAGCAGATCACTGCACCTTGTAGGACATTGTCATATGCCGACGATGTTTCAGTGTATCGTCAGGGTAAGGAATGAGATCAGGTTGCTGTTGAACTACAAACCGAACTCAATCGCATAAGTACTTGGTGTGTTGAAGCTGGGACAATGGTCAACCCAACAAAGGCAACAGTGACTTGGTTCTCGTTGAATAATCATATTGTCAACACTCCAACACCAACTGTAAAGCTGTGTACAGAGACGGTGGAAAGGACGCAGGCAATTAATTACCTGAGGATATGGTTTGATCGAAGCCTTGCTTCTAATGAGCACATAGACCAGGTGATAGTAAAGGCCAAGCGGGATTTGGCTGCGATGCGGATGATGGCGGCAGCAAACTGTGAGCAGCACCATCTATACCTCCTACATCAGGGGCTGGTCATGTCTGTTTTTGAGTATGCGATAGCAATCCTGACCCTCAGCCGTAAGCAGATTGAAAGGATGGAAAGGATACAGAATGAAGCTATGCTCATTATTCTTGGATGTACAAGAGATACAGCATGCTGGGCTTGATTTTCCAACCATTGAAGACAGACTACATATTTTCAGAGCACTCGCCTACCTCAAAGTTAACGCAAACACACAACATCCACTGCTTAGAGAAATTATGAAGGTGAAGGGCAACAGGTTAAAAAGAGGACGGTCGCGGATGGGTCAAGCCGAAGACATTCTTCAACAGGTGTGTTCACTTGAGGACTTAGAACCTGGCGGGGAGTGGGTACAAGTGCCAACATATTTTTGCACGTCCTTTTCAGTTTGCATCCAACTAGACAGAAAATGCAGACAAGAAAATCTGGCTGCTGTAGAGGCGGAAGTAAAGGCGTTGGTTTTAGAGAATTCGCTAGACGGTGATGCTGGAATCAACACAGCTGGGTCGGTCATCCTCCATGTGAGAAGCTCATGGGCCTTTACGTCTCAGGCCGGAGGGAGAATTGTGAAGGAGGACTCTGGTGCTTTTGCTGAGACCACAGGTAGCCTGACTATGGAAGTCATGGCAGTAAGTAAAGCACTAACATG
The DNA here is from genome assembly GCA_963921405.1 of Cepaea hortensis. Classification (NCBI taxonomy): domain Eukaryota; kingdom Metazoa; phylum Mollusca; class Gastropoda; order Stylommatophora; family Helicidae; genus Cepaea; species Cepaea hortensis. The sequence goes on from OY992893.1 coordinate 78,419,047, forward strand.
GCTCGAGACACAGACATTCACTAGGGCATGTTTCCTTAGCGACTAAATGCTCAAGAGGATAGAGACGGGGTAGATCCGAAAAGAATGATTGCTGTCTCTGGGGCGGTCTCGGCTGGCAAAGATTAGTTTCGTCTACGTGCCAGGGCATGCGGGAGTACAAGGAAATGAACGGGCTGACAAGCTCGCAGGTAAGGCTACTGTGGAGGGCGGACGCGCCATGGACCAGACTGACATTCTGAATGGTCTACGAGAAGTAAGACTTTTGCGAGAACCAAGTGATGAATGTGAATCTACAACAATGGCCAGACAGCAAGAACAGCAAATTAAAAGAGGGGTGGCCAAACAAGAACACTACGCAGGAAGCCAAAGAAGATTGATAAACCAACACAGAACTGGCGTCGTTAGCCGCTACACGCTGCGGGATTTGCTGAGGAGGGGATCCGGGCACTTATGGACTGAATGGTTCGATGTGCAATGAGGATGATCTGTCGACTAACTAACTAACTAAGTAACTGTCCTATATTCTTCGTGTCGTATTTCTTGTAAATAATTGTGTATTCGAGCTTTCAAGATGTGCGGAGTTGTCAAGTAAAAGTTACCACTAGGAAATATTACCAGCTGTGTCTGGATGACCTACTTGCACGTAAGACACTATGTCCGATTACATTTGGATATGCCCACAATTGAGACAACCCTAGGTAGGCGAGTGTTTTAAAGTGGGTCTCTGAAAGCCGTCTTATATATGATATATAATATATCATACAGGAGGGTTGCCGTATTTGCCCGTGCATCGTTTCCTTTGAGAGAAGTTTACATTTCTCCAGGTGAACTTGCAATTTTAACACAACTATCTTTTTAAACATCTTGCCATAAGTATATTAAGTACTGTGATTGTTTGCTTGGGGAGTGACGTGATATGCACCCACTTTTAAGGCACAGTTGGTGTTTTAATGCTGTTATTGAAGCAGTTCATCATTTCTTCCAGATCTGCATGGCCTAGAATTTTAATGTGAGCATCTTTCACACCAGCTGGGTCAATGCACTGCCTTTTGTTTTCTTCTGCACATATGTTTTATTGTTTCTCGCTCGGTGTGAACTCAAGAGTAGTCCATACACACTACTCTAGTAGAGCTGGACTGAATTTTGCTTGTTGATTAGATTTATTTATTAACAATCTTCCTCGCCATCAGGAGAACCCACTCCTACTTCTGAGGTATTTGTAATTTACGTCCCCAACCCACGGGCGATAGGTAAACATTTTAACCCAACTATCCCCCTTACTTCGGCATCAGCACTCCGGGTGGTTAAGAACAAACGTTCTTATCCATTAAGCCATGCTGACCTACCTGCACATATTTGATATATTTAATATGCACGAATGTTTTTAGAGGGTTATTCAACAACCACATATCTGGAGGTCCTATAATTGTAGTCAGTCTGCTTCACAAATATTTAAAGGAATGTCTCTTCATTTCTCTTGTCATCTCTTAGCGGTTGAACATTTTCACTATCTAGCATGTCAAATCAGGTGCTTACTTCATTTCTTCTCAATCCCGAAGGAGGTAGCGGGTTCAACCCTTACACAGTCAGTAGGACTAAAATATTGACCTGATGGCGAGGGACACTGGTAATAGATCAAGGTAATCCAAACGCATAAATCAGTTTAATGCACTAGAAGTAGTAGCACGTGAATGGATTCAGCTAGAGTTCAAAGTCAGCTAACGTCCCAAACCAATCTGTGTAGCTTCCAGTATTTGTCCATTGTCGTATCACTTCGTTCAGCTAACATCCCAAACCAATCTGTGTAGCTTCCAGTATTTGTCCATTGTCGTATCACTTCGCTCAGCTAACGTCCCAAACCAATTTGTGTAGCTTCCAGTATTTGTCCATTGTCGTATCACTTCGCTCAGCTAACGTCCCAAATCAATCTGTGTAGCTTCCAGTATTTGTCCATTGTCGTATCACTTCGTTAAGACTCCTAAATAACTGTGTGTAGTTGTTTCTCCTTGATGGTCAATGTTCCATCTTTATTTGACTAGACATTGGTTGTTGTTTTTTTAGTTAAGGACTAATTTATACGACTTCATACGTATTTTGTATACGATGCGAGCCCAATAGTTTCATAGAAACTATCATAGGGTGATGCGAATTATTTTACACCGGATCCTAGAGGCTTCCATTGAAATATTCGTGAAGTACACTGACCAGAAGGACAGTAATCACAGATGTCGAATAGCTCGCTCGAGCAATCCGAATGCATTTATCTCCCATGACATTTCCTAGTACAAATTGTAGGCTGAATCGATCTGGTAGCCAGGGTCTATTTAAAATTAAAATATCCTTCTCTGGATTGGGGTTGGATCAGTTGTGGGCAGGCAAACACGCCAGCCACTGCCTTACCTAGGCTCCGTTGGCTAAATATAAGGCAGTCTGAGAATACTTTCCAGCAGTTGAGTAATGTCTGTCTGTCTGTCTGTCTGTCTGTCTGTCTGTAACCACTAATCAGCAACACCACTAATATCATTGCGGTGTTTAAACAAGAAAACAGTCTTCTTCGGGAAGAAATCCGCCTCCTTAAAGAAGAGAAGGAAACTTTTAAAACTTTCATACATGCATTGAAACCAAAACGTGCACAGTCATTTAATAACAGTGCACAAACAGAAAGTATCCATAATGTTGTAGATGCGTGTGTTACCAGTGAATGTTCGTCGTATCATGACATACAGACAGTTTCTACAAGCAACAAAACCACTACTAAACCTGTAGAACGCACACCATCTATCTACCCCATCGATGTGCATATTAGCAACAGGTTCCAGGCCTTAAGTGTAGACTCTCCAGCAGCAGATCTAGAATCACAGAGCTCAGTCGTTTCTACTATTGGACATCAACAACCGACGCAAGCAAGCTATAATAAACAAAAACACAAGAAAGACTACAGTGACCAGTGGCAACAACAGTCCAAGCGGACACGCTAGCAGTGTGAAATAACCATAGATCATAGTGCAACACATGTCGTCATTGGAGACTCTCTGCTGAAGGGAATCTATAATGATCGCATGTCATCTTCTGACAGCGAATCAACTCTAATCTACCCTGTACCAGGCGCTGACATTGACAGGCTGACCGCTACACTGCGAAAATTCCAACCAATTAGGAGAGCAACTGTCCATATTGGAGTCAATGACATAATGGATAATAAAATCATCAGCACCTCACAACTAGCTACATTGGAGGTGCTGTTGCGCAATAAATTTCCTAAATCATCTTTGTTTATTTCATCTATCATTCCACCATGTTACGGGTTCCAGCGTCGTACTGCCGATGCTGCCAATTTAACGTTATATAAATTTTGTACAAATAATAACATAAATTTCGTTAATAACACCCCGTAATTTACGTCACCATCCGGGGCTCCTAAGAAAAAACTATACAGGGATCAAATACATTGTTCCAAGCTAGGAAATAGCTTCCTAGCGAAGAACATAAAATATCCCGAACGTGCACAATAACCAGTACTAGTTACACGAGTAAACCGAACTTCACCTCCTGAAACAGCCATTTCACAGTGTTCAGAAAACACTCCATCTCTTCCCACACCACCCTTGCCTGTACCTCAGGAACACAATGCCGTGAATAGCAACCCAGGTTCCAATCCAAATGTTGCTAGCTATGATCCTGTGTTTCCTACCTTGCCCGTAAAACAGTCTCCCTCTATCACGTCAAAGGGGACACCGTTAAACAATGGTGCTGTGCCCCCGATGCCAGCTTCCAATGTAGGCACTTCCAGTGACACTCATAGCAGTCCCTCGCTGGATGGTAATCTACACTATTATGAGTGGAACCGTCAACTTCAGCAGCTAATGCGGTACAATCCTGCAGCCCTGCACCAAGCATTCATGATATCACTCCAGCAAAGACATTTTCCTACCCCCTCTAACAGCTTTAACTACTTCTAAATAAAGTTTCAAAATCCCTGCAATTGTTATACCACAAGCGACATCTTCTTTTTGTTTGTATTGTTCGCAAATCACGATCAGTGGCTCAACAAAAATGGTCAATATATAGGCCATCTCAACATCTTTCATCTGCTCAACAAATTACCTGAGCTCTCATTAATACTGTCCAAACAGTTCCATGTGTTTGGAATCACAGAAAGTCGTCTTAACGACAAAATAACCGACTCCGAAATCTCACTTAAGGGGTTTAAAGTAATTCGGAAAGATGCAAATCAAAAATTAGTGACAGGTATTGCTGTATACATTTCCAATTCCCTCAACTGTTCCCGTAGAAGAGATCTCGAGACTGTAGGGATAGAATGTGTTTGGTTAGAGGTGAAGCCAGCCAGCCAACAACCGTTTCTCATTGGATACCTATATAGTGCCGGGTACAGCTGGTATGACTGCTTCACTACAATGATGGATAGAGTGTTTACGGCAGGTAGAGAGGTTATGATACTAGGTGACTTCAACATAGATATTAGTAAATCCAACCAGACATGGGACGATATCACTCTTTCTTACAATTTCAAACAACTAATAAACCGTCCCACAAGGGTTACTGACACTTCCTCAACTATAATTGATCATATATATGTTACTTGTTCAGATAATATTATTGAATGTTCTGTTCCTGTTAGCACAGTTAGTGACCATTACCCAGTATGTTGTACTTGGTCAAAAATTGGGTTCAAATCTCTTAAAAATAAGCATTTAAGTATCAAATTTAGAAATTTTACAGCATTCAACCATGATTTATTTTTGCAAGACTTAAAACAATCACCTCTTAATCACGTTTACCAACTTCCTGACCCGGACGATGCATTAGCTTTCTGGACGAAGACAGTCTACAGTGTATTAAATAAACACGTGCCAGTCAAAGAAGTTCGAGTCAAAAATCAACTTAAATCCCCATGGGTCACTAGTAAAGTTCTGGAAATCATGAGAGAGCGAGATACAGCACACAAAAATAAAGACTTCATCAATTACCGTAGACAAAGGAATAAAGTTAAATATGAAATTCGTAGGGGAAAAAAAAGATCATTTTAAAAATGTGATTGTAGATAATTAAAACATTACGAATATATGGAAGGCTATTAACTTGTTAACCAATAAGAAACGCACTACAGAATCAGCAATACCAAATTCTATAACATGCGATGAATTCTTCTTCTTCTTTGCGTTCATCCGGAGTGTTTTTTTTTTTTCAGATGTGATTGCGGTGTGTCTGGTTAGGCACCTATGGGTCGAAACCCTTAGGCCAAAACATCCGACTTTTAGCGTGCATTTTTGACCAGGTTAGCATTCCTGGGAGACTCTCACTTTTGTGGTATTGTCCACCTCCCAGCTGGTCAAGTTGGAACAGTCGAAGTGTGCACGGTCCTCCCTCAAATGAAGGCAGGGACAGTCCATAGCATTTTCCGCCATCCCGGGTGGCTTTCATAATTGCAGAGCCGACACATAACGCTCAGGTGCTGGGCTCACCGAGGGAATCGTCACGTCCTGCTCATGGCTGGTTTGATTCCTCACTTCAATATATTGGGTATTTCGTTCGCCCCATGCCGTTCCCGCACAAACCAGACAGGTCTGCAGACGGTATCCACTCAGCGAGTTTTCGGACATGTGCTTGTCGTTACGCCCGTCAGAGCTGTTCCAGGCAAGACAGACATTCGGAAAACTACCTAGTCAGAGCTGTTCCGAACAAGAGCGGCATTCGGAAACTAGGTAGTCAGAGCTGTTCCTAGCACGAGAGACATTCGGACGAGACATTACACTCGGACGTAAATGCGTAGCGCCAATTTTTAGTTTGCCACCCGTAGGACGGCACTTCCGACTTCAGCAGGCATTTTTTTAATGAGGTTAGCTTCCTCGGGTTTCGAGGCACGTTAGACTTATTGTTGTGATGTCGCCCACATCTCAGCTGGTCAAGATAGAACGATCATCGACATCACGGTTAACCCTCAAGGGAAGGTAGGGGCAGATTATGGGCATATCCAAGGCTATCCAAGGAGGCTTCCATAATTGCAGAGCCGGCACATATTGCTCTGAGACTGGGTTCACCCAAGGAGTTGCGACTTCCTGCTCATGGCTGCTTTAGTTCCTCACTTCCATGTGTTGGGCATCTCGCTTGCCACTGGTCGCTCAAGCACACATCAGGAACGGTCAGACTGCGGGCGACATCCACTCGGTAAGCTTTTGCTTTCGGGCCACGCAATGGATTCGCTAGCCGTGCGTTCCATTTCGTGTTATTGAGACGTTTTTCACTTTTGTCTACACTCTATGTGTTAGATACAGACAGTTTTCGTAGCCATTTCATTCGAATGGGACACTTTCTGCATTTTTTATTCTCGCTCACGAGGTAGGCTACATGTGCTGCCGGCTCAGCACCTTACCTCCGTGTAGCAGTGAGCGAGAAACGGCCAGGCCCTCTCATCCGGGAATCCGTCATATCCCCCAGCTGAGAGCCTTCAACCACACAGTTTCAGAACTGGGCATGTAGCGTGCTCAGTATCTACCTCTATCGGTTGGTGTGTATCGGCCCGGCTCTCAGATCCGAGGGTTTGTGGCTTAGAGGCGTTCAGCCACAGCCCTCGACAGAGAGCCTAGAGTATTGTCCGGACCAAATCTTTTGCCTTCGTGAGCCTGGTTTAATCTTTTGACTGTTATCCTCAGTCTACCTGCAGAGCAGCAGGTTGTGTCTCTCTTAGTCTGGCCCCTATCCCATAAGCTGTCCGATATGTAGTTTTTATCCATCGGCAAGCAGATGGGGTCAATGGGACACGCAAGCTCCCCCACCACGTCAAGGTGGAGACACATCGGGGGAGCGATGAATTCAGTTGGTTCTTTCAATCAGAAATAGAGAATCTAAAGTCTTCAATACCAGACTCATCGTGTAATTTAAGTTCACTGGTATCATTCTGTGAGGAGAAGTGCACCAGAAATATTCCAGCTGAGATTACCTTAATGTCTGTTGCAGAAGTTTATAAATATCTCTTAAACCTCAAATCAACAAATTCACACGGCCTAGATGGTATCAGTAATAGAATTTTTCGTTGTGCTGCACCAGTCATTAGCGAGTCCTTAATGTTCATATATAACCAGTGCCTGGCCAAAAACTACTTTCCATCCGCATTTAAAATTGCTAAAGTGTATCTTCTACTTAAAAATGGCTCAGTCGATAATAGCGTTTTGGGTAATTATAGACCTATCTCCTTACTATCGTCGCAATCAAAACCACTAGAAAAACACATTAATAAAATAACGTTACACCATTTAATTAACAACGTTCTACTAATTAACAGTCAATCTAGGTTTCGACCTAAATATTCTTGCCATAGTGCTCTAACAAAAATGACCGATAACTGACACTTAAACATCAACAACGGTAGAATTTGTGGAGCGGTGTTTGTATACTTTAAAAAAGCTTTTGATATGGTAGATCACGATATTTTAATTAGAAAACTAAAGCAAATGAAGACAAGCACCAATATGGTGAAAATAATTACGTCATTTCTATCCGACAGACAACAAGTCGTGTCCTTCAACAACTGTCTATCAAGACCCACACAGCTTAATATTGGTGTGCCTTAGGGCTCAATACTAGGTCCTCTGCTTTTTGCAGTTTATATTAATGATCTTCCTTTATATATCAATGCAACTTGTGATCTATTTGCAGACGACTGTACCATATATACTAGTCCAGAAAATCGTAGTGAATTAGAGAATTCTTTACAAAACGAACTTCATAATCTTACTAGATGGAGCAATGAAAACCGCATGCAAATTAACATCGACAAAACCAAATCCATGCTAATAACGACCAGACAAATATTACAGACACTAGCCATAACTGGAGCAACGCTCGAACTCCGCATAGACACGTTACCTATAGTTAGTGTGAATGAACATAAAACACTAGGTCTTTTAATTGACAGCCATTTGAGCTGGAGTTCTTATGTTAACGTTCTTACCAAGAAAATAGCACAAAATATTTATGAACTTGCCAAAATCCAGCACTTCCTGGACGAAAGCACACGAAAAATATTCTATACATGCTATATCCAATCACATCTCGATTACTGTTATGGAATGATCTTCCTCCCGATCTGAAAACTCCAATGCGTCCCTACACATTTAACCGAAAACTCTTTCAATATTTAATCCATACCGACTATATGCCACCATAATTCATTTGCTGTTATAATTGCTCATTATAATTGTTTAACTATAACTGTTCACTGTATATGTGTGTGCGTGTTTGAGAGAGAGAGAGAGAGAGAGAGAGAGAGAGAGAGAGAGAGAGAGAGAGAGAGAGAGAGAGAGAGAGAAAGTGGGTGTCAGAGAGAGTGATAGAGTGAATGTGTGTGTGCGCACGTGCATGCGTGAGTGTGGAGAGAGTGATTGAGCGAGAAATGGTGAGGGAATGTGACAGTACATGCAAGCGTACGTTTATTGTGGGAGTGAGTGAGGGAGTGTTGGGTGAGTGCGTTCATGCGTATGTGTATGTGTGTGAGAGTGTGGTTGAGAGAGAGAGAGAGAGAGAGTGTGTGTGTGTGTATGTGTGTGTGTGAAGGATTGTGTGAGAGAGAATGAGTAAGTGAATGAATGAGTGAAGAGTGAATGAATGAGAGAGTGAGTGTGTGTGAGTGAGAGTGTGTGTGCATGTGTGTGTGTGTGTGTGTGAGAGAGAGAGTAAAAGAGTGAGTGAGTGGGCTATTGTAAGAGAGAGTGAGTGAAACAATGAGTGATAGCGTGAGGGTGTGTGTCTGTCTGTGTATGAGTGTGTGAGAGAGAGAGAGAGTTAGAGATAAAGTGAATGAAGATGGAGAGAGTGAATGAAAGATGGAAATAGTGAGTTTGTTAGAGAGAGCGAGAGAGAGAGAGAGAGAGAGAGAGAGAGAGAGAGAGAGAGAGCGAGCGAGAGAGAGAGAGAGAGAGAGAGAGAGAGAGAGTTGAGCAGACGCATGTCATGTAACACACATGCCATGTAACACGCTAATCCATGTGTTTGTGTATTTTCGTCTGTCATGTTATCAGTTGAATACCATTTGATTTTATCATGTATAATATAAACGTATGTACATTACTGTAGTTTGAGTGAGAGAGTCAGTAAGTGTGAATGAGAGACAGAATGAGTGAGCGTAAGAGTGAATGTGTGTGTGTGTGTCTGTCTGTGTGCCTGTGCGTGTGTGTGTGTGTGTGTGTGTGTGTGTGTGTGTGTGTGTGTGTGTGTGTGTGTGTGTGTGTGGGAGCATCACTATTTTGTACGTCATACACTGCATATTACACATTTTCCTCCATATTTAACATTTTTATGAGACTGCTCACGACAATTGTCAGTGTATGTGTGTGAGTAAAGTGTGGGAGTTTGTTATTAGTTTCAATGCTCACTTGAGGCATTATGTGTGTGTAGATGTGAGGATGTGTGAGTGTGTGTTTAGGATGTGTGTGAGTGTGGGGATATGTGTGTGTGGGGGAAGTGTGGGTGTGTGGGTGGGGGTATGCGGTTGGATGGGTTGGGGTGTGTGGGTGTTGGTGGGTAGTGAGATTTGAGGGTGTTGGTGGGATGTGTGGATGGATGTGTGGGGGTGAAAGTAGGGGTGTGGGAATGGGTATGGGGGATGTGTGTATGGATGGAGGATGTGTGTATGGGACGGTTGCGGGGGATGTGTGTGTGGGTGGGGGATATGTGTGGGTGGGTGGAGATGTGTGGATAGTTTGAGGGAAGTATGTGTAGGTGGCGGTGTTGTGTGGGTTGGGGATGTGTGTGGGTGGATGTGGGATGTAAGGATGGGTGGGGAGAAGTGTATGGTGTGTGGGTTTGGGATATGTGTGTGGATAGTTTGAGGGAAGTATGTGTAGGTGGCGGTGTTGTGTGGGTTGGGGATGTGTGTGGGTGGGTGTGGGATGTAAGGATGGGTGGGGAGAAGTGTATGGTGTGTGGGTTTGGGATATGTGTGTGGTATGTTGGTGGGGGATGTGTGCATGGTGTGTGGGTGGGGGTGTATTTGTCGTGGGTAGGTGATGATATGTGTGCGGGCTGGAGATAGTGTGTGATGTGTGGGTGGGGGATGTGTGTGATGGGTGCGGGGATGTGTGTATGGGTCGGGGATATGTGTGGGTGAGTAGGGAATATGTGATGGTTGGGGGAAGCATGTGTAGGTGGTGGGGTGTGTGGGTGGGGGATGTGTGCGTGGATGGTGAATGTGTGGGTGGGGGTGTGTGGGTGGCTTAGGGATGTGTAGATGGGTGAGGGATGTCTATGTGTCGGAGCGGGATGCGTGAGTGGGTGGAGGATGTGTGTAGGTGCGGGTATGTGTGATCGAGAGATGTTTGGTTGGGGGTGGTGGTTGTGGGTGCATAGTGGAGGACGTGTGAGTGTGTGTTGGTAGATGGGTGGGGAATGTGTGGGTGGGGAGAGGCGTGTGGGGCGTGTTGGTTGGAGATATGTGTGTGGTGTGTGGGTGGGGTGTGTATGGGTGGGGGTATGTGCGTGGTGGGTGGGTGAGGGTATCTGTGTGGGTGGGGATATTGTGTGGTATATGGGTGGGGGATATGTGTGGGGTGTGTAGGTGGGGTATGTGTGGTGGTATGTTGGTGTGGGATGTGTAGGTGAGGCATATGTGTGTCTGCTGCGTGGGTTGGGAATATTGTGTGGTAGGGGATGTGTGTGATGTGCGGTTGGGGGATGGGTGTGGTGGGGGGATGTGGGTTAGGGCATGTGTGGGTGGAGGATGTATGTGTATGCGGTGGGTGTGTGTGTGAGTGGATTGGGAATGTAAAGGTGGTTAGGGAGATGTGTGTGTATGTGTGTTTGTGTGTGTGTGTGGGGGGGGGGGGGAGATGTCAGTTGGTGGGGATGTCTGTATATGGTTTGGGGATGTGTGAGACGATTGCGATGTGTGGGTTGGTGGGGGGTGTGTTTGCATGGGTGGGGAATATGTGGTCGATGGAGGTGTAGTTGGGGGATGGGTGGTTGGAAGTGTGGGTGGGGAGAGGATGTGTGGGTGGGGGACGGGTGTGTGGGTTACGATGTTTATGTGGGTGGGCGCGGGACGTGTTGGTTGGTGGGGGATGTTTGTGTGGGTGGCGAATGTGTTTGGGTTGGGGGAACAGGTGAGGGCAGAGTGTGTGGGTGGGGGATGTGCGAGAGGAGGATGGTTCAGTTGATGGGGTATGTATGTGTCCCTGGGTGTGTGTGTGGGTAAGTGGGGGTGGTGTGTGGGTGGGGTGGTGTGTGGGTAGGGTGATGTGTGGGTAGGTGGGAGATTGGCCTCATAACATGGTCATTTGTCTTATTTGTGTTTACAACATTCATTTCACAATGTATTTTTTTTTCTTCCTATGTGCATGTATACTGCTCTTGATGAACGAAAGATGAGAGATTGGTCCGAATGTAAGACGGGCCTGCGTGCCCAATTTGTGACCCTTTTTAAATAAAGTTTATTATTATTATTATTATTATTATTATTATTATTATTATTATTATTATTATTTCTGTCTGTGTACGCACGCATGCACGTCTGAATGCGTGTGTGTGTGTGTGTATGTGTGTGTGTGTGTACGTACATGTATATGTATATGTATGTGTATGTGTGTAAATGTGTACGTATGTATTTGTATATGTGAGTATTTAGACAAAGACAGAAGATGCTTCTTCTTCTTCTTCTTCTTCTTCTTCTTCTTCTTCTTCTTCTTCTTCTTCTTCTTCTTCTTCTTCTTCTTCTTCTTCTTCTTCTTCTTCTTCTCCTTCTTCTTCTTCTTCTTCTTCTTCTTCTTCTTCTTCTTCTTCTTCTTCTTCTTCTTCTTCTTCTTCTTCTTCTTCTTCTTCTTCTTCTTCTTCTTCTTCTTCTTCTTCTTCTTCTTCATTTATGAGTGTGGATCAGTATGCATTAATTTATTGTTTACTAAACAGGTCATTTTTTTTTGTTTGCACAGATATCGCGATCTGCTCAAACATCGGCTGCTTCAAATACTGTCCTCTGGGCTATGTTCGACTGGAAAACGGATGTGAGACATGCGAGTGTTGTGCTAAACATCCTTGCCTCAAGCTCTTTTGTGAACCAAAGACGGACGAACGCGGGTGCAACTATTGCAAGTGTAAAAAGTAATCTTCGTATCGGGGACAACTTCTTCCTTTACATGAGCTGACCAAGAACTCTCGTGTGAAACAGTGCAAGACTGTCGTTTGTTATGTCAATGATTTCTATTGTAATCACCGTTCATGTAAACCTTTCATATTGTGACAATACTTACTTACTATTGTTATCTTAGACCTCTAAACTGAAGGCGTTTTGGTGTCCTGATCTCATAATCATGTGACCAGAAGTTTTGCGTGAAACATGTTCAATTTTCTCTCATCCAGCAGTAGCTTTTTTGCCATTGGATTGACTGTGTCTCCTACATTCTATTCACTCCACAGTGCCGTCTCCGATGTGATTATTCGCTGCAACAGGTCTCCAACAATTGCTACACTGGGTCTTCGTTGAATATTCTGCTCGGTTGTTTCATGGCCATATCTTGAGAATCAAAATCGTCTGACACGAGAGCTAGAGAACGCCCGAGAAGAAAATGAATTGACGACATCAAAGACATTGTACAATCACACTGAATGATACTTTCCAATGCCACCCATCGGGCGCTGGAATGTCAATTATTCCTCCCTACAACGCTTCACAGCAAAGTGTAAGATGATGATGATGATCTCGAGGACGTCTTCTTGCTCTTTTGCTCTCAAATTGTCCCTCCATTATGGTATTGTGTAGACTGGTACGTTCTTTTATGTGACCAAAGTATCGTTTCTTTCTCATTTTAATTAATTTCAGCAATCGCGGGTTTCATGTTGAGCTGTTATAAATCTTTCTTTACTTGACTAATTTGTACATAAAACGCTCGCCTCAGTCTTCAAAAGATCCACATTTAACTAGCCTCGTTTGTAAGATCCACCTTTTAAGTCACTATCCTTTTTGCCAGTAGTATTGTATATAAATACTACTTACTGTTCCTCACCTTCAGTTTCTGTGATACTTGTTTGAAGAGAAGAACAGGCTTCATGTTTTTTAATGTGCCATTATATCCAATACCTTTCATGTTTTTGTTTTCAAGTGTCATGTGTGTGCTCTCACTTACAAGATGCGTATTTCTGTGGCGCTTAACTTTGTTTTAATAAATGTCTGCACTACAAATAACTGTGTTAGAGTTGGATGGGTTGTCGTTGTTGTAATGGTGACTGTTGATGTAATGATGATGATGATTCTTATCGCTCTAACGGTGACTGTAGTTGGTGTGGTGGTGTCTGTTGTTAGTGGTGGGAGCCAGTGGGAAAATACTTAGCAAAGTTTATCATCAGAGCATACGACCATACCTGGAATACGGGTCAACTGTGTGGTGTTCAGCATCAAAAACCAGACTACAAGAGCTGGACAAGGTGCAAAATCAAGCACTTAGAGTCACCACAGGAGGGATAAAATCAACCTCTATCGTAAATATGGAGAAGATTGGGAAGACACAAGCACTGAGAGAGCGCAGAGATACGAAAACGCTAATACAATCAGAAAAGTTCCTCAGCATGCCAGGCCACCCCATGAAGAACAGATTTGAAAAAGAATCTGTTTTATTTATCAGGCCAAACGACTCTGCAGAGAAATTACCGATTTTCCTACCAGATCGAACTAAATGGAAAAGAGATCATAAACTTTCACTACAAATCCAGGCAAAAGTGAGAGGAATATTTGACAAGGCAAAACAGAGCAGTGTGCAGCGCATAACAGCCACTCTCAGCTTCCTTGGTGAGGAATACCCACAGGACCTCTGGATCTGAATCTACACAGATGGGTCAGCACAAAATGCTGTTCGAAATGGAGGAGCTGGAGTGTACATAGAATAAGCAAAGAATACAAGGGACACGGCCAGAGTACCAGCGGAAAGTACAGCCATAACTATGTTACTGAAATTGGGGCAATCAAGATAGCAACAGAGAAATTACTAAATACCAGCCATGGTACACTACCTGTGGTACTATTGACAGATGCAAAATCAGTACTCAAGGCGCTCCTGTCAGGGAAAATGCCAGTACTAAGGACACAACATTCTGAACTTAGCAATCAGCATAAGGTTAGCATACAGTGAATACCATCCCATCGTGGAATACCCGGTGGACACGACAGAGTTGATCGATTGGCTAAGGAAGGAGCAAAAGAAGAACAGCCTGATGTGCCCGTTACATACCCAAATAACAAAAAAAAAACAAGAATGATCAAATCAGCCTGAAAGCCACGAAAACCTGCTCAAGACGACTACCACGTTATGGACAGACCAGAACAAGTCATTATTCTGCGCCTCAGAACAGGAGACAATAGATTACGCAACAACGTGTATACAAGTTTAAAGATTGGTGAATCAGCCATGTGCACATGTGGATTGGCGTCACAGACAGCAGAGCACATACTCCAAGACTGCCCAAATTACAACATTTCTAGGCAAACCCTCTGGCCTAGAGAGAGGCAGTGGAAGATAAACTATATGGACCGCTGAGTGAACTAAAAAAAAAAGACAGTTAAATTCATAGAAGAGACAACATTGCAGTTATAGACATATTTTAAGCGATCGAGACAAGAAGAAGAACTAATGTTTGTGTAGTGATAACTGATGTTAATGTGGCGATGACCGCGATTGGTGTGGTGATAACTGTTGTTGGTGAGTGATAATTGTTATTGCTGTTGTGATACGTGTTATTGGTTTGGCGGTGTCTGTTGTTGGTGCTGTTAAACCAGTTGTTGGTGTGGGGCTGGGAATGTGCTTCGTGCGGTATTAACTGTTGTTAGTGTGGTGATAATTGTTGTTGGTGTGGCGATACTTATTGTTGGTATGTTGGTACCTGTTGTTGGTTTGGTGATAACTGTTGTTTGTGTTTTGATACATGTTGTTGGAGTGGGGTGTTGTTGTTGTGGGTGTGACTGTAGTTGGTGTGTTGATACATGATGTTGGAGTGGGGTGTTGTAGGTGTGGTGGTGACTGTAGTTGGTGTGTTGATACATGTTGTTGGGGTGGGATGACCACAGTTGATACAATACTGATACGATAATCATTGACAGTGATGATGCAATAGGGGAATGAAAGTTTAGGCACAGGATAGGAACAGATTGTTCAGATGCAGAGGCTGATTAACAGACGCATAAAGCAGTCTAAAACAGTGATATGTCTTGCGGCATCAGGAGACCATCCCCGTCCCATCATACTCTAGCTTAAATATCCCAGGGGTTCTTTTGTCGTACACTCGTTTATCCTTACACGAGTCACCATCTGGCACAATTCCCTTACTCCTAATAACATCTCGCTGATGGCTATCACAGACCTCAGAGGGGAACCAGGAGCTATAGACTATAGACTAATCGGAAATCCTTCCTATCTATAAACTTATCTAACAAGTCATAGTACAATTCTAACATACGCAACTTTGCCTACACGTACACAAAGAAGCCTTGGGGTAGATACCATACGGTGGTCTTCTTCAGAGACTCTCCCTCAAACACATCATCTGACAGCATGGTCATTTTCTTGATCAACGGCTGATTCACCAACTTTGGCGTGCCAACCCCACGACAATATGAAACATTGGTGTGTTTGGCCTTATTGGTTAATGTTTTGCCATAGGCTGAGTTTCCTAACAGTTTCATAGTATCGGCTGTCACCGGCACGTCTGGCATTTGACAGCTCCTTACCAAACTGTTCAAGACAGCATCAGACAATCACGACATCTACACCCTCATCAATGGATACTAAACTATCAACATCAAACATGGACACTACAACCTCACCACGCAAAAGGAAAGCACCGCCAGGCGCACAGTCAACTAAGAAACGGAAAAACAATAACGAGCAACTGGTAGCAGAGGAAGCAGACGTAGAGATGGATGAGGAAGCAGAGACCTTCGACAAATTCCCGACTGACATCCAACAGAAATATAAGAACAAATGGACAACCCTTATAACAAATCATAGGAGTAGCAGCCATATATTGGTGTGCATTTTTTTCATTGACCAGACTCAGTACCATCAATAGACTGGACCAAGACATTAACACGGTTTTTAATAGTCAGACAGCTAAGTTTGAGGTCAATTATAGCCATCACATGATACTCATACATAAGGAGACAGAAGAACTTAGATTTTTCCATTCCTCCTCAAACATCGCCTGTGAACTCGACGTCCCTTTATTAGTAAACAACGAAGAAGACTTTGAAGACTTAATAACGATAGTTCATGACAGTGCCATGTTTAATTACGCCCTACACAACAGTTCCGACACTAAGTATCTCGTAAAGACAATACCAGTGACTAATTTTTATATATCACATTAATTAGCACCCTATCGGTGATGCTTATGCGACTTACCTGACAATATTAAACAATCACAGTATCAATATATTACAACACGACTCTAACCTCAAGCCCTGCACTGACAATGTTTGTCTGTTTCAATGTGTGGCGGTATTCAACGGGAAACTGCTAAGGATCTTAGGAAAACTACCAAACGTTTAGATAGGCAGTGGCAGATAATCCAACATATAGATTTGTAGAAACATTTCCCTGGAGTTAGGTTAATTGACATGCCCAAATGTAGAAAATTGTTTTGGGCTTAATATAGATATTTTTGAGGTCAATGAGACCCAAGCCTTGATCCCAAAACTTCGCGGCATTGGAAAATGCACTAAAGCTTTGCAAGTACTACTATTTAAGGATCACTTTAGGTATATTAAAGCCTTTGGTAGCATAGCCAGGTCATTTGGGTGTAATGAGTGCAGGAAATTGTGGAGTGGTTGTTTGGGAGATAGAGAATCATAGCAAAATATGTAATGGGCGAAACTGTAGATGCTTATAAAGGGGGAATCTGTTCTGTGAGAGAGACTTGTGGTATAATATTAGCTCCTCGGGGGTCCCAGTAGACACAGATTTTGTGTATTCCTACAGGGCTACAAAAACGAGTGCTATTTTAAGGCTAGCAATTTACCGCGGTAAACCAAGCCTACCAAATTTTTATGTAAGCATGTCCCCCTTAGCTGATCGATCGCATCTAACGTCCCTGGATTCGATGTGCTTGTCGTTAATTCGTGAGGCAAATGTTAGCAGGTTTACCGCAGTAAAACACATTCCCCACAAACGTGTTAAGACACAAGTCTTATGTGCTTCCATTATTACGTATACGGTGTAGGGGCGGGAAGGGGGATTTTTTGGCAAGAAATACGTTTTGAAAATATGGTGAAGGTGGGCACGGGCCAAAAAAGGTTGAGAACCACTGATTTACTTCATCCCGAGACAGCTGCTACACTTATCAGTATTTCACATGTCTTAACCTTCTCGGGTCCGCATTCAATTTTTCCTTGAGAAAATATCATGAGGAAACAATTTATTCTGGTCTGGACTTGGGACATAATTCGCATTAATATTACTCTCTTATATTTTAACAATTATTTTACAAAATTCACCAAGTTTGATATTTCATCTGAATATTTTTTACTATATTTTAAAATCTTAAGGGATCTCAGTTTATTTCATGGGGGTGTAGCAAGTACAATTTATCATTACCCCTAGATGGACAACAATCACCTTTCGGTTAATAACCCTTTAACCCCAGGACTATCATTCTGAACCGGGGATGAACTATAACTTCTCCTTGAATGGGGTAGGGGTAATGATCGGAAAGTCCGATGAGCTCTACACTTTGGACCATCATCTCGGGTTAGATCTGTCAATAGTATTGGGTTCAATCTTCGCATCGAGAGGCTCGATCCCGGCCTTCAGCTCCGCGCCCGCGCCGTCCGGTTCGTCCGAGTGCTCGGTTCCAGCCGCTCGCCTCTCTAGCCCCAAGAAACACGGGAATAACAAAAACCTCGAGATTTCAATAACTATGTCAAATCTGGAGCAGTTTTTCGATGTCACGGCGCTAGAGCTAGGTTCTTCATATAGTAAAATTTACCGTGAACTAGAGGCGCGGCTCCGGAAATTTGACTTAAATACCTCCCCCTTACTACTTAGGATGTGGAGTATGATCTCAGATGGGTGTATCGGAAGTGGGGCACAATGCTTAGGCTTCTTGCCGAGAAGAATTCCGGAAGGTTGTCATGGAGCGAAGTTCTGCAAGGAAAATGTTACTGAATTAATGAATTACTTACTATAGCATTTCTATTCTACACAGATACCAGATAATGAATGCTTGAAGATGACTAATAATTGTTGTATTCTTTAACCCAGTTTCTGATCCATACAACAGTACTGATTTAGCTTCAGATATAAATAATCTAAATTTGTACTAGATAACAGATACATAAGCCTCGAATTCGGACTGACTTATTCGGACAACGACCTCGGAATGTTAAAGGACTCTTGAGATTTGAAACATGGAATGTACGGACACTATATCGAGCTAGAGCGGCTGAAGAACTAACTCGGGAGCTGGTTGAATATCAAATGGATATAACAGCAATTCAAGAAATAAGGTGGCCAGGAGAGGGTACTTTAGAGCAAAATGGAATGATTGTAATATATAGAGGAAACACCCCCCCCCCCCCCCACCCCCTTAAAAAAAACATGAATTAGGAACAGGATTTACCATCAAAAAAGATTTATGGGAGGAACGTTCTAAACTTTTAAGCTGTTAATGACAGAATTAGTAAATTACGAATAAAAGGTAAATGGAAAAATATAACGATGATTAATGTACATGCACCTACTGAAGAGAAAGAAGATGACGTTAAAGAAGACTTTTATGATGATTTGGAAGATGTCATAGGAGAAACCCCCAAACAGGACATCCTGATTGTGCTGGGAGACTTCAATGCAAAAATAGGTAGAGAGCAAACCCATAAAAAAGTGGCCGATATGGAAAGCCTACATACAACTTCAAATGATAATGGATGGAGAGTCATCAACCTGGCAGAAGCCAAAGGACTGCAGATTAGCAGTACCAGACTACAAAGAAAGGATATACATAAACAAACTTAGAAATCATGTGACAAGAGAACCTATAATCAAATAGATCACTTTTTAATTAACAACAGAAATGCATCAAACATACAACAAGTTAGAAGTTATAGAGGAGCTGAGTGCCACAGCGACCACTTCCTCGTTGGAGCGAAATTTAAAATAAAACTGAAGAGAGCTTTCTATACTAAATTACAAAGACTACACCCAACACATAACAGAGAAAAATACAAGAAATTACAGTCAAAGAGAAATTTACAGATGAAATTAAATGTAAACTTGAAACTCTGAAAAACCATTTGGAGGAAAGCGTTGACCAAATTTGGTTGAACATTAAGAATACAATTCAATCTACCACAGAAGAATGTCTCGGTGTGTTAACCACGCATAGAAAGAACAGATGGTTCGATCAAAAATGTGAAGAAGCAGTCATTAAGAAAAAAGAATGCCAGACATTTATGGTTAAATGACATCAACAACATCCACAGGGAAGAGCAATATAGAAATGAATGTAAAGAGGCTACAAAAATAGTTCGACAGCAGAAGCGAGAATATATGAGTAATATAATGAAAGAGATGGAAATTAATCACCAGAAAAACGAATCCAGAAAGTGTTTTAAAGAACTGAAGTCAATGAACCGAGGGCACCAACACAACACATATTGTTTAAAAGACAAACATGGGAATATGATAAATACCAATGAGGAAATGTGCAACACACAGAAAGAATATTTTGTTGAATTACTAAATTGTGAAGCTCCAAGTAACACTTTCCCACAGGAAAAGGTTTTAACGTGTGAACCACAAATTGAAGTACCTGCATATGAAGAAATCCTATATGTAATCACACGACTTAAAAACAATAAAGCAACTGGGGCTGATGGAATTGCTGCAGAATTTATCAAGGCAAGTGCCATGCATTACATCTAAAGCTATACGAACTAATAATAAAAATCTGGAGGACAGAAGAATTACCCCATGATTGGAAAGAGTCCTTAATGATACCTATCTTTAAGAAAGGAGACAAGTTCCAATGTGAAAATTATAGAGGAATATCACTACTGTCCACAAGCTATAAGATACTATCCGCAGTATTACTAAATAGGCTAAAACCATATTCAGAAGACATATTAGGTGACTATCAGGCGGGTTTTAGACAAAACAGATCTACAACAGATCAGATATTTATCTTACGACAAATAACCGAGAAAAATTGGGAATATAAAAGAGATCTCTATAATATTTTTGTGGATTTTAAAAAACGCTAATGATAGTGTCCATGGAAATAGTCTATGGAATGCTATGCAGGAATTTGGAATACCAAGGAAGTTAATCAACATGACCAAACTATGCATGGAAGATACTTATAATATAGTAACATATAAAGGCAGGAAATCAGACCCTTTCCAAATAACATCTGGCTTGAAACAGGGTGATGCACTATCGCCGCTACTCTTCAATCTGGCTCTAGAGAAAGTTGTAAGGAAGGTAAAGGAGGAATGTGATATTGGAGGAACATCCAAGCTGCTTGGTTATGCAGATGATATAGATATTATAGGGGAAAATGAACAAAAGACATTAGAAATATTGACTAACTTAAAGGAAAAAGCCCAAAAGATGGGGCTGGTTATCAACCAAAATAAGACAGAAAATATGGTAATTTCAAGAGAAGGAATGGCTAAAAACTCTGGGCACATACTAATAGATAATATGACCTTTAAAAGAACAAAAACATACAAATACCTGGGTACAATCTTCAACTGCTCCAACATCATAAGGGAAGAAATACAAACTAGAATCAATTCTGGAAGTAAGATATACTATGCACTACAACATCTACTAAAATCAAATGCGCTGTCTCGTAACACCAAAATCACAATATACAAAACACTTATCAGACCAGTTGTGCTGTTTGGCTCTGAAACCTGGAGTACAACGAAAGGAGACGAAGCCTTGTTACAAACCTTTGAGAACAAAGTTTTAAGACGCATCTTTGGGCCCATTAGGGATACACAAAGTGGAGAGTGGAAAAGAAGAAGTAACAAAGACATGTATGATCTGTTTAAGTCCCCGCTAATCACTGGTATCATGAAGTCTTATAGACTACAATGGCTGGGGCATATAGAAATAATGGAAGATAATAGGGAAACAAAACTCGCTTACACTCAGGAAATAAATGACCGTAGACCCCGAGGTAGACGAATATTACGGTGGAGATATCATATATATACAGACCTACAAGCACTTGGAATCAACGACTGGCAAGAGAAGGTCAACCAGAGAGACGAATGGAGGCGGCTTGTATCTGCAGCAAAGAACCTCAATGGCTCGGAACGCTGAAGAAGATGAAGAAGGTACTAGATTTAATTTCTTCTTACTTCCACAAATTGTTTTGCCCTATGACAGCTTCTCTTGCCGTGTTTATTTATGTTTCAATATCTTTACTTGTTCAATTGCGCTTGCGCTTCCACCTATCGTGTGTCTTCACAAAGTCGGACTAGAGTCAAGCTCAATTTTCCACTACTTTTATCGTTTCTTTACTTATTCAGTCATCGGTAGAGATTTGCCCGCAAAAGACGAGCAATATCTCCGGCGAGCCTATTCTCGCTTGTCGCGAGATCCGCACCGTGGAAGGACGGGAGATTTGCTCGCAACAAACGAGCAATATCTCCTGCGATATCTCCGGCGGGCCTATTTCCGGTGGTCGCGGGATCCGCACAAGTCAGGCGGGGAGTCTGACGGTAGTACACGCTTTACAAGGTCCGGACACTTGTAATTGACAGATGTGCGCGTCCTACGGTACAGGAGCTTACGAGGCCCTCACCTCTGGGACTTAGCTGAACGCCTCTAAGTCGGGTCTCTTGGGTTCCAGGGTCTGGCCACCACTCACCACCTGCTCGTGGTGGCGAGGTCTCGGAGGTTTGACGCTGAGCCGCCAGCGTCTGCAGCCTACCTTGTGCCAGACGTATTGGCTACCCATTCCTCTGGAATACACAAGACTAGGCCGAGAGAGGGAACATGTCGTTTGGGCACCACATGTTTCTTTGACGCTCTGCCCAGGCATTGTGATGGAATTTTGGCCACACTCCAACCCACATACTTTGGTCTGTCAAGACTGCAAGGTGCCACTCACTATTTGTTCACCATAATTGTCTACATCGCTACAAACATAGATGTTTGACTTCTCCCCCCCCCCCACCCCCTCCACCTACTCGTAGCTGATAGATTAAACTAATGTCCATAATGTAAGATGTGACCATCACACGCCAGGCTGGCCGCTTGTCCCATATCTGTCCTATTACTTACTAGATGCCTTGTATAATACAATTCTAGCTGTGCTAGCAGAATGCTTCTCGGTGTTCAATCCAAATGTAATGTCTTCTTCTGTAGCACTTTATCCCCCAGTTGACCATAGGCCTCAAAGCAACTCACTCCGTAGGTCAGCATGGCCGAATGGATAAGAACGCATGTTCTTAAACATACGATAAGCTGATGCCGAGGTACGGGGTTCAACCCCTAAACCGGACAGTTGAACTAAAATGTTGACCTCTCGTCCTTGACTTGGAGATGTAAATTACAAGTATCTCTAATGTCGAAGTGGCTTCGCCTGATGGTGAAGGACACTGTTAATAGGGAAAGCTAATCTACACGCAAAATTCAGTACAGTGCTACTGCACCTAGTGTGTATGGACTACGCTTGAGTTCAAAGCTAGCGAGCTCCCCCCCCCCCCAAAAAAAAAAAAATATATATATATATATATTAAAAACTAACTCTAAGGCCCTATCTTTAACTGTCCCAGCAGCTCTGTCGGCCTCCTTCCAATATTGTTTAATACTGTTTCTACTTCTCTTCTCCGTAAGTTTTAAGGTCTTCTTCTATTTCTTTTGTCCTATGGGTTCCATATTAAAACATTTCTTATTATACTATTCTCGGATTTTCTCAAAGAATGACCTATTCAGTGCTAGCGTCTTTTCTTCCCCTTTTGAATCACTGGTATTTGTCTCGTTCTCGCAGCAAGTTCCATATTGGTGATTTTCTCATACCATTGTATTAATTATCCCGTGGACAAAAAAATGTCGCTACAATGTCCAACCAATGTAAAGCCTGCTACGTAGACACGTGCCCATATTAACGTTCAGTCTGCCGATTCGTTGAATACTAGATGACAAATAATCTAACACAGCACTTTTTTTCCTGAAGTCTGGCTTTATTTTCAAATACAGATAATACAAAAACTTTCTCGGTCACCTGAACAATTATGCAGATTTCATCAACTGGCGTATTAAATGTATGTAATGCACAGAACATTTATAACGTGTTGTCTTTCATGTAGACATGTTTAACAAGCTTAAAACTAGTAGTTAATGGTATCTGACATTGTATCTTTTTTACACGTCATTAAATTGTCTATTGTGTCCCGTATGATATTTCATATTTCGTAAGCAATTTCCGACTGAAAGGTATTTAACAGTCAGTTTACAGGGTTGGTAGAAACTGCTAGATTCTCGATCCAAGGTCCACGTACAGAATAACCTCGTCTTGAGTAAAGATGAAATTGCTTATTGTTGCAGCTTTGATTTGCCTCACATCTGGATTCGTATTTGATGGTAAAACAATGTTGACTGTGTTTGTCTTGCCTTGGCTTGTCTTGCAAGTAGTCACTGAAAGCCAGTTCTTAATGATATTAGAAACGTTAGTCTGTGTTCTGTTCTAGCTTGGAGTTCGCCTTTGCGGCTGTTTTATATCAGTGTTACTTGTGCTTGACTTTTCGTGGTTTTGCTTGCCCTAGAACAGTTATCTATGAAAGTCAGATCTGACTGATATTGAACATTTTACTCTTGGACGTTCGTTATTGCTGATTCTATACATGCTTGTCTTATCGTATTGTGTTATCTCAGCTTCGGATTACCACAATTGATCGCGATTTAAGTGATGCTGTAAATGCTTGTCTTCTTTTATTATATCATGTCCCATCCTTAATTCACCATTACTAGCCCTAGATTATATTCTTTAAAATGCCACCGATTGCAGGGGATTGAACCACATCCGCTATCATGTGCAGCAAACTCTGTTGTTTGTCTATCAAGAATGATGATGACCATTCATTTCATCCAGTAGGGTTGAAGGTATGGAGCCGTGGGTTCTAAGATGGCTGATAAGGCCTATTTTGGCTCGAAATGTTCTTTGACAATGTGGGCAAAGAATGCTCGACGTTTCTGGGGGAGATTTCCTGCAGTGGTTTTTCTGTCCTGCCTTTTCTTCACAGCTCTTGCAGTTCTGGTTGCCTCACATATGACTGCACCCTTGCGTAATGATGCACGCCACGAATTTCAGTCTCTGGCTGCAGCCTCCCAGGTGTCATGATGAATTCCAAAAGCATTCAGTGAGATTTTCAGTGTCTTTAAAGCGTTTCCTCTGGCCACCTTGGGAGTGATTACCACAACGCAAACAAATCGTTTAGGGAGCCTGTGATCTGGCATGCGAGTCAAGTGACCAGCCCAGCGAATCTGATTCTTCATCAGTAGAGTGTGGATGCTGGGCATGGACGCTCTTTCTAGGACTTCAGTGTCTGGAATCTTGTCTTGCCATTTAATCTTCAGTAGCTTCTTTAGGCAGACTGCGTGGAAGTGGTTTAATTTCCTAGCGTGTCGCTGATAAACAGTCCAGGTTTCACAAGCATATAGCAGTGTGGATAATACAACTGCTTTGTAGACTTCTAGCTTTGTTTGTAGGCTTATTCCAGTTCTGTCCCATACATTCTTGTACAGTCTGCCAAAGGCCGCACTGGCCTTGGAGATTCTTGCATTCACTTCGTCGTCAAGTGTGGCAGCTTGTGACACAATGCTGCCAAGATAGGTGAATTTGTCCACACCACTTAGTCTATTATCATTCACTTTGATATTCGGCACAGTGTGATTATTCCCTGGAGCTGGCTGGTACATAACTACACTCTTCTCCAAGTTGATATTGAGCCCAAAGTTGGCACAGGCATATGAGAAAGCTGAAACATTATGTTGCATGTCCGCCTCTGAGTTGGCGTATAGAGCGCAATCATCAGCAATTAGGAGCTCTCTGACGGTGTCGCTGTTAATTTTGGTTTTAGCTTTCAGCCTTCTGAGATTGAATAACTTTCCATCCATACGGTAGTTGATGTCTATTCCAATGGCGTCGTTCTCGAAGGGATTCATCAACATTTCTGAAAACATGAGGCTGAACAGTATTGGTGCCAGGACACATACTTGCTTCACTACATTGGTGACAGGAAAGGGTTCAGACAGTTCACCATTTTCCTGTACTCTTGTCTGCATGCCATCATGAAATAGCCGCACTATTTGGACAAACTTTCGTGGACAGCCATATTTTTTTTGCCCTAATCTTCCACAGTCCATCTCTGCTGACTGTATCAAAAGCCTTGGTAAGGTCAATGAAAGTGGGGGAAATTTCGCAGTTCTGTTCCTGACATTTCTCTTGCAGCTGCCTTGCAGCGAAAATCATGTCAACAGTTCCACGTTCTTTTCTGAAGCCACATTGACTCTCAGGAAGAAGACCTTGATCGAGATGGGCTGTGAGGCGATTGAGAAGAATTCTGGCGAGTATCTTCCCTGCAATTGAAAGCAAGGAGGTGCCTCAGTGGTTGGCACAGGATTGGCGGTTTCCTTTACGTTTGTAAAGGTGGACTATTGACTCATCCTTGAAATCTTGTGGCATGGTCTCGTTCACCCATATGTTTGTAAAGACTTGGTGAAGCTGCTCTGTTAGGACTGGCCCACCTGCCTTGTATATCTCTACTGGGATGGAGTCAGGACCAGGTGCCTTGCCGCTGGAGAGTTGTTGGATGGCTTTGTTTACTTCCACTATGGTTGGCAGGTCATCAAGAGTCTCATTTATGGGAACTTGAGGAAGGCAGTTGATGGTTTCATCATCGAACAAGGAAGTTGCATTTAAGATGTTGCTGAAATGCTCTGCCAGCGTTGAAGGATTTCTTTCTTATCGGTGACCAATGTTCCCCCATCTGCACTGAGGAGGGGAACTATGCCTGGTGATGTAGGACCATAGACCGCTTTCAGTGAGTCGTAGAGGTTTTTCATATCATGTCTGTCAGCAAAGCCCTGAATTTCATCAGCTTTGCTGCTCAGCCAGGAGTCCCGCATGTGCCGAAGTTTCTGCTGCACTTCTCTCTGAATGTTCTTGAGGGCATCTTTTTTTTTTTTATGTTGACTTCGGGTCATTCAAATGTGCCTTGAGGAGAAGATGTTTCTCGGCCAGCAATTGGTTGATGTCTTCGGAATTTTCATCAAACCAGTCTTTATGCTTTCGGGGGGTTGGGCCCAAGATTTCCATAGCAGTGTTGTAAATTATGTCCTTTAGGGCTCTCCATTCTGTTTCTGTATCCTGTTTAGCTGCAGTATTGGGCTTGAGGCGGTCTTCCGGCATATTTTCAAATGACTGCTGCATTTTCTTGCTGTTTAGACTGGTGACATTTAGCTTTTTTTGCATTTTCACCCCTTGAGGACGCCGTGGTGACCTCATGGGAATATTTATTTTCGAGACATTGAGGCGTCCAACATTCGGCACCACACATGGATTTTGTCACTCGAACGTCTTGTCTGTCACTCCTCCTGACAATGAAATAGTCAATGAGGTGCCAGTGTTTCGAGCGAGGGTGCATCCACGATGTCCTATTTCTCATGGGGAGACGGAAAATTGTGTTCGTAATCAGGAGATCATGTTCGGCACATGTCTGAAGGAGGAGGAGTCCATTGCTGTTACAATTTCCGACTCCATGCTTTCCAATAATGCCACTCCAAGAGGTGGTGTCCGTGCCTACTCTGGCATTGAAATCCCCAAGTAGTATAAGTTTGTCTCCTTTGGGAACAGATGTTAATACATTGTGCAGGTCCTCATAGAACTTGTTCTTGACATCATCTTCGTTGGTCATAGTTGGTGCGTAGACACTCACAATGGTTGCATGCTTCCTTCCATTCAGCAGGGGCAACTTAATGGTCATGAGCCTGTCGTTTATAGCCTTTGGAAATCCAGCTAATTTGCCGACCAGGGCCGACTTAATGGCAAATCCCACACCGGATTGGCGTCTTTCCACACTTTTCCTTCCACTCCAGAAAAATGTATAGCCGGCACCTATTTCACAGATTTGGCCTTCTTCTGCAAGTCGTGTCTCGCTCAAGGCTGCAATGTCGATGTTGTACCTGCCCAGCTCTCTCCCAATCAGTACTGTTCGTCTCTCTGGACCCGACGCGCCGTCTCTGTCAAGTAGGGTGCGTACATTCCAAGTTCCAATTGTTAAGGGAATATGGTTTATTCTTTTAGCTTTGCTTGTTTTATCTTTGTTTGTATGTCGACCACAGTTAGGGTACCCACCAACCGCGGCTAGCTGGTTAGGTAGTGATGGAGCAGACAATGTTTAGGGCACCTTTTCTAGCCCCTTCCTCATGCTATGGAGGTGAGCAGTGTGTTCCTATACAGGGCTGCTCAGTCGCTCAAGGGGCTGCCGAATCCCACTGCTGCTCCTGTCAGTAGAAGACGACCATATGGCCTGAGCCGCCTGTGTGCAGGTCTGCGACTACGGCTGCCAGCGTACCCACGCCTGCCGCTTCGCCGCTCGCCCATCGCCACAGGGCTTGAAGGTGATACAGCAAACTCTAACCACTATAGCACAGTGACTTAAATAGCATGACAAAAATACATACTATATTCATTTGCTAGATTCAACCCAGGTCTCGCTCGTACGGGAGAAATCGTTGAGGTCATCAGGTATTTCGAAATGGGGGTTATGAAGTTAATTTATATAATTCCTGGTCGCCGTTGGAGCCTGGAAGCATGACGTCACTACTCATTCGAGAAAAAGCTTAACATATTCTTCTGTTTTGTCTGATATTTTAGTAATGTGCATACCAGACGTTTAGTTTTGTTGGTTGGCTTTTATTGTCACTGAGAATTCTTTACTGAATTTAAGAATTCATATCACTGCCATAGGAACACATGTCCCCCCCCCCCCCCCTCTTCAAACGCCTGCGAATAGTTATAATGCTGATTATCCCAGTAGCAAGTTAATTAAAAGTCCACCTGGTATTTCTTTACGCTTCCAGTATTGTCCAGACCCTCTACTCACTCCCTTCTGAGCCATTCTTTCCAGATGTGAATGTGAATACTTCGTCTTTTTAGCCGCACTCTCCATCCGATTCCAGAGAACCTCATCAAATCACTTTTCTCGTAAAGTAGCTCTCCATCTAGAAGGGCAGCGGCAGTATTTAATCTAGCAGGTTATTCATTGCCCCGCACACTTGCATGCCCTGTGCAGATAATCCATCATACAATAAACTCCGTCCTGTCGAGCAATGCTAGCCACTCCGTTCAGAGCATGCCAGTTTCTGTTTTCTGACGCATACTCTGTTAGTCCGTTACAAACATATGTCTGGCTGTGCTGTCCTCCAATCATCAGGAGGCTGCCCCAACTTCCATTCTCATGCTAGATATGGTAGTAGCAAATGGTACAACTCCAATTTTTCTTTTAACAGTGCCCATTTGTCTTTGCATCAAAATCCCGCACACTCTGTTCACCTCTAACAACACACCCATTAATGTATATAATTACATCGCCACTGTTTGAATTGTCTTCTATCAGCTGTTGCACGGAATACCCGCTGAACATTCTCAGCGCCGTACGCCCAATGTAACTATAAGTCAGATCTTGACTGCAGCAGGATATAACAGTATACAGTGAATCAGAAACGCAAACAAAATAACTATTTTTAAATCCCAAGGACATACAATGAAAACAATCACTTATACATTCCTTAGTAAGGTCAAACCACCTAAACGAAATAATTAATTTAGGGGTGAAATACATGAAAATAATGTAGTAATATGAAAACTATGACAAATATAAATCAAATAAGTAAGAATAAAAATAAAACACAACACAATTGTCCGACGTTTCGCTAGTCACTACCTTTGTCAAAAACAAATTAAACACAGGTATAAGAAAGTCGAGTTGAGTTGAGTTGAGTTAATAACCGACATCACTGCACTCAGGACATTCCCATACGTGCTCAGTCCACTCGTTCAACAGC
>OY992893.1:78453115-78473115 GCA_963921405.1 Cepaea hortensis
TTTCTTTTTTTTTTAGTTGGGAAGGGGTGGGGGGTTAATTATTTATATCACAGAAAATCAGAAATATGCTGGTCATTGGATGTTTGTTTTATGTTTTTCTTTAATGCCATACTCTGCTCGTCTCTTTACCAAAATGGCGTTGCCATTTATATCCAATACCTTTCATGTTTTTAGTTTCAAATGTCATGTGTGTGCTCTCACTTACAAGATGCGTGTGTTTGTTGCGCTTAACTTTGTTTCAATAAATGTCTGCACTACAAATAACTTTGTTAGAGTTGGATGGGTTGTCATTGTTGTAATGGTGACTGTTGATGTAATGATGATGATGATTCTTATCGCTCTAACGGTAACTATAGTTTGTGTGGTGGTGTCTGTTGTTGATAGTGGGAGCCAGCGGGAATATACTTAGCAAAGTTTATCATCAGAGCATACGACCACATCTCGAATGCGGGTCAACTGTATGGTGTTCAGCATAAAAAACCACACTACAAGAGCTGGACAGGGTGCAGAATCAAGCTCTTAGAGTCACCGCAGGAGGGATGAGATCAACTCATACAGTGGAGATGGGGAAGATGGGGAGGACACAAGAACTGAGAGAGCGCAGAGATACGAAAACGCTAATACAAGCAGAAAAGTTCCTCAGCTTGCCAGGCCACCCTATGAAGAACAGATTTGAAAACTTAGCTACAGGACGGTTGAAAAGAAGCAGTTGTATCTATCAGGTCAAACGACTCTATAGAGAAATCGCAGATCTTCCCACAGTTGGTATCCCCCTGAAAACTATTCCAGAGCGAACTAAATGGAAAAGGGAACATAATCTATCACTACAAATCTTGACAAAAGTGAGTGGAATATTTGACAAGGAAGAACAGAACAGTGTACAGCGCAGGACAGCCACTATCAGCTTTCTTGATGAGGAACACCCGCAGGACCTCTGGGTCTGAGTCTACACAGATGGGTCAGCACAAAATGCTGTTCAAAATGGAGGATTGGGAGTGTATATACAATACTCAAATAAAACTAGGGACACGGCCAGAGTACCAACAGGAAAGCACTGCCATAACTATGATACTGAAATTGGGGCAATCAAGATAGCAACAGAGAAATTACTAAATACCAGCCATGGTACACAACCTGTGGTGCTATAGACAGATGTAAAATCAGTACTCAAGTCTGGGAAATTGCCAGTACTGAGGACACTACAATCTGAACTTAGCAATCAGCATAAGGTCACCAAACAGCGGATACCATCCCACTGTGGAATACCTGGACACGACAGAGCTGATCGACTGACTAAGGAAGGAGCAAAAGAAGAACAGCCTGATGTGCCCGTTACATACCCCCAAAAGAAAAGAATGATCACATCAGCCAGAAAGCCACGAAAACCTGCTCAAGACGACTACCTTGTTATGGACAGACCAGAACAAGTCATTATTCTGCGCCTCAGAACAGGAGACAATATATTACGCAACAACGTGTATACAACATTAAAGATTGGTGAATCAGCGATGTGCACGTGTTGTTTGGCGCCGCAGACAGCAGATCACATACTCCACGACTGCCCAAATTACAACATATCTAGGCAAACCCTCTGGCCTAGAGAGAGGCAGTGGAAGATAAACTTTATGGACCGCTGAGTGAACTAAAAAACAAAAGACAGTTAAATTCATAGAAGAGACAACATTGCAGTTACAGACATATTTTAAGCGACCGAAAGAAGAATAACTGATGTTAGTGTAGTGATAACTGATATTAATGTGGCGATGACTACGATTGGTGTAGTGATAACTGTTGTTGGTGTGTGATAATTGTTATTGGTGTGGTGATAATTGTTGTTAGTGTTGTGATAACTGTTTTAGTTTGGGGATACGTGTTATTGGTGTGGCGGTGTCTGTTGTTGGTGCTGTGAAACCAGTTGTTGGTGTGGCTGGGAATGTGCTTCGTGTGGTGATAACTGTTGTTGGTGTGACGATACTTGTTGTTGGTATGTTGGTACCTGTTGTTGGTGTGGCTGGGAATGTGCTTCGTGTGGTGATAACTGTTGTTAGTGTGGTGATAATTTTTGTTGGTGTGGCGATACTTGTTGTTGTTATGTTGGTACCTGTTGTTGGTGTGGTGATAACTGTTATTGGTGTATTGATACTTGTTGTTGGAGTGGGGTGTTAGTGTTGTGGGTGTGACTGTAGTTGGTGGGTTGATACATGTTGTTGGGGTGGGATGTTGTTGGTGTTGCGGTGACTGTAGTTGGTGTGTTGATACATGTTGTTGGAGCGGGATGTTGTAGGTGTGGTGGTGACTTTAGCTGGTGTGTTTATACATGTTGTTGGGATGAGATGTTGTTGGCGTGGTAGTGACTGTAGTTGGTGTGTTGATACATGTTGTTGAAATAGGATGTTGTTGGTGTTTTGGTTACTGAAGTTTTTGTGTTGATACATGTTGTTGAAATGGGATGTTGTTGGTGTGGTGGTGACTGTAGTTGGTGTGTTGATACACGTTGTTGGGGTGGGATGACTATTGTAGATACAATACTGATACGATAATCATTGACAGTGATGATGTAATAGGGGGATGAATGTTTCGGCACAGGATAGGAACAGAGTGTTCAGATGCAGAGGCTGATAAGTAGACACATAAAACAGTCCAAAACAGTGATATGTCTTGCGGCATGAGGAGACCATCCCCGTCCCATCATACTCTAGCTTAAATAACCCAGGGGTTCTTTTGTCGTAGACTCGCTTACCTTTATACGAGTCACCGTCTGGCACTATTCCCTTACTAGTAATAAAATCTCGCTGATGGCTATCACAGACCTCAGAGGGGAACCAGGAGCTATAGACTCTATAAAAGTCTTCCTGAAGCTTGGGTCTGACTGCCTGTGCTAGGTTTGGGGCCCTAAGAGCTAAATACAAACTATCGGTGTCTATCTCGCATAATTGGAAATCCTTCCTATCTATAAACTTATCTAACAAGTCATAGTACATTTCTAACATACGCAACTTTGCCTACTCGTACACAAAGAAGCCTTGGAGTAGATCCCATACGCTGGTCATCTTCAGAGACTCTTCCTCAAACACATCATCTGACAGCATGGTCATTTTCTTGAACAGCGGCTGATTCACCAAATTTGGCTTGCCAACCCCACAACAATATGAAATATTGGTGTGCTTGGCCTTATTGGTTAATGTTTTGCCATAGGCTGCGTTTCCCAACAGTTTCATTGTATCGGCTGTCACCAGCACGTCTGGCATCTGACAGCTCCTTACCAAACTGTTCAAGACAGCATCAGACACTCACGACATCTACACCCTCATCAATGGATACTACACTATCAACATCAAACATGGACACTACACCCTTATCACGCAAAAGGAAAGCACCGTCAGACGCACAGTCAGCTAAGAAACAGAAAAAACAATAAAGAGCAAATGGTAGCAGAGGAAGCATACGTAGAGATGGATGAGGAAGCAGAGACCTTAGACAAACTCCCGACTGATATCCAACAGAAACATAAGAACAAATGGACAGAACTTATAACAAATTATAGGAGTAGCAGCCATATATTGGCGTGCATTTTTTTTTAAATTGACCAGACTCAGCACAACGAATAGACTGGACAAAGACATTTAAACCGGTTTTTAATAGTCAGACAGCTAAGTTTAGATTCAATTATGGCCATCACATGATACTCAGACATAAGGAGACAGAAGAATTAAGATTTTCCCATTCCTCCTCAAATAACTCTTGTGAACTCGACGTCCCTTTGTTAGTAAACAACGAAGAAGACTTTGAATACTTAATAACGATAGTTCATGACAGTGCCATGTTTAATTACGCCCTACGCAACAGACCCGACACTAAGTATCTGGTAGAGACAATACCAGTGACTAGTTTTTATATGTCACATTAATGAGCACCCTATCTGGTGATGTTTATGTGACTTACCTGACAATATTAGAAACAATCACGGTATCAACATATTACAACGCGACTCAGACCTCAAGCCCTGCACTGACAATGTTCGCCTGTTTCAATGTCTGGCGGTATTCAACGGGTAGGGGTAGCGGGGTAGGGGTATCCCCTATAAAAGTAGAAGTAAGGCGCCTCCTTCCCTCCGCTAGTCTACGGGACACCCTTGGGCAAGGTGGAGTACCCGTTTAGCCCCCCGATCAGGGTTACGTGAATCCATATGTGCAGGTGGTGGATGAAGATGGAGAGCAGCCGACAGATAGTTGTAGGTTATGGTCTCAACCTTCACGACGGTAGGCAGAGGATCTCTTTTTTTCGAGGAGACTATGGCTACGGTCACTGACCAGTATGGTCACTGCTAGGAAGGAAAGCAATGGCAAACTACCTTCTTTACAGATGCCAAGAAAATCATGTTGTGTGGACTCATCGATAATCAGAGAAACGGCGTA
Organism: Cepaea hortensis; assembly: GCA_963921405.1. NCBI lineage: Eukaryota > Metazoa > Mollusca > Gastropoda > Stylommatophora > Helicidae > Cepaea > Cepaea hortensis. Next base: position 78,457,531 of record OY992893.1, read on the forward strand.
AATGGGTGCTCCATAGGAGCAGCCTCGCCCGGTAGGGATAGTCATGCGCACCAGGTGACTCCAGACCGTCAGCAGGCTACTAGGTGCAACAGATTAATATCACTGAAAGTAGGAACTTGGAATGTTAGAACAATGAATGCAGATGGAAAATTAGAAAACATCAAAAAAGAAATGGAGAAAGAGAAGATTAACATATTAGGAATTTCGGAAATGAGATGGAAAGGAGCAGGGATAAGGACAGGAGAGAATTGTAAGATTATTTACTATGGGTGAGAAGAACAGCAAAGAGGTGTAGCCATTATATTAGATAAGCAAACATCAAATTATGTCAAAGGATATCGGGCTGTGTCCGACAGAGTTCTATTAGTAAAATTAAACGGAAGACCTTTTAAAATAAATGTCATTCAAGTATATGCCCCAACAAGTGAATGCAGTGAAGAAAGTATAGAGTAATTTTATAATGACATGGAGTCTGCTTTGAAGAACTGTAAAAAAATCAGAAATAAATATCATAATGTGTGATTTCAACGCAAAAATAGGAAAGCAAAGTGATGGATGCAGTGTAATCAACTATGGTTTGGGAGAGAGAAATGAAAGAGGATACAAACTTGTAGAATGGGCAAAAGAAAAAGAAATGATTGTAGGAAACACCTGGTTGAAACAGCATCCTAGAAGATTATGGACATGGAGGAGTCCAGACAGCAGGATTAAAAACCAGATAGATTATATCCTGATTAGCAAAAGGTTTCGAAATGCGTTAACAGTCATAAAAACAGTTCCAAATGCAGACTGTTACAGTGATCACAGATTAATTATAGGCACTTTGAGGGTAAAGTTAAAGAAAGTCAAGTATACAGCAGGAAACCCTAAATATGACTTGTGCAAATTGAAAACTGACAAAGAAGTACAAGATAATTTTAACATAGAAGTAAAGAATAAATTTGATTTATTGTCTGATCTAGAGATCCTATTTCAAGATGTAGATGATCAATGGGAAATGCTGAAGAATTCAATCAGTTGTGCAGCAGAAAAAAAACTATTCCTAAAGTAAAGAAAGTGGGCCGTAAGACATGGATGACTGACGAAATTTTAGAGCTAATGGAAACAAGAAGACAGAACAAAAATAATCCTGCCAAATATAAAGAAATTCACAGAAATGTCAGAACCTTATGTAAGGAGGCAAAAGAAACATGGCTTGAGAAAAATTGCAGAGAAATTGAAGACCAACACAACAGTAAAAATGCGAAACTAATGCACAAAAGAATTCAGGAGCTTACTAATCAAAGAACAAGTACATCAGCAGGCTGCCTAAAAACAAAAGATGGAAGAGTCATAATAGAAAAAGATCAGATCTGACATGTATGGTCAGATTACGTGAAAAACCTTTATGACGATAACAGAGACGAACAGTATGATGTTCAAAATAATAATGAAGGACCAGCAATTTTGAAGATGGAGGTTCAGAATGCTTTTAACCATATGAAATCTGGCAAGACCCCCGGTTCAGACAGCGTCACAACAGAAATGATTAATGCTTAAGAAGAATATGGAATAGATAAAGTTACAAGTCTGCTTAATACAATATATGATACTGGAAATATACCTCAGGAGTTATGCAATTCTATATTTATTGCAATCCCAAAGAAATCCGGAGTCTTGGAATGTAATCAACATCGAACAATTAGTATAATGAGTCACATCACGAAGATTTTGCTAAGAATTATCATGCAAAGAGTTAGGAGGAAAATACAGCCTGAAATAGTAGAAGAACAATGTGGTTTTGTAAAAGGCAAAGGTACAATAAATGCTGTGTATGTACTGAGAACCGTAATCGAACGTTCTATAGAAGTAAACAAAGATCTACACCTTTGCTTTATTGACTAAACAAAGGTTTTCGATAAAGTGAGACATGTCAACATGATAAGGATGCTTGAGGATCTACAGATTGATGGAAAAGACCTTAGACTTGTAAAAAACATATATTGGAAACAACAAGCTGCCATAAGAGTTGATAATGAAGTAAGCCAATATCAGTCTATTAAGAGAGGTGTGAGACAGGGATGTGTAATGTCTCCAGATCTGTTTTCCCTGTACAGTGAAAGTATTTTCAGAAATATTGAAGATATGGAAGGAATCAACATTGGGGGACGACGCATCAATAACATTAGATATGCAGATGATACAGTCTTGATTGCAGACAATGAACAGGACCTGCAAAATTTAGTAGATGCGGTTGTTACACACAGTGAACAACTAGGGTTAGAATTAAATTGTAAAAAGACACAAATTATGGTCGTCACTAGGAAGAACGAAATATCACAATGTAATATACAAGTAAATGGGAATAGTCTTCAAAAAGTGAATAGGTACAATTATCTTGGAACAGTAATAACATCTGATGGGAGGTGCCTTGAAGAGATTAGAACAAGAATCGCCATGGCAAAAGTAGCCTTTAGCAAGATGAGAAACATTCTGACCAATAAAAAGATATCAATTGAAACGAGAAAAAAAGTGTTGAGATGCTACATAGAACCTGTTCTCTTATATGGATGTGAAGCTTGGACAATGAGCAGTCATGCGGAAAAACATCTGATGGCTGTAGAAATGTGGTTTCTGGGAAAATGCAAAGAATACCATGGACAGCCAGAAAGACCAATGAACAAGTTCTTCAAGAAACAAATGAAGATCGTAAACTGATTAGAGACATTAGACGTAGACAGTCACAATTTTTTGGGCATGTTATGAGAAGAAATGATCTGGAGACCTTGGTGATAACTGGTAAGATCGAGGGGAACAGACCAGGGGGAAGACCTAGAAGCAAGTTCCTGGATGGCTTGGCCTTGTGGCATAGTCGAGACAGAAACACGGAGCTGATCCACGACTCTGGTGATCGAGTGAGATGGCAGAACATGACCGCCCACGCTTACCAGCATGGCACATGATGGATGGATGTATCCAACGGGAAAACTGCTAAGGATCTTAGGAAACCTACCAAACGTTTAGATAGGCAATGGCAGACATTCCAACATATAGAGTTGTAGAAAACTTTCCCTGGGGTTAGGTTAATTGACAAGCCCAATGTAGAAAAATGTTTTGGCGTTAATATAGATATTTTTGAGGTCAATGAGACCTAGACCCTGGTCCCAAAACTTAGCGGCATTGGAAAATGCACTAAAGCTTTGCAAGCACTACTATATAAGGATCACTTTAGGTATATTAAGGACTTTAGCAGTGTAGCCAGGTAATTCGGGTGTAGTGAGGTGTAAGAAATTGTGGAGTAGTTTTTGGGGAGATGGAGAATCATAGCAAAACATGTAATGGTGGTTCTGTAGACTCTTATAAAGGGGGCATCTGTTCTGTGAGAGACACTTGTGGGAGAATATTAGCTCCTTGTGGGTTCCAGTGAATTCGATGTGCTTATCGTTAATTCGTGAGGCAAATTTTAGCGGGTTTACCGCAGTAAAACACATTCCCCACAAACATGTTAAGGCACGCTTTCTGTGCCCATATGCCCGGTTAACAAGCGATGACTCAGTTTGGATTTACGAGTGTCTGGCTACACACGATAATGCCCACCGCCTGCGCGGTTGCGATAAGTTCTTGGCAGATAGACACGTTTGTCGGTTGTCGGTTCGCCGGCGGAGCAGAATGACACAGTGGTTCTAAAATGTGGGGACTCTACGTTTATGTTAGCTAAAACTTTATATAGTCAATAATGTACTGACATCACAGAGAAAGAGATAGAAAGAGAGAGATAGATAGAGATAGGTAGAAATAGAAAGAAAGAGAGAGATAACACCAGACATAAAAGATAGAATCACGCTTACATAGAGACACGTGGTATAAATCTTTAGAAACCTTGTACACAGCATGTCGATTTGGTATTACCAGCTACTTCATACCGAGACAGCTGCTACACTTATCAGTATTTCACATGTCTTGACTATGACCCCTCATTAACCCTTCTCTGGTCCGCATACGATTTTTACTTGAGAAAATATCATGAGGTAGCAATTTATTCTGGTCTGGACTGGCGACATAATTCGCATTAATCCTACTCTCTTATATTTTAACTATTATTTTACAAAATTCAACAAGTTTGATATTTCAAATGAATATTTTTTATTATCTTTTAAATTATGATGGGATCTCAGTTTATTTCATGGGGTTGTAGCAAGTACAATTTATCATCACCTCTAGATGTACAACAATCGCCTTTGGGTTAATAAGCCTTTAACCCCACGACTATCATTCTGAACCGGTGATGAACTATAACTTCTCCTTGAATGGGGTAGGAAATTTGATAGGAACGTCCGATGAGCTCTACACTTTGGATCATCATCTCGGGTTCGATCTGTCAATGTGCTGGGTTCAATCTCCGCATCGAGGGGCTCGATCCCGGCCTTCAGCTCCGCGCCCGCGTGTTCCGGTTCGTCCACGTACTCGGTTCCAGCCGCTCGCCTCGCCACCCCCCAGAGACACCGGAAGTAACAAAAACCACGAGATTTGAATAACTATGTCGAATCTGGAGCAGTTTTTCGATGTCACGGCGCTAGAGCTAGGCTCTTCATATAGTAAAATATACCGTGAACTAGATGGTGCGGCTCAGGAAATTTGACTTAAATACCTCCCCCTTACTACTTAGGATGTGGAGATGATCTCAGATAGGTGTATCGGTCGCGGGGCACTTTGCTTAGGCTTCTTGCCGAGAAGTATTCCGGAATGTTGTCATGGAGCGAAGTTCTGCAAGGAAAATGTTACTGAATTAATGAATTACTTACTATAGCACTTCTATTCTACACATATACCAGTTAATGAAACCTTGAATTTGTCTAGTAATTGTTGTATTCTTTAACCCAGTTTCTGATCCATACAACAGTACTGATTTAGATTCAGATTTAAATAATCTAAATTGGTTCTAGATTTAATTTCTTCTTACTTCCACAAATTGTTTTGCCCTATGAAAGCTTCTCTTGCCGTGTATATTCATTTTTTAATATCTTTATTTGTTCAATTACGCTTGCGTCCCGCCTATGCTACACCCTTCATATGTCTTCACAAAGACGGACTAGAGTCAATCTCAACTTTTCACTACTTTATCGTTTCTTTACTTATTAATACATCGGTAGAGATTTGCCCGCAACAGACGAGTATTATCTCCGGTGGGCCTATTCTCGCTGGTCCCGAGATCCGCACAGTGGAAGGACGGGAGATTTGCTCGCAACAGACGAGCAATATCATCTGCGATATCTCCGGCCGGACTATTCCCAGTGGTCGCGGGATCCGCACACGTCAGGCGGGGAGTCACACGGTTGTACACGCTTTACAAGGTCCGGACACTTGTAATTGACAGATGTGCGCGTCCTACGGTGCAGGAGCGTACGAGACCCTCACCTCTGGGACTTGGCTTAACGCCCCTAAGTCGGGTCCCTTGGGTTCCAGGGTCTGGCCACCACCTGATCGTGGTGGTGAGGTCTCGGAGGTTTGACACTGAGCCGCCAGCGTCTGCAGCCTACCTTGTGCCAGACGTATTGGTTACCCATTAGTCTGGAATACACAAGGCTAGGCCGAGAGAGGGAACATGTCGTTTGGGCACCACATGTTTCTCTGAAGCTCTGCCCAGGCATTGTGATGGAATTTTGGCCACATTCCAACTCACATACTTTGGTCTGTCAAGACTGCAAGGTGCCACTCACTATTTGTTCACCATCATTGTCTACATCGCTACAAACATAGATGTTTGATTTCTGCCCTTCCCCTTCATAATTTCACTATGTAGTGGATGTTGTGTGTTTGCGTTAACTCTGAGGTAGGCTCGTGCTCTGCAAACTTGTATTCTGTCTTCAATGATTGGAAAATCAAGAAGGTAGCGCATGCTGTATCTCTTGTACATCCGAGAATAATGCGCATGGCTTCATTCTGTATCCTTTCCATCCTTTCTATCTGCTTACGGCTGAGATTCAGGATTGCCATCGCGTACTCAAAAACAGACATGACCAGCCCCTCGTACAGAATACATAGATGGCGCTGCTCACAGTTTGCTGCAGCCATCACCCGCTTTGCAGCCAAACCCCGCTTAGCCTTTGTTATCATCTGGTCAATGTGCTCATTATAAGCAAAGCTTCGATCAAACCGTATCCCCAGGTAATTCATTGCCTGCGTTTTCTCTTTTGTAGTGTCTTCTTCTCTAGCACTTTATCCCCCAATTGGACATAGGCCTTCAAGCAACTCACTCCGTAGGTCAGCATGGCCGAATGGATAAGAACGCATGTTCTTAAACATACGATATGCTGATGCCGAAGTACGGTGTTCAACCACTAAACTGGACAGTTGGACTAAAATGTTGACCTCTTGTCCTTACTTGGAGACGTAAATTACAATTATCTCTGAAGTCGCAGTGGTTTCGCCTGATGGTGAAGGACACTTTAACAGGGAAAGCTAATCTACACGCAAAATTCAGTACAGTGCTACTGCACCTAGTGTGTATGGACTACGCTTGAGTTCAAAGCGAGCGAGCGCCCCCCCCCCCCCCCCCAAAAAAAAAAAAAAACCAAACAAACTCCAAGGCCCTATCTTTAACTGCCCCATGCAGTTCTGTCGGCCTCCTTCCAATATTGTTTAATACTGTTTCTACTTCTCTTCTCTGTAAGTTTTAAAGTCTTATTCTATTTCTTTTGTCATATGAGTCTCATACTAAGACATTTCTTATACTGTTCTCGGATTTTTCTGAAAGTATGGCCTTTCCAGTCCTAGCGTTTTTTCTTCACCTTTTGGGTCACTGGTATTTGTCTAGTTCGCTCCGTGTGCTCAACATTAGTGATTGTCTCATACCACTGTATTAATTATCCCGTGGACAAAAAATGTCGCCACAATGTCCAACCAATGTAAAGCCTGCTACGTAGACACTTGGCCATATTAACTTTTTCTCTGCCGATTCGTTGAATACTAGATGACAAATAATGCAACACAGCACTTTTTTTTTCCTGAAGTCTGGCTTGATTTTCAAATGCAGATAATCCAAATACTTTCTCGGTCACATGAACAATTATGCATATTTCATCAACAGGCGTATTAAATTTATGTAATGTACAGAACATTTATAACGTGTTGTCTTTCATGTAGACATGTTTAACGAGCTTAAAACTAGTAGCTAATGATATCTGATATTGTATCTTTCTTTACACGTCATTTGCATTGGCTATTGTGTCCCGTATGACATTCCATATTTCGCAAGCAATTTCCGACTGAAAGGTATTTAACAGTCAGTTTACAGGGTTGGTAGAAACTGTTAGATTCTCGATCCAAGGTTCACGTACAGAATAACCTCGTCTTGAGTAAAGATGAAATTGCTTATTGTTGCAGCTTTGATTTGCCACACATCTGGATTCTTTCTTGGTGGTAAATCAGTGTTAACTGTGTTTGTCTTGCCTTGGCTTGTCTTGCAAGTAGTCACTGAAAGTCAGTTCTTAATGATATTAGAAACGTTAGTCTGTGTTCTGTTCTAGCTTGGAGTTCGCCTTTGCGGATGTTATATATCAGTGATACTTGTGCTTGACTTTTCGTGTTTTTCTTTGCCCTAGAACAGTTATCTATGAAAGTCAGATCTTACTGATATTGCACATTTTACTCTTGGGCGTTCGCTATTGCTGATTCTATACATGATTGTCTTATCGTATTGTGTTATCTCAGCTTCGGATTACCACAATTGATCGCGATTTAAGTGATGCTGTAAATGCTTGTCTTCTTTTATTATATCCTGTCCCATTCTTAATTCACCATTACTAGCCGTAGATTCTATTCTTTAAAAATGCCACCGATTGCATGGGATTGAACCACATCCGCTGTCATGTACACCATACTCTAACAACTATAGCACAGTGGCTTAAATACCATGACAAAAATACATTCTATATTAATTTACTAGTTTCAACCCAGGTCTCTCTCACACAGGAGAAATGGTTGAGGTCTCAGGTATTTCGAAACGGGGGTTATGAAGTTAATTTATATAATTCCTAGTCATCGTTGGAGCCTGGAAGCATGACGTCTCTACTCATTCGAGAGAAAGCTTAACATCTTCCTCTGTTTTATCTGATATTTTAGTAATGCGCACACGAGACGTTTAGTTTGTTGTTTGGCTATTATTGTAACTGAGCACTCTTTACTGAATACTGAATTTAAGAATGCATATCAGTGCCCTAGGGACACATGCTTCCCCCCCCCCCCCAATTTCAATCGTCTGCAATATGTTATAATTCTGATTATCCCAGTAGCAAGTCAATTAAAAGTCCACCTGGTATTTCTTTACGTTTTCAGTATTGTCCAGACCCTCCACTCACTCCCTACTGAGCCATTCTTTCCAGTTGTGAATACTCGTGTGTTTAGCCGCACTACCCATCCGATTCCAGACTGATTGATTGATTGATTGATTGATTGATTGATTCCCATTCCCATAGGCACTCCGTATCCGATTCCAAAGAACCTCATAAAATCATTTTTCTCGTAAAGTTGCTCTCCATCTAGAAGGGCGGCGGCAGCAGCTAATCTAGCAGGTTGTTCATTGTCCCGTACACCTGCATGTCCTGGGCAGATAATACATCCGTCCTGTCGAGCAATGCTAGCCACTACGTCCAGAGCAGGCCAGTTTCTACTTTCTGAAGCATACTCTGTTAGTCCGTTACAAACATATGTCTGGCTGTGCTGTCCTCTAATCATCAGAAGGTTGCCCCAACTTCCATTCTCATGCTAGATATGGTAGTGGCAAATGCCACAACTCCATTGTTTTTAAAAAACAGTGTCCATTTGTCTTTGCATCAAAATCTCACCCACTCTTTTTACCTCTAACTACACACCCATTACTGTACATAATTACATCGACAGGGTTTGAGTTCTCTTCTAACAGCTGTTGCACGAACGCGTAATACCCGATGAACATTCTCAGCGCCGGAAGCCAAATGTAACTATGAGTCAGATCTTGACTGCAGCAGGATATAACAGTATACAGTGAAACAGAAACGCAAACAAAATAACTATTTTTAAATCCTAAGGACATACAATGAAAACAAACACTTATACATTCCTTACTAGGGTCAAACTACCTAAACGAGATAATTAATGTAGGGGTGAAATACATGAAAATAATGTACGTAGTAATATTATGAAAACTATGACAGATATAAATTAAATAAATAAGAATAAAAATAAAACACAACACATTTGTCCGACGTTTCGCTAGTCACTATCTTTGTCAAAAATAAAATAAACACAGGTATAAGAAAATTACTGTGAAATTAAAATAATAAATGCACCAAGAATATTGACAAATGGGAAGTTGAAGGTCGAATGAAATAATACGGTGAAGTGTAAGTGTGAAATCTGGAATAATAGAACTAAACATGGCCAATGTCAGATTGATGAAGAAATTAAAGATCACATATTATTTGGAAATGAGATAACAAAAGAAGGGTGGGTGGCTAACGGTAATATGAGACACGAGGGTCTAAGTTAAATTTTAGTGTCCATAATCGAATTTATTCCGGCTGAAAGGACACACCCCGTAGTGGAAATTAATTGACTCTCCTTTTTCATTCTGAGAGACGTGTCTGCGAAACATAGTCTTATAGCAGTGACACACACATCATAGACCTCTTATGATCTAAATGTTTTGCATATCCTTTACAGGACATCGCTGTCAACATCAGCATCTTTCAGCTGATTGTTGATTTCTTGGCAAGATTACGCTCAGTAGTTTGCCATTGCTTTCTGAGCGACCGGCTCCATACTCTCATAAGTCACTGGCGCGAATCGAATCTCTTCCAATTCTCGTGCGCTCACGTCAACCACGAGAGTATTCCGGGTTACGGAGAAAGCTGCTAACTCCTCGACCAGGGAGGCCGGCTCTTATGATCTAGGGAATTAACATTGTTAGAAACACGCTGTATCAGTGTCGTGTCATGTCCCTCAGATGTCCCCTATATCGTTCCGCTAGAAGTTGTCCAGAGAGTCTAGGAAGTCTCAATGGCGAAGTGGCTTCTCCACCTGCCTTGTTCTCCCAATGTTGTGAGATCGATTCCGGGCTACGTCGTTCGGTTCACTAGTGCAATTTTCTCAGACTCATGGGGGTCGTTGCCGGAGCTACGGAGTTCGTGCTTTGTGCGACGCTTCTAACAAGCGGCCCTGTGGAAAGACATCGAGCCATATGGGATAAAACCCGGTACAATGAAGTCGATTCCCCTTGCGTTTTAAACCTTTCTTCTTCTAGTCTGCCCAATACACTTCGTGTCGTATTTCTTGCAAATAATTGTGTAAACGAGCTTTCAAGATGAGCGGAGTTTTCAAGTAAAAGTTACCACTAGGAAATATCACCTGCTGTATCTGGATGACCTGCTTGCACGTAAGACACAATATCCGATTACATTTGGATGTACCCACAATTGAGACAACCCTAGGTAGGCGAGTGTGGAGAAGTGTGCCTTACCTCCGCTCCGTTGGCTAAACAAAAGGCAGTCTGAGAATACTTTCCAGCAGTTGAGTAATGTCTGTCTGTCTGTCTGTCTGTCTGTCTGCGGATGACCTGCTTGCACGTAAGACACAATATCCGATTACATTTGGATGTACCCACAATTGAGACAACCCTAGGTAGGCGAGTGTGGAGAAGTGTGTCTCTGAAAGCCGTCTTATACTTATATCATACAGGAGGGTTGCCGTATTTGCCCGTGCATCGTTTCCTTTGAGAGAAGTTTACATTTCTCCAGTGAACTTGCAACTTTATCGCAACTATCCTTTTAAACACCTTGTCATAAGTATATTAAGTATTGTGAATTTTTTGGCTTGGGGAGTGGCGTGATATGCACCAATCTTAAGGCACAGTTGGTGTTTCAATGCTGTGGTTGAAGCAGTTCATAATTTCTTCCAGGGGGGTACGGGGTGTCAGGCATTGGTAGCACCTTTGGTAAGGATGGCTCTCATGTCCTTTCAGGACCCATCCCCCACTGGTCCAAGTCTGACACCCAGCTCGTGCCTGTGGCTCCTAGTAGCTGTCAGCATGCGACAGCGGCCACCCTCGGGCAACAGCTGTGAGAGGCTGGCTAAACCAGGCATGGGTATCCGATTTGGTGTCAAACCAAGAGGTAAACTAGGGTATGCCTACCCAGCATGTGAAGACAGGATCCGGCAGACTGCGCGGAAGAAATCATTCCTGATTCAACGGGCAAGACGGCGTTTACCTGCAAAGCGTTGTGGAACGTAATGAGCACGGCAAGGCACGTAGAGCGCCCTGGTCATCCACTGCACCTGTATTCGTCTCCAATCGTCTCGACTTGTCTTGCCACTGGACTCAGATGGACTCAGGTGAGAGAGTGAGGTCGACGAATTGCGCAACTCTTCCTCACTTTAATCCAAGTCATCGCGCAAGTCATTCTTCATCCAACGTCACATATCACCTTCAAGCCCTGTGGCGATGGGCGAGCTGCAAAGCGGCAGGCGTGGGTACGCTGGCAGCCGTAGTCGCAGACCTGCACACAGGCGGCTCAGGCCATATGGTCGTCTTCTACTGACTGGAGCAGCAGTGGGATTCGGCAGCCCCCTGAGCGACTGAGCAGCCCTCTATAGGAACACACTGCTCACCTCCATAGCATGAGGAAGGGGCTAGAAAAGGTGCCCTAAACATTGTCTGCTTCATCACTACCTAACCAGCTAGCCGCGGTTGGTGGGTACCCTAACTGCGGTCGACATACAAAGAAAGATAAAACAAGCAAAGCTAAAAGAACAAACAATATTCCCTTAACAATTGGAACTTGGAATGTACGCACCCTACTTGACAGAGACGGCGCGTCGGGTCCAGAGAGACGAACAGCACTGATTGGGAGAGAGCTGGGCAGGTACAACATCGACATTGCAGCCTTGAGCGAGACACGACTTGCAGAAGAAGGCCAAATCTGTGAAATTGGTGCCGGCTACACATTTTTCTGGAGTGAAAGGAAAAGCGAGGAAAGACGCCAATCCGGTGTGGGATTTTCCATTAAGTCGGCCCTGGTCGACAAATTAGCTGGATTTCCAAAGGCTATAAACGACAGGCTCATGACCATGAAGTTTCCTCTGCTGAATGGAAGAAAGCACGCAACCATTGTAAGTGTCTACGCACCAACTATGACCAACGAAGATGATGTCAAGAACAAGTTCTATGAGGACCTGCACAATGTATTAACATCTGTTCAGAAAGGAGACAAACTTATACTCCTTGGGGATTTCAATGCCAGAGTAGGCACGGACACCACCTCTTGGAGTGGCATTATTGGAAAGCATGGAGTCGGAAATTGTAACAGCAATGGACTCCGCCTCCTTCAGACATGTGCCGAACATGATCTCCTGATTACGAACACAATTTTCCGTCTCCCCATGAGAAATAGGACATCGTGGATGCACCCTCGCTCGAAACACTGGCACCTCATTGACTATGTCATCGTCAGGGGGAGTGACAGACAAGACGTTCGAGTGACAAAATCCATGTGTGGTGCCGAATGCTGGACAGACCATCGTCTCATTGTCTCGAACATCCACATCAGGCTACCACGGCGTCCTCAAGGGGCGAAAATGCAAACAAAGCTAAATGTCACCCGCCTAAACAGCAAGAAAATGCAGCAGTCGTTTGAAAATATGCTGGAAGACCGCCTCAAGCCCAATGCTGAAGCTAAACAGGATACAGAAACAGAATGGAGAGCCCTAAAGGACACAATTTACAACACTGCTATGGAAATACTGGGTCCAGCCCCCCGAAAGCATAAAGACTGGTTTGATGAAAATTCCGAAGACATCAACCAATTGCTGGCCGAGAAACATCTTCTCCTCAAGGCACATTTGAATGACCCAAAGTCAACATAAAAAAAAAGATGCTTTCAAGAACATTCAGAGAGTAGTGCAGCAGAAACTTCGGCACATGCGGGACTCCTGGCTGAGCAGCAAAGCTGATGAAATTCAGGGCTTTGCTGACAGACATGATATGAAAAACTTCTACGACTCACTGAAAGCGGTCTATGGTCCTTCATCACCAGGCATAGTTCCCCTCCTCAGTGCAGACGGGGGAACATTGGTCACCGATAAGAAAGAAATCCTCCAACGCTGGGCAGAGCATTTCAGCAAAATCTTAAATGCAACTTCCTTCTTCGATGATGAAACCATCAACTGCCTTCCTCAAGTTCCCACCAATGAGACACTTGATGACCTGCCAACCATACAAAGCCATCCAGCAACTCTCCAGCGGCAAGGCACCTGGTCCTGACTCCATCCCAGCAGAGATATACAAGGCAGGTGGGCCGGTCCTAACAGAGCAGCTTCACCAAGTCTTCACAAACATATGGATGAACGAGACCATGCCACAAGATTTTAAGGACGCGTCAATAGTCCACCTTTACAACGTAAAGGAAACCGCCAATCCTGTGACAACCACCGAGGCATCTCCTTGCTTTCAATTGCAGGGAAGATACTCGCCAGAATTCTTCTCAATCGCCTCACAGCCCATCTCGATCAAGGTCTTCTTCCTGAGAGTCAATGTGGCTTCAGAAAAGAACGTGGAACTGTTGACATGATTTTCGCTGCAAGGCAGCTGCAAGAGAAATGTCAGGAACAGAACTGCGAAATGTTCTCCACTTTCATTGACCTTACCAAGGCTTTTGATACGGTCAGCAGAGAAGGACTGTGGAAGATTATGGCAAAATATGGCTGTCCACGAAAGTTTGTCCAAATAGTGCGGCTATTTCATGACGGCATGCAGGCAAGAGTACAGGAAAATGGTGAACTGTCTGAACCCTTTCCTGTCACCAATGGAGTGAAGCAAGGATGTGTCCTGGCACCAACACTGTTAAGCCTCATGTTTTCAGCCATGTTGATGAATGCCTTCGAGAACGACGACATTGGAATAGACATCAACTACCGTAGGTATGGAAAGTTATTCAATCTCAGAAGGCTGAAAGCTAAAACCAAAATTGGCAGCGGCACCGTCAGAGAGCTCCTGTTTGCTGATGATTGCGCTCTATACGCCAACTCAGAGGCGGACATGCAACATAATGTTTCAGCTTTCTCACATGCCTGTGCCAACTTTGGGCTCAATATCAACTTGGAGAAGACTGTAGTTATGTACCAGCCAGCTCCAGAGAATAATCACACTGTGCCGAATATCAAAGTGAATGATCATAGACTAAGTGTTGTGAACAAATTCACCTATCTTGGCAGTACCGTGTCACAAGCTGCCACAATCGATGACGAAGTGAATGCAAGAATCTCCAAGGCCAGTGCAGCCTTTGGCAGACTGTACAAGAATGTATGGGACAGAACTGGAATAAGCCTGCAAACAAAGCTAAAAGTCTACAAAGCAGTTGTATTATCCACACTGCTATATGCTTGTGAAACCTGGACTGTTTATCAGCGACACGCTAGGAAATTAAACCACTTCCACACAGTCTGCCTAAGGAAGCTACTGAAGATTAAATGGCAAGACAAGTTTCCAGACACTGAAGTCCTAGAAAGAGCATCCATGCCCAGTATCCACACTCTACTGATGAAGAATCAGATTCGCTGGGCTGGTCACTTGACTCGCATGCCAGATCACAGGCTCCCTAAACGAATTTTTTACAGTGAACTGCGTTGTGGTAAACGCTCCCAAGGTGGCCAGAGGAAACGTTTTAAAGACACTCTGAAAATTTTACTAAATGCTTTTGGAATTCATCATGACACCTGGGAGGCTGCAGCCAGAGACCGAAATTCGTGGCGTGCATCATTGCGCAAAGGTGCAGTCATATGTGAGGCAACCAGGACTGCAAGAGCTGTGAAGAAAACGCAGGACAGAAAAACCACTGCAGGAAATCCTCCTCCAGAGACGTCAAGCATTCTTTGCCCACATTGTCAAAGAACATTTCGAGCCAAAATAGGCCTTATCAGCCATCTTAGAACCCACGGCTCCACACCTTCAACCCCACTGGATGAAATGAATGGTCATCATCATTCTTGATGGACAAACAACAATTTCTTCCAGATCTGCATGGCCTAGATTTTTAATGTGAGCATCTTTCACACCAGCTGGGTCAATGTACTGCCTTTTGTTTTCTTCTGCACATATGTTTTATTGATCCTCGCTCGCTGTGAACTCAAGAGTAGTCCATACACACTACTTATAGTAGTGCTGGACTGAATTTTGCTTATTGATTTGCTTTCCTTATTAACAGTCTTCCTCGCCATCAGGCGAACCCACTCCTACTTCTGAGGTACTTTTACGCGGAATTTACGTCCCCAAGCCAAGGACGATAGGTAAACATTTTAGCCCAACTGTCCACCTTACCTCGGCATCAGCACATCGAGTGTTTAAGAACAAGCGTTCTTATCCATACGGCCACTCTACCTGCACATATTTGATATATTTCGTATGCACGAAGGTTTTTTAGAGGGTCATTCAACAACCGCATATCTGGAGGTCCTATAATTGTAGTCAATCTGCTTCACAAATATTTAAAGGAATGTCTCTCAATTTCTCTTGTCATCTCTTAGCGGTTGAACATTTTCACTATCTAGCATGTCAAATCAGGTGCTTACTTCATTTCT
>OY992893.1:78478115-78808115 GCA_963921405.1 Cepaea hortensis
TGGACCGCTGAGTGAACTAAAAAAAAAAGACAGTTAAATTCATAGAAGAGACAACATTGCAGTTACAGACATATTTTAAGCGACCGAAAGAAGAATAACTGATGTTAGTGTAGTGATAACTGATATTAATGTGGCGATGACTACGATTGGTGTAGTGATAACTGTTGTTGGTGTGTGATAATTGTTATTGGTGTGGTGATAATTGTTGTTAGTGTTGTGATAACTGTTTTAGTTTGGGGATACGTGTTATTGGTGTGGCGGTGTCTGTTGTTGGTGCTGTGAAACCAGTTGTTGGTGTGGCTGGGAATGTGCTTCGTGCGGTGATAACTGTTGTTGGTGTGACGATACTTGTTGTTGGTGTGACGATACTTGTTGTTGGTATGTTGGTACCTGTTGTTGGTGTGGCTGGGAATGTGCTTCGTGTGGTGATAACTGTTGTTGGTGTGACGATACTTGTTGTTGGTATGTTGGTACCTGTTGTTGGTGTGGCTGGGAATGTGCTTCGTGTGGTGATAACTGTTGTTAGTGTGGTGATAATTTTTGTTGGTGTGGCGATACTTGTTGTTGTTATGTTGGTACCTGTTGTTGGTGTGGTGATAACTGTTATTGGTGTATTGATACATGTTGTTGGAGTGGGGTGTTAGTGTTGTGGGTGTGACTGTAGTTGGTGTGTTGATACATGTTGTTGGGGTGGGATGTTGTTGGTGTTGCGGTGACTGTAATTGGTGTGTTGATACATGTTGTTGGAGCGGGATGTTGTAGGTGTGGTGGTGACTTTAGCTGGTGTGTTTATACATGTTGTTGGGATGAGATGTTGTTGGCGTGGTAGTGACTGTAGTTGGTGTGTTGATACATGTTGTTGGAGCGGGATGTTGTAGGTGTGGGTGTGACTTTATCTGGTGTGTTGATACATGTTGTTGGGATGAGATGTTGTAGGTGTGGTAGTGACTGTAGTTGGTGTGTTGATACATGTTGTTGGGGTGGGATGACTATTGTAGATACAATACTGATACGATAATCATTGACAGTGATGATGTAATAGGGGGATGAAAGTTTCGGCACAGGATAGGAACAGAGTGTTCAGATGCAGAGGCTGATAAGTAGACACATAAAACAGTCCAAAACAGTGATATGTCTTGCGGCATGAGCAGACCATTCCCGTCCCATCATACTCTAGCTTAAATAACCCAGGGGTTCTTTTGTCGTAGACTCGCTTACCTTTACACGAGTCACCGTCTGGCACTATTCCCTTACTCCTAATAAAATCTCGCTGATGGCTATCACATACCTCAGAGGGGAACCAGGAGCTATAGACTATAAAAGTCTTCCTGAAGCTTGGGTCTGACGGCCTGTGCTAGGGTTGGGGCCCAAAGAGCTAAATACAAACTATCGGTGTCTATCTCGCATAATTGGAAATCCTTCCTATTTATAAACTTATCTAACAAGTCATAGTACAATTCTAACATACGCAACTTTGCCTACACGTACACAAAGAAGCCTTGGGGTAGATCCCATACGGTGGTCTTCTTCAGAGACACTCCCTCAAACACATCATCTGACAGCATGGTCATTTTCTTGAACAGCGGCTGATTCACCAACTTGCAAACCATATGACAATATGAAACATTGGTGTGCTTGGCATTATTGGTTAATGTTTTGCCATAGGCTGCGTTTCCAGACAGTTTCATAGTATCGGCTGTCATCGGCACATCTGGCATCTGACAGCTCCTTACCAAACTGTTCAAGACAGCATCAGACACTCACGACATCTACACCCTCATCAATGGATACTACACTATCAACATCAAACATGGACACTACACCCTTATCACGCAAAAGGAAAGCACCGCCAGACGCACAGTCAGCTAAGAAACAGAAGAAACAATAAAGAGCAAATGGTAGCAGAGGAAGCATACGTAGAGATGGATGAGGAAGCAGAGACCTTAGACAAACTCCCGACTGATATCCAACAGAAACATAAGAACAAATGGACAGAACTTATAACAAATCAAAGGAGTAGCAGCCATATATTGGCGTGCATTTTTTTAAAATTGACCAGACTCAGTACAACGAATAGACTGGACCAAGACATTTAAACCGGTTTTTAATAGTCAGACAGCTAAGTTTAGATTCAATTATGGCCATCACATGATACTCAGATATAAGGAGACAGAAGAATTTAGATTTTCCCATTCCTCCTCAAATAACTCTTGTGAACTCGACGTCCCTTTGTTAGTAAACAACGAAGAAGACTTTGAATACTTAATAACGATAGTTCATGACAGTGCCATGTTTAATTACGCCCTACGCAACAGACCCGACACTAAGTTTCTGGTAGAGACAATACCAGTGACTAGTTTTTATATGTCACATTAATGAGCATCCTATCTGGTGATGTTTATGTGACTTACCTGGCAATATTAGAAACAATCACGGTATCAACATATTACAACGCGACTCAGACCTCAAGCCCTGCACTGACAATGTTCGCCTGTTTCAATATCTGGCGGTATTCAACGGGTAGGGGTAGCGTGGTAGGGGTATCCCCTATAACAGGAGAAGTAAGGCGCCTCCTTCCCTCCGCTAGTCTACGGGACACCCTTGGGCAAGGTGGAGTACCCGTTTAGCCCCCCGATCAGGGTTACGTGAAGCCATGGGTGCAGGTGGTGGATGAAGATGGAGAGCAGCCGACAGATAGTTGTAGGTTATGGTCTCAACCTTCACGACGGTAGGCAGAGGATCTCTTTTTTTCGAGGAGACTATGGCTACGGTCACTGACCAGTATGGTCACTGCTAGGAAGGAAAGCAATGGCAAACTACCTTCTTTATAGATGCCAAGAAAATCATGTTGTGTGGACTCATCGATAATCAGAGAAACGGCGTAAATGGGTGCTCCATAGGAGCAGCCTCGCCCGGTATGGATAGTCATGCGCACCAGATGACTCCAGACTGTCAGCAGGCTACTAGGTGCAACAGATTAATATCACTGAAAGTAGGAACTTGGAATGTTAGAACAATGAATGCAGATGGAAAATTAGAAAACATCAAAAAAGAAATGGAGAAAGAGAAGATTAACATATTAGGAATTTCGGAAATGAGATGGAAAGGAGCAGGGATAAGGACAGGAGAGAATTGTAAGATTATTTACTATGGGTGAGAAGAACAGCAAAGAGGTGTAGCCATTATATTAGATAAGCAAACATCAAATTATGTCAAAGGATATCGGGCTGTGTCCGACAGAGTTCTATTAGTAAAATTAAACGGAAGACCTTTTAAAATAAATGTCATTCAAGTATATGCCCCAACAAGTGAATGCAGTGAAGAAAGTATAGAGGAATTTTATAATGACATGGAGTCTGCTTTGAAGAACTGTAAAAAAATCAGAAATAAATATCATAATGTGTGATTTCAACGCAAAAATAGGAAAGCAAAGTGATGGATGCAGTGTAATCAACTATGGTTTGGGAGAGAGAAATGAAAGAGGATACAAACTTGTAGAATGGGCAAAAGAAAAAGAAATGATTGTAGGAAACACCTGGTTTAAACAGCATCCTAGAAGATTATGGACATGGAGGAGTCCAGACAGCAGGATTAAAAACCAGATAGATTATATCCTGATTAGCAAAAGGTTTCGAAATGCGTTAACAGTCATAAAAACAGTTCCAAATGCAGACTGTTACAGTGATCACAGATTAATTATAGGCACTTTGAGGGTAAAGTTAAAGAAAGTCAAGTATACAGCAGGAAACCCTAAATATGACTTGTGCAAATTGAAAACTGACAAAGAAGTACAAGATAATTTTAACATAGAAGTAAAGAATAAATTTGATTTATTGTCTGATCTAGAGATCCTATTTCAAGATGTAGATGATCAATGGGAAATGCTGAAGAATTCAATCAGTTGTGCAGCAGAAAAAAAACTATTCCTAAAGTAAAGAAAGTGGGCCGTAAGACATGGATAACTGACGAAATTTTAGAGCTAATGGAAACAAGAAGACAGAACAAAAATAATCCTGCCAAATATAAAGAAATTCACAGAAATGTCAGAACCTTATGTAAGGAGGCAAAAGAAACATGGCTTGA
The DNA here is from genome assembly GCA_963921405.1 of Cepaea hortensis. Lineage (NCBI taxonomy): Eukaryota > Metazoa > Mollusca > Gastropoda > Stylommatophora > Helicidae > Cepaea > Cepaea hortensis. Next base: position 78,482,199 of record OY992893.1, read on the forward strand.
GAAAAATTGCAGAGAAATTGAAGAACAACACAACAGTAAAAATGCGAAACTAATGCACAAAAGAATTCAGGAGCTTACTAATCAAAGAACAAGTACATCAGCAGGCTGCCTAAAAACAAAAGATGGAAGAGTCATAATAGAAAAAGATCAGATCTGACATGTATGGTCAGATTACGTGAAAAACCTTTATGACGATAACAGAGACGAACAGTATGATGTTCAAAATAATAATGAAGGACCAGCAATTTTGAAGATGGAGGTTCAGAATGCTTTTAACCATATGAAATCTGGCAAGACCCCCGGTTCAGACAGCGTCACAACAGAAATGATTAATGCTTAAGAAGAATATGGAATAGATAAAGTTACAAGTCTGCTTAATACAATATATGATACTGGAAATATACCTCAGGAGTTATGCAATTCTATATTTATTGCAATCCCAAAGAAATCCGGAGCCTTGGAATGTAATCAACATCGAACAATTAGTATAATGAGTCACATCACGAAGATTTTGCTAAGAATTATCATGCAAAGAGTTAGGAGGAAAATACAGCCTGAAATAGTAGAAGAACAATGTGGTTTTGTAAAAGGCAAGGGTACAGTAAATGCTGTGTATGTACTGAGAACCGTAATCGAACGTTCTATAGAAGTAAACAAAGATCTACACCTTTGCTTTATTGACTAAACAAAGGCTTTCGATAAAGTGAGACATGTCAACATGATAAGGATGCTTGAGGATCTACAGATTGATGGAAAAGACCTTAGACTTGTAAAAAACATATATTGGAAACAACAAGCTGCCATAAGAGTTGATAATGAAGTAAGCCAATATCAGTCTATTAAGAGAGGTGTGAGACAGGGATGTGTAATGTCTCCAGATCTGTTTTCCCTGTACAGTGAAAGTATTTTCAGAAATATTGAAGATATGGAAGGAATCAACATTGGGGGACGACGCATCAATAACATTAGATATGCAGATGATACAGTCTTGATTGCAGACAATGAACAGGACCTGCAAAATTTAGTAGATGCGGTTGTTACACACAGTGAACAACTAGGGTTAGAATTAAATTGTAAAAAGACACAAATTATGGTCGTCACTAGGAAGAACGAAATATCACAATGTAATATACAAGTAAATGGGAATAGTCTTCAACCTTGGAACAGTAATAACATCTGATGGGAGGTGCCTTGAAGAGATTAGAACAAGAATCGCCATGGCAAAAGTAGCCTTTAGCAAGATGAGAAACATTCTGACCAATAAAAAGATATCAATTGAAACGAGAAAAAAAGTGTTGAGATGCTACATAGAACCTGTTCTCTTATATGGATGTGAAGCTTGGACAATGAGCAGTCATGCGGAAAAACATCTGATGGCTGTAGAAATGTGGTTTCTGGGAAAATGCAAAGAATACCATGGACAGCCAGAAAGACCAATGAACAAGTTCTTCAAGAAACAAATGAAGATCGTAAACTGATTAGAGACATTAGACGTAGACAGTCACAATTTTTTGGGCATGTTATGAGAAGAAATGATCTGGAGACCTTGGTGATAACTGGTAAGATCGAGGGGAACAGACCAGGGGGAAGACCTAGAAGCAAGTTCCTGGATGGCTTGGCCTTGTGGCATGGTCGAGACAGAAACACGGAGCTGATCCACGACTCTGGTGATCGAGTGAGATGGCAGAACATGACCGCCCACGCTTACCAGCATGGCACATGATGGATGGATGGATTCAACGGGAAAACTGCTAAGGATCTTAGGAAACCTACCAAACGTTTAGATAGGCAATGGCAGACATTCCAACATATAGAGTTGTAGAAAACTTTCCCTGGGGTTAGGTTAATTGACAAGCCCAATGTAGAAAAATGTTTTGGCGTTAATATAGATATTTTTGAGGTCAATGAGACCTAGACCCTGGTCCCAAAACTTAGCGGCATTGGAAAATGCACTAAAGCTTTGCAAGTACTACTATATAAGGATCACTTTAGGTATATTAAGGACTTTAGCAGTGTAGCCAGGTAATTCGGGTGTAGTGGGTGTAAGAAATTGTGGAGTAGTTTTTGGGGAGATGGAGAATCATAGCAAAACATGTAACGGGGGTTCTGTAGACGCTTATAAAGGGGAAATCTGTTCTGTGAGAGACACTTGTGGGAGAATATTAGCTCCTTGGGGCTTCCAGTGAATTCGATGTGCTTATCGTTAATTCGTGATGCAAATTTTAGCGGGTTTACCGCAGTAAAACACATTCCCCACAAACATGTTAAGGCACGCTTTCTGTGCCCATATGTCCGGTTAACAAGCGATGACTCAGTTTGGATTTACGAGTGTCTGGCCACACACGATAATGCCCACCGCCTGCGCAGTTGCGATAAGTTCTTGGAAGATAGACACGTTTGTCGGTTGTCGGTTCGCCGGCGGAGCAGAATGACACAGTGGTTCTAAAATGTGGGGACTCTACGTTTATGTTAGCTAAAACTTTATATAGTCAATAATGTACTGACATCACAGAGAAAGAGATAGAAAGAGAGAGATAGATAGAGATAGATAGATATAGAAAGAAAGAGAGAGATAACACCAGACATAAAAGATAGAATCACGCTTAGACACGTGGTATAAATCTTTAGAAACCTTGTACACAGCATGTCGATTTGGTATTACCATCTACTTCATACCGAGACAGCTGCTACACTTATCAGTATTTCACATGTCTTGACTATGACCCCTCATTAACCCTTCTCTGGTCCGCATACGATTTTTACTTGAAAAAATATCATGAGGAAGCAATTTATTCTGGTCTGGACTGGCGACATAATTCGCATTAATCCTACTCTCTTATATTTTAACTATTATTTTACAAAATTCAACAAGTTTGATATTTCAAATGAATATTTTTTATTATCTTTTAAATTATGATGGGATCTCAGTTTATTTCATGGGGTTGTAGCAAGTACAATTTATCATCACCTCTAGATGTACAACAATCGCCTTTGGGTTAATAAGCCTTTAACCCCACGACTATCATTCTGAACCGGTGATGAACTATAACTTCTCCTTGAATGGGGTAGGAAATTTGATAGGAACGTCCGATGAGCTCTACACTTTGGATCATCATCTCGGGTTCGATCTGTCAATGTGCTGGGTTCAATCTCCGCATCGAGGGGCTCGATCCCGGCCTTCAGCTCCGCGCCCGCGGGGTCCGGTTCGTCCACGTACTCGGTTCCAGCCGCTCGCCTCGCCACCCCCCCCCCCCCCCCCCCCCAGAGACACCGGAAGTAACAAAAACCACGAGATTTGAATAACTATGTCGAATTTGGAGCAGTTTTTCGATGTCACGGCGCTAGAGCTAGGCTCTTCATATAGTAAAATATACCGTGAACTAGATTGTGCGGCTCAGGAAATTTGACTTAAATACCTCCCCCTTACTACTTAGGATGTGGAGATGATCTCAGATGGGTGTATCGGTCGCGGGGCACTTTGCTTAGGCTTCTTGCCGAGAAGTATTCCGGAATGTTGTCATGGAGCGAAGTTCTGCAAGGAAAATGTTACTGAATTAATGAATTACTTACTATAGCACTTCTATTCTACACATATACCAGTTAATGAAACCTTGAATTTGTCTAGTAATTGTTGTATTCTTTAACCCAGTTTCTGATCCATACAACAGTACTGATTTAGATTCAGATTTAAATAATCTAAATTGGTTCTAGATTTAATTTCTTCTTACTTCCACAAATTGTTTTGCCCTATGAAAGCTTCTCTTGCCGTGTATATTCATTTTTTAATATCTTTAGTTGTTCAATTACGCTTGCGTCCCGCCTATGCTACACCCTTCATATGTCTTCACAAAGACGGACTAGAGTCAATCTCAACTTTTCACTACTTTATCGTTTCTTTACTTATTAATACATCGGTAGAGATTTGCCCGCAACAGACGAGTATTATCTCCGGTGGGCCTATTCTCGCTGGTCGCGAGATCCGCACAGTGGAAGGACGGGAGATTTGCTCGCAACAGACGAGCAATATCTTCTGCCATATCTCCGGCCTGCCTATTCCCGGTGGTCGTGGGATCCGCATACGTCAGACGGGGAGTCACACGGTAGTACACGCTTTACAAGGTCCGGACACTTGTAATTGACAGATGTGCTCGTCCTACCGTGCAGGAGCGTACGAGGCCCTCACCTCTGGGACTTGGCTTAAGGCCTCTAAGTCGGGTCCCTTGGGTTCCAGGGTCTGGCCACCACTTGCCACCTGCTCGTGGTGGTGAGGTCTCGGAGGTTTGACACTGACCCGCCAGCGTCTGCAGCCTACCTTGTGCCAGACGTACTGGTTACCCATCTGGAATACACAAGGCTAGGCCGAGAGAGGGGACATGTCGTTTGGGCACCACATGTTTCTCTGAAGCTCTGCCCAGGCATTGTGATCGAATTTTGGCAACATTCCAACTCACATACTTTGGTCTGTCAATTCTGCAAGGTGCCACTCACTATTTGTTCACCATCATTGTCTACATCGCTACAAACATAGATGTTTGATCCCCCCCCCCCCCACCCCTTCCCCACGAGTCGTAGCTGATAGATTAAACTAATGTCCATAATGTAAGAAGTGACCATCACACGCCAGGCTGGCCGCTGGTCCCATATCTGTCCTGTTACTTACTAGATGCCTTGTATAATACAATTCTTGCTGTGCTATCAGAACGCTTCTCGGTGTTCAATACAAATGTAGTGTCTTCTTCTTAGTTAGTTAGTTAGTTAGTTAGTTAGTTAGTTAGTTAGTTAGTTAGTTAGTTAGTTAGTTAGTTAGTTAGTTAGTTAGTTAGGTAGTTAGTTAGTTAGTTAGTTGGTTAGTTGGTTAGTTGGTTAGTTAGTTAGTTAGTTAGTTAGTTAGTTAGTTATTTAGATAGTTAGTTAGTTTGTTAGTGCCCGGATCCCCTCCTCAGCAAATCCCGCAGCGTGTAGCGGCTAACGACACCAGTTCCGTGTTGATTTATCAATCTTCTTTGGCTTCCCGCGTAGTGTTCTTGTTTGGCCAGCCCTCTTTTAATTTGCTGTTCTCGCAGTCTGGCCATGGTTGTAGATTCACAGTCATCACTTGGTTCTCGCAAAATTCTTACTTCTCGTAGAGCATTCAGAATGTCAGCCTGGTCCAAGGAGCGTCCGCCCTCCACAGTAGCCTTACCTGCGAGCTTGTCAGCCCGCTCATTTCCTTGTACTCCTGCATGCCCTGGCACGAAGATGAAACTAATCGTTGCCAGCCGAGACCGCTCCAGAGACAGCAACCATTCTCTTCGGATCCGCCCCACCTCATCCTCTTGAGCATGCTCATTGAGTCACTAAGGAAACATGCCCTAGTGAATGTCTGTGTCTCGAGCCATGTTATTGCTTTACTTACTGCCATGACTTCCATAGTCAGGCTACTTGTCTCAACTAAAGCACCAGAGTCCTCCTTCACAATTCTCCCTCCGGCCCGAGCCCTAAAGGCCCATGAGCTTCTCACATGCCGGACGACCGACCCATCCGTGTAGATGACAGCATCACCGTTTAGCGAATTCTCGAAAATCAACGCTTCGGCGTCCACGGCAGCAGGGTTTTCTTGTCTGCATTTTCTGTCTAGTTGGATGCAAACTGAAGAGGATGCGCAGAAATCTGTTGGCACTTTTACCAACTCCTCGACAGGCTCTAAGTCCTCAAGTGAACACATCTGTTGAAGAATGTCTTCGGCTTGACCCATCCTCTTTTTAACCTGCTGCCCTTCCCCTTCATAATTTCACTATGTAGTGGATGTTGTGTGTTTGCGTTAACTCTGAGGTAGGCTCGTGCTCTGCAAACTTGTATTCTGTCTTCAATGATTGGAAAATCAAGAAGGTAGCGCATCGCCCTGCATGCTGTATCTCTTGTACATCCAAGAATAATGCGCATGGCTTCATTCTGTATCCTTTCCATCCTTTCTATCTGCTTAAGGCTGAGAGTCAGGATTGCCATCGCGTACTCAAAAACAGACATGACCAGCCCCTCGTACAGAATACATAGATGGCGCTGTTCACAGTTTGCTGCAGCCATCACCCGCATTGCAGCCAAACCCCGCTTAGCCTTTGTTATCATCTGGTCAATGTGCTCATTATAAGCAAGCCTTCGATCAAACCGTATCCTCAGGAAATTCATTGCCTGCGTTTTCTCTTTTGTAGTGTCTTCTTCTCTAGCACTTTATCCGCCAATTGGACATAGGCCTTCAAGCAACTCACTCCGTAGGTCAGCATGGCCGAATGGATAAGAACGCGTGTTCTTAAACATACGATAAGCTGATGCCGAAGTACGGTGTTCAACCCCTAAACTGGACAGTTGGACTAAAATGTTGACCTCTTGTCCTTACTTGGAGACGTAAATTACAATTATCTCTGAAGTCGAAGTGGTTTCGCCTGATGGTGATGGACACTTTAATAGGGAAAGCTAATCTACACGCAAAATTCAGTACATTGCTACTGCACTTAGTGTGTATGGACTACGCTTGAGTTCACAGCGAGCGAGCGCCCCCCCCCCCCCAAAAAAAAAAAAAAACAACAACAACAACTCCTAGGCCCTATCTTTAACTGTCCCATGCAGCTCTGTCGGCCTCCTTCCAATATTGTTTAATACTGTTTCTACTTCTCTTCTCTGTAAGTTTTAAAGTCTCATTCTATTTCTTTTGTCATATGAGTCTCATACTAAGACATTTATTATACTGTTCTCGGATTTTCTGAAAGTATGGCCTTTCCAGTCCTAGCGTTTTTTCTTCACCTTTGGGTCACTGGTATTTGGCTAGTTCGCTCCGTGTGCTCAACATTAGTGATTGTCTCATACCACTGTATTAATTATCCCGTGGACAAAAAATGTCACCACAATGTCCAACCAATGTAAAGCCTGCTACGTAGACACGTGCCCATATTAACTTTCTCTCTGCCGATTCGTTGAATACTAGATGACAAATAATGCAACACAACCCTTTTTTTTCCTCCTGCCAGGCTTGATTTTCAAATGCAGATAATCCAAAAACTTTCTCGGTCACATGAACAATTATGCATATTTCATCAACAGGCGTATTAAATTTATGTAATGTACAGAACATTTATAACGTGTTGTCTTTCATGTAGACATGTTTAACGAGCTTAAAACTAGTAGCTAATGATATCTGATATTGTATCTTTCTTTACACGTCATTTACATTGGCTATTGTGTCCCGTATGATATTTCATATTTCGTAAGCAATTTCCGACTGAAAGGTATTTAACAGTCAGTTTACAGGGTTGGTAGAAACTGTTAGATTCTCGATCCAAGGTCCACGCACAGAATAACCTCGTCTTGAGTAAAGATGAAATTGCTTATTGTTGCCGCTTTGATTTGCCACGCATCTGGAATTTATTTTGATGGTAAATCAGTGTTAACTGTGTTTGTCTTGCCTTGGCTTGTCTTGAAAGTCAGTTCTTGATGATATTAGAAACGTTAGTCTGTGTTCTGTTCTAGCTTGGGGTTCGCCTTTGCGGATGTTATATATCAGTGATACTTGTGCTTGACTTTTCGTGTTTTTCTTTGCACTAGAACAGTTATCTATGAAAGTCAGATCTGACTGATATTGCACATTTTACTCTTGGGCGTTCGCAATTGCTGATTCTATACATGCTTGTCTTATCGTATTGTGTTATCTCAGCTTCGGATTACCACAATTGATCGCGATTTAAGTGATGATGTAAATGCTTGTCTTCTTTTATTATATCCTGTCCCATTCTTAATTCACCATTACTAGCCCTAGATTCTATTCCTTAAGAATGCCACCGATTGCATGGGATTGAACCACACCCGCTGTCATGTACACCATATCTAACACCTATAGCACAGTGGCTTAAATACCATGACAAAAATACATACTATATTAATTTACTAGATTCAACCCAGGTCTCTCTCATACGGAAGAAATCGTTGAGGTCATCGGGTATTTCGAAACGGGGGTTATGAAGTTAATTTATATAATTCCTAGTCATCGTTGGAGCCTGAAAGCATGACGTCACTACTCATTCGAGAGAAAGCTTAACATCTTCCTCTGTTTTGTCTGATATTTTAGTAATGTGCACACCAGACGTTTAGTTTGTTGGTTGGCTATTATTGTAACTGAGCACTCTTTACTGAATACTGAATTTAAGATTGCATATCATTGCCCTAGGGACACATGCTCGTCCCCACCTTTCAATCGTCTGCGATATGTTATAATGCTGATTATCCCAGTAGCAAGTTAATTAAAAGTCCACCTGTTATTTCTTTACGTTTTCAGTGTTGTCCAGACCCTCTACTCACTCCCTACTGAGCCATTCTTTCCAGATGTGAATATTCGTCTGTTTAGCCGCACTACCCATTCGATTCCAGACTGATTGATTGATTGATTGATTGATTGATTGATTCCCATTCCCATAGGCGCTCCGTATCCGATTCCAGAGAACCTCATCAAATCTCTTTCCTCGTAAAGTAGCTCTCCATCTAGAAGGGCAGCGGCAGCAGCTAATCTAGCAGGTTATTCATTGTCCCGTACACCTGCATGTCCTGGGCAGATAATACATCCGTCCTGTCGAACAACACTAGCCACTCCGTCCAGAGCATGCCAGTTTCTACTTTCTGAAGCATACTCTGTTAGTCCGTTACAAACATATGTCTGGCTGTGCTGTCCTCCAATCATCAGGAGGCTGCCCCAACTTCCATTCTCATGCTAGATATGGTAGTAGCAAATGCCGCAACTCAATTTTTTTTTTTAAAACAGTGTCCATTTATCTTTGAATGAATCACTGAAAAACGAGAAGTAGGTTGAGACCTTTACCAAAGCACAACTACAACTAACTGTAGTTGTGCTTTGGTAAATCTCTCAACCTACTTCTCGTTTTTCAGTGATTCATTCATTGCTTTTCAAGTTTTAGCGCAGTTCACCTTATTCTCCATTTGTCTTTGCATCAAAATCTCACCCACTCTTTTTACCTCTAGCTACACACCCATTAATGTACATAATTACATCGACAGGGTTTGAGTTGTCTTCTAACAACTGTTGCACGGACGCGTAATACCCGCTGAACATTCTCAGCGCCGTACGCCCAATGTAACTATGAGTCAGATCTTGACTGCAGCAGGATATAACAGTATACAGAGAAACAGAAACGCAAACAAAATAACTATTTTTAAATCCTAAGGACATACAATGAAAACAAACACTTATACATTCCCTACAAGGGTCAAACTGCCTAAACGAGATAACTAATGTAGGGGTGAAATACATGAAAATAATGTACGTAGTAATATTATGAAAACTATGACAGATATAAATTAAATAAATAAGAATAAAAATAAAACACAACACAATTGTCCGACGTTTCGCTAGTCACTACCTTTGTCAAAAACAAAATAAACACAGGTATAAGAAAATTACTGTGAAATTAAAATAATAAATGCACCAAGAATATTGACACATGGGAAGTTGAAGGTCGAATGAAATAATGCGGTGAAGTGTAAGTGTAAAATCTGGAATAATAGAACTAAACATGGCCAATGTCAGATTGATGATGAAATTACAGATTACATATTATTTGGAAATGAGATAACAAAAGATGGGAGGGTGGCTGACGGTAATATGAGACACGAGGGTCTAAGTTAAATTTTAGTGTCCATAATCGAATTTATTCCGGCTGAAAGGACACACCCCGTAGTGGAAATTAATTTACTCTCCTTTTTCATTCTGAGAGACGTGTCTGCGTAACATGGTCTTATAGCAGTAACACACACATAATAGACCTCTTATGATCTAAATGTTTTGCATATCCTTTACAGGACATCGCTGTCAACATCAGCATCTTTCAGCTGATTGTTGATTTCTTGGCAAGATTACGCTCAGTAGTTTGTCATTGCTTTCTGAGCGACCCGCTCCATACTCTCATAAGTCACTGGCGCGAATCTAATCGCTTCCAATTCTCGTGTTCTCAAGTCAACTACGAGAGTATTCGGGGTTACGGAGAAAGCTGCTAACTCCTTGACCAGGGAGACCGGCTCTTGTGATCTAGGGAATTAACATGATTAGAAACACGCTGTATCAGTATTGTGTGATGTCCCTCAGATGTCCCATATATCTGTCCTCTAGACACACGCTGTATCAGTGTTGTGTCATGTCCCTGAGATGTCCCCTATATCTGTCCGCTAGACACACGCTGTATCAGTGTTGTGTGATGTCCCACAAATGTCCCTGACATATGCCTGGGTCATTGACAGTAAGGTGAGTGACCTGGCTACGAGTAAAACAATCAACCCTCAGAAATAATTGGGCGGTTGTGAGTGGATACCCCTACGGGGGATGGGGCGAAAGACAGTTGAGTGTTGTGTGAAGTCAGGATACTTGGAGGGCAGTGAGGGAAGAGACCGACTGCGGGTCAGGTCGTTTAAGAGAGTTGAGTTTTAGATACCGAAGGAGTCGGTAGTCCTCGGAGAACTGTGTTGTGTGATTCTCCGAGCTGTGAAGGGAGTCATAAAACCCAGAGTGGGTTACATAGAGAGCAGAGGCTCCGACCCAGTGGGTGGGTCGTATTGTGTGAGATCCAGCCGTGGATAGTAGCTGGACTAAATGTCTTGTGAATTTGAGATTCAGCAGACCGTGAGAAGCCAGTGATGTGTGCTAGTTAAATTGTGAGGAGGATATTTATATTCTATGGATTACATTATTTCTGGATGTATAAACATGTTCCGTCTGTCCGTCTTATTTCTGGAATAAATGATTATGTGCGCCAACTCAATCTTGTTTCATGACTGGTGAAGGTGCACTTCTGGGGTGAGTTGGATTAAGAGACAGTTAGATAGCTCAATTGACACACCATGAACATCGTTACCTAGACAACGACCATCACACGACAATATCACGCAAAGATCATCAAGAACATTGAACTTATCATCAAGAACGACGTGTGACATCTGGGAGCTCGTCGCTTAGTAATGAGTATCTGAGAGCTCGTCCGATCAAGAACAATATAGACATTGTTGTCATTATGGTTATTTGTGAACTCTTCGCTGAGAGAGGAGTTATTATCTGGTGACTTCATTCCATCAAGCTAGCAAACCCTTGACAATTTGGATTGTGTGGCTTCAAGAGGGTAATGTGAACTCTTTGTGTGTGCGCCAGATAATTCACACAGACAGGCGGGAGTAAAAACTCAAGCTAGCAGACAGTTCAAGTGAAGTTCACGACAGGTAAATTAACGGCGGTCAGCACACGTAAACAGACGAGGCGAGGCGCCAGGAGAATTAACGCAGCACAAATCAACCAGGAGAGTCGATTACAGTGACGGGGATGGAGTCGCTGGTCACAAGCACCGCGCGTTAAGAAGACACGGCAAGATCAACTGAGAGAGGGGACTACTGTGACGGGGTTAGTCACTAAGTCACAAACAGCGCGTTGGTGAATACGCGGCACAAAAGTCGGCGCGGCGAGACGGGCTGGATATCTGCTGTCGGTGATAAAGACAGGATTGAAAATTCAAAGATACTGACAGGTGTGTGTGTGTGTGCTGAGGCAACGCACTGTGTTGTCGCAAGTTGACTGGTCAAGATTTGTCGACGCAGTTAATAGGACGGGTGGAGACACCAGCGTCCAGGTACTGGGGAAGTACATGTTTGAAAAACAGAGAAAATTGACAGTCGCTGATTCACCGGAAAGATACGACCGGAGAGAGGTACGTTACTCCTACAGCAGCCGGGTGGGGCTTTCAAGGTTGTGTGGAAACTGTTTTTACGGAGGATTTTTCCACTGATTGTGATAAAGATTACTGATGTACAGAGGGAGGTACTGACTGAGGTTGACTGCGAAGGTCAAGGTCAGGGACAGTGGACATTTACTAAACATTTTCCACATGAGATCTGGATAAACAATGTGTTTTGAAAGAAAGCCAGATTTTATGTTTCGTCTTTGTTGAACTGTTCTACTATCGTTATCATTACTCTGTCATGAGCAATCAGTGTTACAACGAAGGATGACATGTCATCACCGAACACAAGGGTGCATACAGTTGCCAAAAAGAACTGACGGTACAGGGTTATAGCACTGGGCATTTGCGGCCAATTTTTCATTTGAACTTTGTCTTTAAACGGCAATCCAGAACATTTTGGGATAATTACCATTATTTTCAATTTGTACGACAATCGAAAGAACACTTTGGATAATTACTATTTACCGTCAACGTTTCCGATAGGTGGAACTGGTGATCACAACGCGAAATGAAGTAACCACTCAACAAATCAATCAGTCATTTTGAAATCTAGTGTCGTAGACATTGCCAGCGGATTGCGAATAACTATTAAAACGAACAAAACCTTTTGTGACTGATTAATAAGAACTTTTGGCGACGTATTAATAAACACATATTTGTCGGCCAACCAGTTGGACATTCTGTTTGCTGTTCATTGTCTGATATATACTGTTTTCGGGTGTTAAGCAATTACTTGTATGTGGTCCAGTGTTTGTCAAGAGTAGGGGATTTTTGTGTTTTTTTCTCGAAGGCCGGGAGACAGGGCGAAAAGTTATTTTCTGAGGTGCACCATATATAATTTCTGGGAAGAAAATCGAAAGATCGGTTTATTTGGTTCTGCAGGTGCGGTCCTGAATTATATAACGTGCCAATTTGTGTTTAACGTCAGATCTGTGTATAAATTGATGCTATAATTTTTTTTTTCTTCTCTTTCTTCTTTTCGTTATATTTACATATGATATTTGTTGTGGTCGGATATATGTTATTATTGTGATCTTTCGTCATGTCTGCTGTCTAGTGGTCTTTGTCAGTTTATATTTATATATTACGCGCACTGTGGTTGTTTCACACAAGCTTGTGGTTGTTACTGTAGTTTATTTCTTTGTGATCACCGTCTCCGTGTATTGGCTTGTGAGTCTAGCGTTTTGTAGAAAACACTTACTGTTATCATCCATTTGTTTGTATATGTATTTATATGTATGTTTAACAATATTTCCAGAAATGTTATACAACTATTTGATATAGATATATGCGAGGGAGGATATTTACCCTCACTACCTAGTGCTTACAGAGTGACTGGGTGAATACAGAGTGATATTTTAGCACTACGAATTTACGTACACAGGGAGTGCTGGTGTACTTAGGGAGGTGACACAAAGACTAACAGCAGAGTTTTTACATTTATAGTTGGCTGATAGACAGCAACGTATCCACAAGTACAAGATGCCTACTTTAATGGAATATATTGAAGCAGGTGAACGAATAGGCCTGAAAGGTAAAGAGTTTCAAGAGTATGCAGAAGCGAAAGAACAAAAACAGATTGAAAGAGAACAAAGACAAGCTGAAAGAGAACAGAGATAGGAAGAAAAGGTAGCTGAGGACAAGCGCCTACAGGAAGTAAAGTTAGCTGAAATGGAAAACAAGCATCTACAGGAAGAGAGAGAGACACACAAATGAAAATAGAAATCGAGAAAGACAATCTCAAAAGGGAAGCTGAAATCGAGGTAAGAAAACTAGAACTATCTTCGAAGGGTCAAAGTGAGGAAAGCAGAAGACCGTCGCAGTCGTCACAGAGATTAAAACTGCCATATTTTACAGACCGGAACCAACTTGAAACTTATTTGTCCAGGTTCGAATCATCAGCGAAAGTGTTAGGTATTCCAGAGAAAGAGTATGCGATGCGACTTGGCGAGTTTCTTACGGGTAAGGCCCTAGATACAATGTTTAATTTACATGTGGAAGAAAGAAACAACTACACTATTTTGCGTCAACGTCTGCTTACGAAGTTCCAACTAACTGAGCATGGATACAGAACAAAGTTTAGACAATTAGGGCCAGAGACAAATCAAGATTTCACAGATTTTGTTAATACAGTAAAGAATACATTTAACAAATGGATGGAGCTCGCAGAAGTAGGGAAAGATTTTAACAAATTAGTAGATTTAGTGTTAAGAGACAAAGTATTAGCTTCATGTAATACCAATTTAGTAGCGTTCTTTGAGGAACGTAAGCCAAAGGACATAGACACAATGTCACAGTTAGGGCAAAATTACATGACTGCACATCCTAACAGTTCTATTGGGAAACTAATGAGTGAGGAAATAGTCTGTGCAGCGTACACTAAACAGGACCAGAATCCAGTCATCAGACCAAGGGCGAAAAGTGTGGATTCAGCACATAAAGGTGAGCAGCAAGAACTTCAGGATAATGGTTTCCGAGGAAACAATGTTGGTAGAGTAGGACGGTACCCATATAGAAGAGGGAATTTCCAGAGACGTCCAAATTATGCCGGATGTTGGAATTGTGGGAGCTGGAGACACAAGGCAGCAGAGTGTGATACACAACCATCAGATGGACCAACGAACAGCAGTAAAAGGGAGATCATCTGTTTCAAATGTGGAAAGAAGGGGCATGTCAGCCATCAATGTAGGATGAGAGAAACAGAGCACTCAAATGCAGCCCAAGTAATTGAGATGCTGAACAATGAAGATTGTAGTGGGTGCAAACCTCTTTTTGAAAAAGACAGTCAGCCAGTCCTAATATGTGGTCACACAGTTAAAGCAGGATCAGCAGTGCATGAAGGAGGAAGTCTGAAGATGCACCATGGATTTGTTAATGATAGGCCAGCGGTAACAATTAGGGATTCCGGATGTACGTCCATCGGGGTGAGAAAGAGTTTAGTGCATCCCTCGTATTATACAGGGAAAAAAAAAGATCCATAACATTTAATGGGACAGTAGAATTCTACCCAATAGCCGTGATAACAGTAAAAACACCATACATAACAGGGAGAGTGACAGCATGTGTTTTAGAATCACCAGTGGCAGATCTCATCATAGGAAATGTTATAGGAGTTAAAGAGTGTACAGAAGAGGAAGTAGTTTATTGGGACCAAAAACATAGTGGAAATGGTAACGAGGTAGTTACCAAAAGAAAACCTAAATTAGAGAGTATAAGTGAAGAAAAAGAGGCACTTGAAGTAGACACAGAGGACAACGATAGGACAGCTGAGCAGGTGAGAATGGATCTCAAATATAGCTGTAGGGAATCCCAGAGACAAGAGACTACTCTCGACAAATGTTTCCAAGAATGTAGTAAAGTGAGACATAGACAATCAAAGAAGGGTAGATGGTGCTTTGGAAGGAAGAATAATGTTCTCACTCGCAGGTTTCCAGATGGCGGAACTGCATGTGGGCAAGTAGTATTACCGTTAACACATAGAGACCGATATACTAGAACAGCTCAGGATAGGGCAGGTGCAGGGCACATAGGAGTAAGGCGGAAGCAGCATAGAGCAGGATGCCAGGTATATTGGCCAGGATTTAATAAAGAGGTCAGACTAAACAGAGACTCCAGTGTAACGGTACAATGTGTAGATTGCAAAGTTAAGGCAGTCCCAAAGAGTGTTAACGACATCGCCGAACCAGGATTAGCAAACAGATGTTTTAAAGATATAGGAAACATGAGGCATGGGTATATGAAGGGTAGACACAGCATCGACAGAAATAGATGGAGGTTTGAGGCAAGAAAAGAACCACCTGATACAGGGTCGGGACACAAATAGCTTGTGTCTTTTTGAGGATGTTAATAGACCTGCAGATACACATATATGATGTTTCCTATAATGTATTATTATTATGTGATGTATTAGTTCATGCATTGGTACACAAGATAGAAAGTTGGTTGTATTGATTTGTGGGGAATATGGGAGTGTACTATGAGCATTTGATGTATTATTTAGTGTGGTAGTTAGAGTTGGATTTATACTTACGACTACCCAGGCAATATGTCTGGGTCACATATTTGATGAGTATTAGTCTCCCAACATTTGAAAACGATGTTTTCTTTTAAGGGGGGGGGGATAATGGCATATGCCTGGGTCATTGACAGTAAGGTGAGTGACCTGGCTACGAGTAAAACAATCAACCCTCAGAAATAATGGGGCGGTTGTGAGTGGATACCCCTAGGGGGGATGGGGCGAAAGACAGTTGAGTGTTGTGTGAAGTCAGGATACTTGAAGGGCAGTGAGGAAAGAGACCGACTGCGGGTCAGGTCGTTTAAGAGAGTTGAGTTTTAGATACCGAAGGAGTCGGTAGTCCTCGGAGAACTGTGTTGTGTGATTCTCCGAGCTGTGAAGAGAGTCCTAAAACCCAGATTGGGTTACATAGAGAGCAGAGGCTCCGACCCAGTGAGTGGGTCGTATTGTGGGGGAATCCAGCCGTGGATAGTAGCTGGACTAAATGTCTTGTGAATTTGAGATTCAGCAGGCCGTGAGAAGCCAGTGATGTGTGCTGGTTAAATTGTGAGGAGGATATTTATATTCTATGGATTACATTATTTCTGGATGTATAAACATGTTCCGTCTGTCCGTCTTATTTCTGGAATAAATGATTATGTGCGCCAACTCAATCTTGTTTCATGACTGGTGAAGGTGCACTTCTGGGGTGAGTTGGATTAAGAGACAGTTAGATAGCTCAATTGACACACCATGAACATCGTTTCCTAGACAACGACCATCACACGACAATATCACACAAAGATCATCAAGAACATTGAACTTATCATCAAGAACGACGTGTGATAGTCCCCTATATCGTTCCGCTAGAAGTTGTCCAGAGAGTCTAGGAAGTCTCAATGGCGAAGTGGTTTCTCCACCTGCCTTGTGCTCCAATGTTGTGAGTTCGATTCCGGGCTACGTCGTTCGGTTCACTAGTGCAATTTTCTCAGGTCGTTGCCGGAGCTACGGAGTTCGTGCTTTGTGCAACGCTTCTAACAAGCGGCCCTATGGACAGAGACTGAGCCATATGAGATAAAACCCGGTGCAATGAAGTCGATTCCCCTTGCGTTTTAAACCTCTCTTCTTCTAGTCTGCCCAATACACTTCGTGTCGTATTTCTTGCAAATAATTGTGTATACGAGCTTTCAAGATGAGCGGAGTTTTCAAGTAAAAGTTACCACTAGGAAATATCACCTGCTGTATCTGGATGACTTGCTTGCACGTAAGACACAATATCCGATTACATTTGGATGTACCCACAATTGAGACAACCATAGGTAGGCGAGTGTGGAGAAGTGTGTCTCTGAAAGCAATCTTATACCGTATATCATACATGAGGGTTGCCGTATTTGCCCGTGCTTCGTTTCCTTTGAGAGAAGCTTACATTTCTCCAGGTGAACTTGCAACTTTATCGCAACTATCTTTTTAAACACCTTGTCATAAGTATATTAAGTATTGTGAATTTTTTGGCTTGGGGAGTGGCGTGATATGCACCACTCTTAAGGCACAGTTGGTGTTTTAATGCTGTGGTTGAAGCAGTTCATAATTTCTTCCAGATCTGCATGGCCTAGAATTTTAATGTGAGCATCTTTCACACCAGCTGGGCCAATGCACTGCCTTTTGTTTTCTTCTGCACATATGTTTTATTGGCGCTCGCTCGCTGTGAACTCAAGAGTAGTCCATACACACTACTCTAGTAGAGCTGGACTGAATTTTGCTTGTTGATTAGATTTCTCTATTAACAATCCACCTCGCCATCAGGCGAACCCACTCCTACTTCTGAGGTATTTGTAATTTACGTCCCCAAGCCACGGACGATAGGTAAACATTTTAACCCAACTGTCCCCTTTACCTCGACATCAGCAATCCGGGTGTTTAATAACAAACGTTCTTACCTATTCGGCCATGCTGACCTACCTGCACATATTTGATATATTTAATATGCATGAATGTTTTTAGAGGGTTATTCAAGAACCACATATCTGGCGGTCCTATAATTGTAGTCAGTCTGCTTCACAAATATTTAAAGGAATTTCTCTTCATTTCTCTTGTCATCTCTTAGTGGTTGAACATTTTCACTATCTAGCATGTCAAATCAGGTGCTTACTTAATTTTTTCTCAATCCCGAAGGAGGTAGCCGGTTCAACCCTTACACGGTCACTAAAATATTGACCTATAATTTCTTGACTTGGGGACGTAAATTGCAAGTTCCTCAGAAGTCTGAGTGGATTCGCCTGATGGCGAGGGACATTGGTAATAGATCAAGGTAATTCACATGCATAAATCACTCCAATGCACTAGAAGTAGTAGCACGTGAATGGATTCAGCTTGAGTTCAAAGTCAGCTAACGTCCCAAACCAATCTGTGTAGCTTCCAGTATTTGTCCATTGTCGTATCACTTTGTTCAACTAACGTCCCAAAACCAATCTGTGTAGCTTCCAGTATTTGTCCATTGTCGTATCACTTCGCTCAGCTAACGTCCCAAACCACTCTGTGTAGCTTCCAGTATTTGTCCATTGACGTATCACTTCGCTCAGCTAACGTCCCAAACCACTCTGTGTAGCTTCCAGTATGTGTCCATTGTCGTATCACTTTGTTCAACTAACGTCCCAAAACCAATCTGTGTAGCTTCCAGTATTTGTCCATTGTCGTATCACTTCGCTCAGCTAACGTCCCAAACCACTCTGTGTAGCTTCCAGTATTTTTCCATTGACGTATCACTTCGCTCAGCTAACGTCCCAAACCACTCTGTGTAGCTCCCAGTATTTTTCCATTGTCGTATCACTTTGTTCAACTAACGTCCCAAAACCAATCTGTGTAGCTTCCAGTATTTGTCCATTGTCGTATCACTTCGCTCAGCTAACATCCCAAAACCACTCTGTGTAGCTTCCAGTATTTGTCCATTGTCGTATCACTTCGTTCAGCTAACATTAGAAACCAATCTGTCTAGCTTCCAGTATTTGTCCATTGTCGTATCACTTCGCTCAGCTAACGTCCCAAAACCTGTCTGTATAGCTTCCAGTATTTGTCCATTGTCGTATCACTTTGTTCAACTAACGTCCCAAAACCAATCTGTGTAGCTTCCAGTATTTGTCCATTGTCGTATCACTTCGCTCAGCTAACATCCCAAAACCACTCTGTGTAGCTTCCAGTATTTGTCCATTGTCGTATCACTTCGTTCAGCTAACATTAGAAACCAATCTGTCTAGCTTCCAGTATTTGTCCATTGTCGTATCACTTCGCTCAGCTAACGTCCCAAAACCTGTCTGTATAGCTTCCAGTATTTGTCCATTGTCGTATCACTTCGCTCAGCTAACGTACCAAAACCAATTTGCCTAGCTTCCAGTATTTGTCCATTGTCGTATCACTTCGCTCAGCTAACGTCCCAAAACCAATCTGTGTAGCTTCCAGAATTTGTCCTTTGTCGTATCACTTTGTTCAGCTAATATCCCAAATCAATCTCTGTAGCTTCCAGTATTTGTCCATTGTCGTATCACTTCGTTAAGACTCCTAAATAACTGTGTGTAGTTGTTTCTCCTTGATGGTCAATTTTCCATCTTTATTTGACTAGACATTTTTTTTTTAGTTAAGGACTATTTTATACGACTTCATACGTATTTTGTATATGATGCGAGCCCAATAATTTCATAGAAACTATCATAGGGTGATGTGAATTATTTTACACCGGATCCTAGAGGCTTCCATTGAAACATTTGACAGGAATCACAGTTGTCGAAGAGCTCGCTCCAACAATCAGGATGCATTTATCTCCCATGACATTTCCTAGCACAAATTGTAGGCTGAATCGACCGGGTAGCCGGGGTCTATTTAAAATTAAAATATCCGTCTCTCGATTGGGGTTGGATCACACAACTATCATGCGGGCAGGCAAACACGCCATCCACTGCCTTAACCTAGGATAAACATAAGGCAGTCTGTGAATACTTTCTAGCAGTTGAGTAATGTCTGTCTGTCTGTTTGTCTGTCTGTCTGTCTGTCTGTCTGTCTGTCTGTCTGTCTGTCTGTCTGTCTGTCTGTCTGTGTACGCACGCATGCACGTTTGAGTTTGTGTGCGTGTGTATGTATGTATGTGTATATGTGTATAAGTATATGTATGTGTATATGTATGTGTGTAAGTGTGTACGTGTGTGTTTGTGTATGTGAGTATTTAGACAAAGACAGAGGATGCTTCTTCTTCTTCTTCTTCTTCTTCTTCTTCTTCTTCTTCTTCTTCTTCTTCTTCTTCTTCTTCTTCTTCTTCTTTTATGAGTGTGGATCAGTATGTATGAATTTATTGTTTACTAAACAGGTCATTTTTTTTTTTTTTTTGCACAGATGACAGGACATGCAATCCCATCGGCTGCGTGAACGACTGTCCTTTGGGCTATGTTTATAATGAAAACGGATGCCTGACATGCGAGTGTTGCGCTCCATACGCTTGCCACAGGCTCGCATGTGAACACGAGAGGGACGAACGCCGGTGCCCCTACTGCAAGTGTAAGGAGTAATCTTGATACCGGGGACAACTTCTTCCTTTACATGAGCTGACCAAGAACTCTCGTGTGAAACAGTGCAAGGCTGTCGTTTGTTATGTCAATGATTTCTATTGTAATCACCGTTCATGTAAACCTTTCATATTGGGAAAATAATTACTATTGTTATCTTAGACCTCTAACAAGAAGGCGCTTTGGTGTCCTGATCTCATAATCATGTGACCAGACGTTATGCGTGAAACATGTTCAATTTTCTCTCATCCAGCAGTAGCTTTTTTGCCATTGGATTGACTGTGTCTCCTACATTCTATTCACTCCACAGTGTCGTCTCCGATGTGATTATTCACTGCA
Source organism: Cepaea hortensis (assembly GCA_963921405.1). Lineage (NCBI taxonomy): Eukaryota > Metazoa > Mollusca > Gastropoda > Stylommatophora > Helicidae > Cepaea > Cepaea hortensis. Next base: position 78,502,835 of record OY992893.1, read on the forward strand.
ATAGGTCTCCAACAATTGCTACACTGGGTCTTCGTTGAATATTCTGCTAGGTTGTTTCATGGCCATATCTTGAGAATAAAGATCGTCTGCGACGAGAGCTAGAGAACGTCCGAGAAGAAAATGAATTGACGACATCAAAGACATTGTACAATCACACTGAATGACACTTTTCAATGCCACCCATCGGTGGAAGATGATGATGATGATCTTGAGGACGTCTTCTGGCTCTTTTGCCCTCAAATTGGCCCTCTATGTAGACTGTTACGTTCTTTGATGTGACCAAATTATCGTGTCTTTCTCATTTTAATTAATTTCGGCAATCGCGGGTTTAATGTTGAGCTGTTATAAATCTTTCTTTACTTGACTAATTTGTACATAAAACGCTAGCCTCAGTCTTCAAAAGATCCACATTTAACTATCCTCATTGGTAAGATCCACCTTTTTAGTCACCATCCTTTTTGCCAGTAGTATTGAATATAAATACTACTTACTGTCCCCCACCTTCAATTTCTGTGATACTTGTTTAAAGAGAAGAACAGGCTTCATGTTTTTAATGTGCCATTATATCCAATACCTTTCATGTTTTTGTTTTCAAATGTCATGTGTGTGCTGTCACTTACAAGATGCGTATTTCTGTGGCGCTTAACTTTGTTTTAATAAATGTCTGCACTACAAATAACTGTGTTAGAGTTGGATGGGTTGTCGTTGTTGTAATGGTGACTGTTGATGTAATGATGATGATGATTCTTATCGCTCTAACGGTAACTATAGTTGGTGTGGTGGTGTCTGTTGTTAATGGTGGGAGCCAGTAGGAAAATACTTAGCAAAGTTTATCATCAGAGCATACGACCATACCTGGAATACGTGTCAACTGTGTGGTGTTCAGCATAAAAAACCAGACTACAAGAGCTGCACAAAGTACAAAATCAAGCACTTAGAGTCACCACAGGAGGGATAAAATCAACCTCTATAGTGAATATGGAGAAGAGTGGGAGGACACAAGCACTGACAGAGCGCAGAGATACGAAAACGCTAATACAAGCAGAAAAGTTCCTCAGCATGCCAGGCCACCCTATGAGGAACAGATTTGAAAAAGAAGCTGTTTTATTTATCAGGCCAAACGACTCTGCATAAAAATTACCGATATGACAATCAGAGCGAACTAAATGGAAGAGGAAACATAAACTGTCACTACAAATCCAGACAAAAGTGAGAGGAATATTTGACAAGGGAAAACAGAACAGTATACAGCGCATGACAGCCACTCTCAGCTTCCTTGATGAGGAATACCCACAGGACCTCTGGATCTGAGTCTACACAGATGGGTCAGCACAAAATGCTGTTCGAAATGGGGGAATACGCAAATAATACAAGGGACACGGCCAGAGCACCAACGGAAAGTAATGCCATAACTATGATACTGAAATTGAGGCAATCAAGATTGCAACAGAGAAATTACTAAATACCAGCCATGGTACACTACCTGCGGTGCTATTGACAGATGCAAAATCAGTACTCGAGGCGCTCCTGTCTGGGAAATGGCCAGTACTAAGGACAGTACTTTCTGAACTTAGCAATCAGCATAAGGTCACCAGACATCGGATACCATCCGACTGTGAAGTGTCCGGAAACGAGAGAGCTGATCGAGTAGTTAAGGAATGAGCAAAAGAAGAATAGCCTGGTGTACCCTTTACATACCACCAAAAGAAAAGAATGATCAAATCAGTCAGAAAGCCACCACCAAAACCTGCTCAAGACGACTACCTTGTTATGGGCAGACTAGAACAATTCATTATTCTGCGCCTCAGAACAGGACACAATAGATTACGCAACCACATGTATACAAAGTTCAAGATTTGTGAATCTGCCATGTGCACATGTGAATTGCCGTCGCAGACAGCAGAGCACATACTCCAAGACTGTCCAAATTACAAAATATCTAGACAAACCCTCTGGTCTATAGATACAGTGGAAGATAAACTATATGGACCTCTGAGTGAACTAAAGAAGACAGTTAAATTCATACAATAGGCAACATTGCAGTTATAGACATATTTTAAGCGATCGAAAGAAGAAGAAGGACTGGTGTTGGTGTAGTAATAACTGATGTTAATGTGGCGATGACCGCGATTGGTGTGGTGACAACTGTTGTTGGTGTGTGATAAGTGTTATTGGTGTGGTGATAATTGTTGTTAGTGTTGTGATAACTGTTTTAGTGTGGGGATACGTGTTATTGGTGTGGCGGTGTCTGTTGTTGGTGCTGTTAAACCAGTTGTTGGTGTGGCTGGGAATACGCTTCGTGCGGTGATAACTGTTGTTAGTGTGGTGATAATTGTTGTTGGTGTGACGAGACTTGTTGTTGGTATGTTGGTACCTGTTGTTGGTGTGGTGATAACTGTTATTGGTGTGTTGATACATGTTGTTGGAGTGGGATGTTGTTGTTGTGTTGGCGACTATAGTTGGTGTGTTGATACATGTTGTTGGGGTGGGATGACTGTAGTAGATACAAAACTGATACGATAATCATTGACAGTGGTGACGTAGTAGGGGAATGAAAGTTTCCGCACAGGATAGGAACAGAGCGTTCAGATACAGAGGCTGATAAGCAGACACATAGGTCGGCTGACTATTTGGGTTTTACTTAGACCCATTTTCGTGCAGACGGCTGGTCAGGCTGAAGAAATGAAGAAATGCGGCGCCGGGTGGGGGTGGGAAAATAATGGATCCATAGGCCATCCCACGATTACAGAAGGATATAAAGATTTAGACATCAGCCCAACGATTGGGCTGTCCTTGTTTTTGTTGTAAAAGCTTTTCAATGGAGGCGCGAATTCACGGAACAAGTAAGGGGTACACCAGTACACCACAGGAGGTTTAACAGTACGCTGTCTTGACGGAGAAGTTGGATTATCTCAGTCAGGAACAGAGCTGAGATTATTAAAGTTGATTATCTCGGCAATGTAATGGGAACTCCTCGGATAACCAAAGAGTGCAGAACAAGTTCTTGCCCGCCAGAGAAAATGTGGCTTGGAGAAACTGGATAGCACATTGTGCTATGTGCTAGAAAGCACGCGTCACTATAACAGATCTTAAAAGGAGATTCGGAGTGTATGTATAGCATCATTCGCTGAGCAGATTTAAAGGCAGTGAGCTTGGGAGTGTCGCCAGCTACAGAAGAGAATGAGACAGAAACTAAGTGAGGGCGCAAAAGAACGCTGTTCGAAATCAGTTCAAGCCGTCTATGAGATAAAGGGGCATGGCGTCACACATCAAAAGCAAGCACAAGTCTGTTATCGAGTATAACAGTTCGGTGCGAACAGAAAGAGCACGCAGAAAAAAAAATTAACAAAATTCTTTACGGGGCCATTCAAATGGATTTATTCGAGAAGTCACGATCTGGTATCCCCATCATCGGGAAATAACTACTAACAGAGTAATCGAAAACAGACTGTTCTGATGACCTATGCAAAGTCCCTATATGTGAGATGGAAGGTCCATTGTGGCCCAAGATAACAACAGTCGATTTTAACTTCAAATCTCGGTCGTTGGGAGAGATTTTGCCAGCGGTAAAGTAACAAATTAGTTGCATATACTTTACAGGACGTAAATTTCAACTCCGGCATTTTTAGCTGTTTGTGATTTCTTTGTAAGTTTACGTTCAGTAGTTTGCCATTGCTTTCTGAACGACTAACACTCATACCATTGAATGAAAACCAACGCGATGCGATCTGCTGCCAAATCGCCTGCAGCTGTGTTTTGAACGCGGTATGCGGGATTGCGAATTGTGACCGAAACCCCTTCGCCACAGAACTGGCCGGCTGTAAAGTAAACCCGCTGCAATTCAACACCTGACTCCTACGATGTCTCGTATAAAGTGCAAAAACATTGTCCAAACTTTGTGAAAAGTCTTCACCGAATGCAGAAATCCGCGTGGAGGCACAATTGCATATGTGCAGAGTGAAAGAAAGCAACAGAATTTACATCTCTTAAGAGTACAGACTCGTCTAGTATAACCTGGTGTAGGCCGATCTCTGCCAAGTCATAGCGCAGCCTATGACGCAAAAATAAAAGGGAGCAAAACTCCCAAACCGATTGATTGACTGACTGACTGATTGATTGATTGATTGATTGATTGATTGATTGATTGATTGATTGATTGATTGATTGATTGATTGATTTAGGAACCGACATCACAGCATTCGGGAACAAAACTCCCGTACCGAAAGAGAGAGAGAGATAACTAGGCAACTGACATATCATAGAGACTGCGTCAGTGTTGTTGGTAAACAGATAGGGCATTCAGATCATTGAGCTGATTGAGCAAGCAGCACCTTCAAGTTATCTCCAATGCTTTGCGACATTTTCTGGCTGGACAAGGTTATTACTGGCTAAGATTTATATGAGAACGCAGAACCAGAATCATGGCAGCTGTTATATCGGGGTAACGATTGTGTGGACAGATGCCGAAATCTAGAAATGAAATTGAGAAGGTCACATATCGGTAACCTTAAATGGACAGAAGAAATGAAGGACTACAAGACAATTGATGCAATAGTTCTAAGTAGTATGGTCAACAGTTATCATTGGTCTTTTCTATGATCGGCCAGTCTGATTGTCACAGACACGATCGACATTTTTAATGAAATGTATTAATCACCTGATTGAATACTACATACGAATCTTGGCTAAATAAACATAGCCACATCAAGTTATTTGCAAGTCTTCGTGTAAGTCATTTCGATTCCGTTACTTCATTGCTGGGCAGTTGTCGGTACCTCTGGACTGGTTATATTTGAGCTGTATTACATGTTATGCCAGATAACCCCTCAGAAATCTCTCTTCTGAAATTCGAACGCGGTAGGGGTGATTGAGAGACAGCACATAGCTATGAGCGCTACCTGGTTTACCTAGTCACTCCTCTTTGGCATTGTTGGTATTTTTCTCTAATGCTTCTATCTGCTCGTGCTTATCCCTTAAATAACAATAGGCCAAAGAAGTTTCGAAATCAACTTAAACTGGGGACACAAAATCTTGATTTCTCTAACAGGCTGTTTTTACAGAACGGTTTCCACAGTTTCGCGTAACTGTTGTATTGTATTCTTGTCTGTCAATAAAGCATCATAGACTCGGCCAAGTCTTTTAGCAAGTTCCTCCAAGTCCGTGGGAATTGTCTGGTTTGACACCAGGAACGCTGTTGTCGCCGTCTTACCTTTCACAATCAACAAGCTTGTTGACTTCTTCAGCTTGAAGTTGTTCCTGCACGCGCCGATATGTTGAACACGTAGCGCAAGCTCCTTGTATGGATTTCCTGCGGTGCTAAGATGTGTCCATGAAAGCTTTCAGTGGCAACACCCTGCACTCTCCGTGGAGTTTTAGACCTGCGCGTAGCCGGCAGCCGCATCCAGAATGACAAGCATTGTCATGACGACCACCACGGGCTAAATACTGTATCCTGTCACAATGCTCACTTAAAAGTAAGGGTCGAGAAACGAAGTGAAGTGACGAGAGATATGGGGTCACCACTGACCTGATCTCTTAGGATACGTGACACATCTTACGTGTGTGCTACCATATCTGGTATGGCAATTGACTTCTATGCGTTGGTAGAGTTTAACAATATCGCTTGGACATTTATCTTCTATGACTTCGGTGTCTGGATAGCTTCCCAGTTTATTGTGACAGATTTCCAGATTATTGAGTCCCCGATTCCCTCCTCCCTTCGTACCATTTTATCAATGTGCATGTTCTCCAATAAGTGCGTTTGTCTCTGCCAACCATGGCTGAAAATAATATCTTACCCTCACATGGCAAAAAGGGTTAAAGACAAGATGACCGGTGTCATTACATTGGTTTCTATCCCACATGGCGCTGTCTTCTTTTCATAGAAAGGCCTGCCAACAGCGTCATACAGAGCAAACACTCCATAACCCCAGAGATGATTCCTAGGCGTCTCCGAAGATACAAAGCTACAAAATGAACAAACGCCCATTGTAGCGCATGGCTGGAGGTTGACACTTTGCCACAGAGAGTTCCTATCTTACCCTTAGCGATAAGAAAAGAGATCAGCATGAACTGGGTAATACTGGAAGGGTTTTGAACTTTAACGAAGCAGATTAGGTAAGTCTTTTTTTTTACCCAATCCACTCTTATGATATGTGCCTCCATGCGGATGTCAGCATCCTTTCGAGTCTTTTCATTAACAATGCTTAAAGCTGTATACGAGAAAATGTCGGTCTCACGTGCCGACCTTCAACGGGCATTCTTTACAACTGCCACAATCTCCCTCTACCACGGGGGTTTGATGTTGAAACTAAGTGTTGTTTTGTCCAACAACTTTCCACTAAACCGCTTGGAAATGTGCCTGCTCCCAGACCACCCCTCCCTCAGGGATGAGAGCATCGCGCACTCGGTGCGTCCTCACAATACTCTACCACCTTTGATCATATGAAGCCAGCTTCTTCCGCGGCCGATAGACCCATGTCGTCGCCTCCACGCCGACGTTCGTTGTGCACCGGTACACGCCATTGCAGCCACGTTGCCTTCTTCGTACACTTTTCATGGCTCACGGAACCGCACTCCTGCTCATCTCCAGGAAGTCAACACTTCTTCTGGGCTACTCTGTTGTTGGTTGGGCTTCCCAACCCTCACCGTGTTTCTGATGCAGAGTGCGGCCTCGCAAGACGTTTAACACCACCAACGGCTGGATTTTGGAACTCGGCCGAAACTTCATGTAGATGACTGTTACAACGTGGTGTTTTGACTACATTGCAGAGTCCCCGTCCCAAGCGCACTGCACTCATTTGGAGGGATAGCTACAGAGAGAGTCGACACGAGACAGTAACAACTCTAGACCTTAGCTGAGAGACTGACTGGCTGGTTTCGATGTTAAATTTGACTATAATGCGAATTGCAGACAGGAAGGTGAACCATGTTACTCCAAAGACTTGCCCCACTTAAAGTTCCGGTTGTTCCAGAGCCAACACAAGTCTTTTCAGCTGCCTCACCAAGTTGTTTCTGTGCCCTAGTTCTCGCGTGTCTTTAATGCCTAACTGTTTTAGCATGTCACGCAGAGAGTAAGATATTATACCTCTTGCGCCTACCGCTACGGCGAAAAGCCTGAAAGTGTATCCTTCTTGCCTCACACTTGCGACCATGTCATTGTACTTCTCCGTCTTGTAAATGTGCTGCTCATCTATTCTCGACTCGCATGGGACGGTCAGCCAGAATATCGTTAGCTATTAAGCCGACAAGGAGTGCAGTACAATGTCAGGTCGCAATCGGAACTGTTGGATCACTGCCTGGTAACCACCATTGCATTTCAGGCGAACAGCCAGCTTCCAGTCGTCCGCGCCATAGAGGATGGACGGTAAGTCTGTAGCACAGTCTTCCTTGTCTCCACGTTTCTGCCCAGCTCTGACGAAGTAAATCCACATCGGCCATGCAGTGGTCCCTCTGTTCGCCCGCATTTTTGCTTCATCCACTATGACTGCCAACACAGTGAGTACTGTTTTTGTCGTATCACGCGAATTGGTCCTGGCAAAGGAGGGCTACTTGGATTTTCCCTTTACAAAGAGGACATGTCCAGGTTGGCAGGACATCGTAAAGTGATCGGAAAGAGAAATTTTGGCGCTGCGGTTCCATGCACAAGATACTATTCTATGTCAGGGGACTTCTGCATTAACCCTTCCCATAACATCCACTCGGTCCTACATCAGCTGGGCAGCCATTTGCACTCTCTTTTCGTCCTCTCCTTCGCTGATCTCCTGAACCACCATATCTTTGATTTCCATGGCCGTCGCCTTTGACCACAGCGGACTCTGTCATGGTGATCGAACCCTTGTCTGCCAGACTGGGTGTATCCCATGACTTCCTTCTGTTGTAGAGATGCTTGGCAGCGTTGACTGCGCTGTCGGCCTTTCACTTTCTTCCTGTTCTGAACGCGGGTTGACTGTTTCATCCGGTGGCTCGGGCTGCATAAAGATAAAACAAGCAAAGCTAAAAGAGTAAACCATATTCCCTTAACAATTGGAACTTGGAATGTACGCACCCTACTTGACAGAGACGGCGCGTTGGGTCCAGAGAGACGAACAGCACTGATTGGGAGAGAGCTGGGCAGGTACAACATCGACATTGCAGCCTTGAGCGAGACACGACTTGCAGAAGAAGGCCAAATCTGTGAAATAGGTGCCGTCTACACATTTTTCTGGAGTGGAAGGAAAAGCGAGGAAAGACGCCAATCCGGTGTGGGATTTGCCATTAAGTCGGCCCTGGTCGGCAAATTAGCTGGATTTCCAAAGGCTATAAACGACAGGCTCATGACCATTAAGTTGCCCCTGCTGAATGGAAGGAAGCATGCAACCATTGTGAGTGTCTACGCACCAACTATGACCAACGAAGATGATGTCAAGAACAAGTTCTATGAGGACTTGCACAATGTATTAACATCTGTTCCCAAAGGAGACAAACTTATACTCCTTTGGGATTTCAATGCCAGAGTAGGCACGGACACCACCTCTTGGAGTGGCATTATTGGAAAGCATGGAGTCGGAAATTGTAACAGCAATGGACTCCGCCTCCTTCAGACATGTGCCGAACATGATCTCCTGATTACGAACACAATTTTCCGTCTCCCCATGAGAAATAGGACATCGTGGATGCACCCTCGCTCGAAACACTGGCACCTCATTGACTATGTCATTGTCAGGAGGAGTGACAGACAAGACGTCCGAGTGACAAAATCCATGTGTGGTGCCGAATGTTGGACAGACCATCGTCTCATTGTCTCGAAAATAAACATTCACATCAGGCCACCACGGCGTCCTCAAGGGGTGAAAATGCAAAAAAGGCTAAATGTCACCCGCCTAAACAGCAAGAAAATGCAGCAGTCGTTTGAAAATATGCTGGAAGACCGCCTCAAGCCAAATGCTGCAGCTAAACAGGATACAGAAACAGAATGGAGAGCCCTAAAGGACATAATTTACAACACTGCTATGGAAATCCTGGGTCCAGCCCCCCGAAAGCATAAAGACTGGTTTGATGAAAATTCCGAAGACATCAACCAATTGCTGGCCGAGAAACATCTTCTCCTCAAGGCACATTTGAATGACCCAAAGTCAACATAAAAAAAAGATGCCTTCAAGAACATTCAGAGAGTAGTGCAGCAGAAACTTCGGCACATGCGGGACTCCTGGCTGAGCAGCAAAGCTGATGAAATTCAGGGCTTTGCTGACAGACATGATATGAAAAACTTCTACGACTCACTGAAAGCGGTCTATGGTCCTACATCACCAGGCATAGTTCCCCTCCTCAGTGCAGATGGGGGAACATTGATCACCGATAAGAAAGAAATCCTTCAACGCTGGGCAGAGCATTTCAGCGACATCTTAAATGCAACTTCCTTCTTCGATGATGAAACCATCAACTGCCTTCCTCAAGTTCCTACCAATGAGACACTTGATGACCTGCCAACCATAGTGGAAGTAAACAAAGCCATCCAGCAACTCTCCAGCAGCAAGGCACCTGGTACTGACTCCATCCCAGCAGAGATATACAAGGCAGGTGGGCCGGTCCTAACAGAGCAGCTTCACCAAGTCTTTACAAACATATGGGTGAACGAGACCATGCCACAAGATTTCAAGGACGCGTCAATAGTCCACCTTTACAAACGTAAAGGAAACCGCCAATCCTGTGACAACCACCGAGGCATCTCCTTGCTTTCAATTGCAGGGAAGATACTCGCCAGAATTCTTCTCAATCGCCTCACAGCCCATCTCGATCAAGGTCTTCTTCCTGAGAGTCAGTGTGGCTTCAGAAAAGAACGTGGAACTGTTGACATGATTTTCGCTGCAAGGCAGCTGCAAGAGAAATGTCAGGAACAGAACTGCGAAATGTTCTCCACTTTCATTGACCTTACCAAGGCTTTTGATACAGTCAGCAGAGAAGGACTGTGGAAGATTATGGCAAAATATGGCTGTCCACGAAAGTTTGTCCAAATAGTGCGGCTATTTCATGATGGCATGCAGGCAAGAGTACAGGAAAATGGCGAACTGTCTGAACCCTTTCCTGTCACCAATGGAGTGAAGCAAGGATGTGTCCTGGCACCAACACTGTTCAGCCTCATGTTTTCAGCCATGCTGATGAATGCCTTCGAGAACGACGACATTGGAATAGACATCAACTACCGTATGGATGGAAAGTTATTCAATCTCAGAAGGCTGAAAGCTAAAACCAAAATTAACAGCGACACCGTCAGAGAGCTCCTGTTTGCTGATGATTGCGCTCTGTACGCCAACTCAGAGGCGGACATGCAACATAATGTTTCAGCTTTCTCACATGCCTGTGCCAACTTTGGGCTCAATATCAACTTGGAGAAGACTGTAGTTATGTACCAGCCAGCTCCAGGGAATAATCACACTGTGCCGAATATCAAAGTGAATGATCATAGACTAAGTGTTGTGGACAAATTCACCTATCTTGGCAGCACTGTTTCACAAGCTGCCTCAATTGATGACGAAGTGAATGCAATAATCTCCAAGGCCAGTGCGGCCTTTGGCAGACTGTACAAGAATGTATGGGACAGAACTGGAATAAGCCTGCAAACAAAGCTAAAAGTCTACAAAGCAGTTGTATTATCCACACTGCTATATGCTTGTGAAACCTGGACTGTTTATCAGCGACACGCTAGGAAATTAAACCACTTCCACACAGTCTGCCTAAGGAAGCTACTGAAGATTAAATGTCAAGACAAGATTCCAGACACTGAAGTCCTAGAAAGAGCATCCATGCCCAGTATCCACACTCTACTGATGAAGAAACAGATTCGCTGGGCTGGTCACTTGACTCGCATGCCAGATCACAGGCTCCCTAAACGAATTCTTTACAGCGAACTGCGTTGTGGTAAACGCTCCCAAGGTGGCCAGAGGAAACGCCTTAAAGACACTCTGAAAATTTCACTGAAGGCTTTTGGAATTCATCATGACACCTGGGAGGCTGCAGCCAGAGACCGAAATTCGTGGCGTGCATCATTACGCAAGGGTGCAGTCATATGTGAGGCAACCAGGACTGCAAGAGCTGTGAAGAAAAGGCAGGACAGAAAAACCACTGCAGGAAATCCTCCTCCAGAAACGTCAAACATTCCTTGCCCACATTGTCAAAGAACATTTCGAGCCAAAATAGGCCTTATCAGCCATCTTAGAACCCACGGCTCCATACCTTCAACCCTACTGGATGAAATGAATGGTCATCATCATCATCATTCTTGATGGACAAACAACAACAACAACATCGCGAGTCTAGATTTTCCGACTTTATATTCCCCCAAGACAGACTTTGCTGAGGCAAGACTTTCCAGGGCGCCAGTCTCTACTTTTAAAATCGTCTGTAGGATAGGACTCACCATGTACTAGTAGTATACACCACACCGAGGTGCAGAGCAGTCCTGCTTCTTCATGGGCAGTTTAGAATTTAGACTGAAACAAGGGATATAACCCAATCGTCATAATACATAAGCACTTCCGATTTCCCGAAGTAAAGGAAAGGAAAGGTTAGGAATTAAAATGTATTTCCTTATAAATACTTATCATTGTTCAGATTTATATCATATAAATAAGTATTATGATAGTTACTGTTAATAGCAAAGATATAGATGTGCTGAATGGAGTAAATCTGCAACGGCTGGTAGCGGTAATAATACATTTCATTACAAATTCAAGTTTCGATTTCAGTCATTTCATTTTCTCTATCGTCGCTTTTTTTTTTCCCCCCATTTTGTTGATTGTTTTCTGTCTATTCACTATTGTATTGTGTCGGCGACATGGGGGAAGTGTGAACTGTGAGTGGCTAAGATTAGACACTAAGACTAAGAGGTACTGCTCCCGCCGCTGACTCGAGTAGACCTGATACGATTCACAGTGTGGAACTTAATGAATTTTTATAATTAAAAAAAGGTTAAAGGAGATACATTTATTTAAATTTTAATTATTATATTATCCATTTTCATTTAATCCCCGACGAGTGTAGTATTTGACTACCCGGTGCCGGTAGGAGTAGGAGGTTCCATCATGATTTTAAAATGGGAGAGTCAGACTTTATTAGCAAACATTTGCTAATAATGTACGGACATTATTCGCAAACGGCTGGTCACGTGACGTTTACTACCGCCGTCGATTAACTTAAGAAGACTTTTATTCTCCCTTCTTGTCTGTCTTTTGTTTGCAAGTTCTTTTTATTCAAACCCCACTTTCTTTTTGAACTTCCAACTACATACATACTAGTTTATTCCATAAAACTTTAATGTTCATATCTTAATGAATGCCTAGATACAGTACTTACTTCTTAACGTTGAATTTGCGTACACATGAGATGAAAGTAAGCCTGTAGACTGTAGATGACACTTGTCGTTCTCTATCTCAAGTAAACCAAGTCAACATACCTCCACTTTGCAACTGAAGTTCTAGTCAACATTTGTTTTTATGAACTCCGAAGCGAGGGTTCAAATGTGATAAAGTTCACACAGGGTTAAATTTACATATCATGTGACCATAGTTAATCCTAATTGTTTGTTGATTACTCTTTCACATTAAACAAAGACATCTATTGGATCCATCGATTCCGACACTTAATCACTCTGTCGCTGCCTATTAAATATCTTTTTTATTAAAAAAATTTTTTTTAAATACCAGTGACCCAGTCTCCCGCATGACAAGCGGAGATACTAACCACTAAACTACCGAGGACACAATGATATTCCCATCAAGCATTAATAATGTAGTCAAACTAGGTCACGTGACCAGCCATTTGCGAATAATGTCCATGCATTATTAGCAAATGTTTGCTTATAATCACTTCATTTTAAAATTGAGTATTTACTAATGAGACCACCACATATAGATTGGCCTTGAAAAACCAAATCTAATGGTACCTCAATGATGCCTGTATGTCAATTCTAAGCAGAGATATTCACATACGAGTATCTGTAAATCCATTTAAAAATTTGACAAGATTTCTCTAATTTCAGGAAAATAAGTGTGTCCATGCGAGATTGTCTCAAACGGGTCACTGACGGATATGAAATCTGACTTCATCAATATGTTCCGTCATGTTAAATGATAAAAAAATAGTACAAGTATGCAAATAAATTATTAATAATCTTTAAACTTTTATTTTCTTTAACTTAGTACTTCAAATTGCACGTTTTGACCTGGTCCAATTGATTAATCAAAGTGTCTATTCGCAACCAAGTTACGAATAAACGAAGTCTCTATTCGCAACCAAAGGCTAGTCACGTGATATACGTGACATCGTCGGGACATGTGTTTGACTATATTAGACATTTGTGTTAAACTTTCATTGTGTTCCCAGTAGCAAAGCGGTAAGCATCTCCGCTTGTAACCGTGGTTACCCTGGTTCGATTCCCTGCCGGCGAATTTAAAAAAAAAATTTTTTTTTCATTTCTCAGAAATTAATTAAGTGAAAGCGACAAGATAACTATGTACAAAGTCAGTTATTCAGCATTTTGACAAAATTAGCTAACTTACTGTCACAAAATAAAACCTTGCCTTTAACCAGTTGATTATTATAGAGGCTTTCTGATTAAACGGCCTATCTGCCAGCGACAACTATTTTAACTAACAGTAAAAACAAATCCAGAAAATGTAGCTGCACGTGTTTACATCTGGTCGACGGATTGGGAACATTCAGTGGTGAGTGAGACAAATCCCTGCATCGCTTTGACAATCTGTCAACATTTGAATACAGATGGAACCCGTCGGATCCTGGTTGCAATCGGATGTCACCCATCACAGGTCGGGCAAAGTTAACAGCTGCAGATGTGTAGGGGAAGTGGGTGAGCTGAATCATACATCGCTTTGACAGTTTATAAACAGGTCGGATTGGAAGTGGAAGTACTCAGCTCGGAAGAAAACAGTCTGTCTGTCAATTTATAGTTTCCGGACATCAAGAAGATTGGCAGCTTGTTGGGGAAACCCGTTGTTGTATCATACGGTAACTCGCTGGTTTGTTGTGGGAGTCAAAACAACTGATGACAACTCTGACAGTGACTAAGCCAGGGAAAATGGATTCTTGACAATGGATGATATGTCCAAATAACACCTGTGTGGACAGGAAGAATACCGTCACGTGACCAATTTTAGGTTTTGCCAAAAACCATGATTGGAGAGGACAGTTGAACTCAAACCTTGGATTTTAGCGGACGTGCTTCGGCACTGCGGTTTTGATTGGAAAATGTCTACCGTGTGCGAATGAGAGTAATTTTACACGTGCCTGTCATGGCAAGAGTGGATGTAATTGGATCTAACTGTGGTGTGCCTAAGGTAGAACCTATTATAATTAGTTCTAATTAATATAGGCTGTAGCCTTGTTAAAACTAAAGTGTGATGATTAGCACTGTTAGTGGAAAACTAGCTAGATTAGGGAAGTGATACTTGGCTCTGTTAGTTGAAAATAGATTAGTGAAGTATTGATAAGCTTTACTAGTTGAGAATTGAGTAATGATGGATAATTGGGGTATTCCAGTAGGTGTCCCTGGTGGGCGGGGTTCCGCATTCTGTTTGTTTATTTTTTTTTCTTGTCTTGGCCTGATGATAACCTATGTGTTCAGTCATCTGTCCCTGACAGAGTAGGTTCACTTTATTTTCTGAGCGAGGCCGATGGCCACGATCATCTAATAGAGATCAGTGACGGGGAGGCTATCACCAGTTGTATTATTTATTTTACAGGTTCCTCTGGTTGGAATGAAGAACCCGGAACCAATGAAAAATCCGATCCCGGATAAATTATGATGTGGAGAGATGGGCCAGCAACTTTCGCAACTGAAGAAGTTAATACACCTTGCTCGGTGGAGCCTAATGGTATATGTATCCTACATGAGTGCATACCAATCGTTAACACACCTGAAGTGATGGATGTTCAGCCAATGAGGAACTAGATCAGTAGGAACTGATGTTCACAGGAGATTAAACCAAACATTGAAGTGTAGTTGTTCCATGTATCTAGGAAATCAGAACTTTCAGACTATATCTAGTGAATAACGCAAGCCATTTTTGTCTAGATACATTGACTGTTTAAGAGTGAAAATACAGAACTAATAGGAACCGTTGTGTTAGGAACAATAATAGTATTTTCCACGGATTATATATTTACATGGGATTCAGATCTCATGGTCATCAGAGCTCCTGGAGGAGGACATGTCTGGAGAGAAGGATACGACTTCGGTGAGGTCTATTGTACTGACCCGTGTGATGTCGTGTAATCCTTGCCATGATGTGTGTACTATGATCCTGAACTTTGAGGGCTGACATATAAATTTATGTTATTATACACGACACACATTTTTTCTTCGCATACACGTCTCATATACGTTACACTTTTCTTTTAATAAATTAATCTTTATTAATTTTTAGAAGCAAGAGTTGTTGAGTATGTTGCGTTGGGGAAGTATGAGAGGGGGCATAGTACGACAGTGAGAGAGTGATAGGAAAAGGTGTCCACGGGCTGATGGAGTGTGTTGGACGGAAGCTGGTGGATTCTCCAGGATATTGATAGGAAAGAAAAATATTATAATGTGGGTGTTGACTCTCCTCACTCCAGGGACGACACTTTAAAGGAGGACACGACACTTACCAGTAATTGATAGTAATTATTTATCCGGTAATCGGGTAGGAAACAAGGAAAGGCGCTTCAATTAACCTTCTCCACGACGCCTTACGGCCTAAGTGGAAGGCAACAACACCAACTTCTCGAATAAATTCCATGGTTGATTGTGATGTCCTGTAAAAGACATCCAACTAACTGTACCTTCTGAAACAAACATGAATAGTCGCTGGGTCTGTAGTGAAGTGGTTATGAATGCATTTCGTAATCCTGCACACTGCGTTCGAAACCTAGCCACAGCGATTTGGAAGCAGACCGCCTTGTGTTGGTTTTCATCCAGAGGTATGAGTACCGGTAGTTCAGAAAGCAATGGCAAACTACTGAACATAAACATGCCCGGATATTAAATTTAAAAAAAACAAAAAACAACAATACACACACACACACACACACACACATTGTGTTGATTTGATAAATCAAGCCATACATCACAGTGACAGGATTAATTCATTGACACATATTGATCGACACAGATATATCAAATATATCATGATAGGTTTTTAGGATATCTGAACTTGTTGTTGCTTGTTCGTTCGCTTTGAACACTAGCGTAGTCAATATACGTGCTACTACTAATAGCTGCCACTACTGGAAAGTGCAATGGACTGATATTTGCATGTGGATTATTTTTCCTATTACCATTGTCCCTCACCATCAGGTAAACCAACTCAGACTTCAGGCAGGGGCAGACTTGGGCATTCCCCGCACATGGCTGCTTAATTGTATTAGCTTCTACATAGGTTTGTTAGATGTGTACTCACTCCATATTGTTTAAGGATTTCCCACAGCTCGTTTGTATCTACTCTTGGTTGCGAATAGAGAATTTGTTTATTCGCAACTTGGTTGCAAATAAACTCTCCCTTGATTAATTGTGTTGGTCGCCATCTTGAATTTCCATTCACAAAGACGAAACATGTTAGCAGAAATAATGTTTTTTATACCACAGGTGGAAGACAGTTAGTGATGAAAGTCTAAAAATATATGTGAAATTGGGTACAGAATTCGAAAATCCATCTAAAAATCAATACAGATTAATTTATACAAGCTCTAGAAAATATAATTACTATGCGTGTGTCAAATAAAAGTATTTATTTAAAAGTCAAGATAATTACAACCAATTGCTATGCATAGAATATTAGACTGACCTATCCCGCAGAAACTAAGATGGCGTCTGTTATTGTCACATGATATTTGAATGAATGAATGATGTCAGAAGCATGCATGGTCTTTACAGCAGCTATTTTTGGGGACACACTAGAAAATTTTGGGGTAGCGTGGTATATCACTTCCAGTTTCATTTTGGGTTGCGGCGCGGTTGAACTCGCTACCGGTAGTGACAGTGTAGTCATGTGGTTCATAGGCATTTTGATCTGTTCTGAACGACATTCATGAGTTCTCCAATTCACACACTTTTAGAACATACATATAGAGCGTAACTTACAGTGTTGGTTGATTGGTGAATATTCTAGAACAGAGGTAGAGAAAAACTGAACATAAAGAATGTGTCAGCCCTTTTTTCTCAAGAGCCAGCATATTATTAGGGCTAAGAAAACCATTGCAAATGCAGGTAGCAGGTAAAATATTCAGTTGCCATGGTGACCAGCACCTTGGATATTTTAACTCCTGCTCTTGAAGACTGAGCTTTAACTCATTAGCTCAGTGCATTGGAGTTGAGCTCATAAAGGTCCTAATAAGGGCTTTGTCATCATCATCAAGTGTCACACCAGCTGGCATAGGCGTTCATGTCTCTCCACATATCTGTTTTTGGTGTTCTGGATCAACTCTGCTGATGATATTCCCCCATGCCACGTCTTGATCCGTCCAGCATCATTTCTCTTGGTCGGCCTCTGCTTCTCTTCCCCTCGATCTTTCCAGTCATCACGATGTTCTCCAATGCCTCTCTTCTCATCACATGACCAAAGAAAGTTGTTTGTCTCTTTCTTATTGTTGTATGTTCTAGTTTCATTAGCCTCTTTCTGGCAATCATCGTTAGTTACTCTGGCAGTCTAAGGAATTTGCAACATTCATCTAAGGAACCACATCTCTTTTGCTTCCAATTGTTTTATAATTTATTCATTTACATTCCAGGATTCACTGCCATACAGCAAAACAGGTTCTCTATAGCATTTCAGCTCTCTCTTTCTTACATTCAATGATTGTGACTTATTGCATAATATACTTTTCATTTTCTGAAATGCAGTTTCTGCTTGCCCTATTATGCTCTTAATCTCTGTTGTGCAACTCTCATCTGATGTAATAAATGCCTGTGCATTTAAAATTATCCACTTGGTTAAGAATTTCCCCTTCTATTTCTATGTCACATTTTGGTGTCCCCAATTTCTTTGATATCACCATTGTTACTGTTTTCTTGATATTCGAGGAGAGTCCTTTCTGTGCACTCTCTGATACTAAAATGTCCAATAATTGTTGTAGGTCTGTTGCATTATCCGCCACCAATACTGTGTCATCTGCATATCGTATATTGTTTATATTATAACCTCCAATTAGTATTCCTGTCTTCTCTTTGATCTCTCTCATTATTACTTCGCTGTAGAGTTAGAAGAGGTGCGTGGTCAAAACACATCCCTGTCGTACTCCTTTATTTATTTGTTCATAATTGCCCTCTTTATTTCCCAATTTAATTGCTACTACTTGGTTCCAGTAAATATTCTTTATTATTCTGAGATCTTTCCCATCAATGTTAATATCTTCCAACATTTTAATAAGTTCATCATGTTTTCTGTATCACATTGGTGCAGGGCGTTTTCACTTAATCTGATAATAGAGTACAACTACAATAGATATTGTTTTGCAAAGCTCTCTTTTTCTCTCCTATAATAATGGTAATTTATCTCGAACGACAACTAGCCACACAAAAAAAACATTCCCATATGTGTGGCACATTACACCCACCTTGGGTATTTATGATGACCATGTTAAACATTGCCTCAACGAGTTATGTATTATTGTTTATTTTTCATGTGTTTTAATGATTATTGTTCTTTTGTTGTTAAAGAATTGCTTCGTAAGAGATGTTGAATGAAAGAATGTATGAGAGGAAATAGAGAAGAAGGGCAGAATGTCAGACAGGCCTGCGTGCCCAATTCTTAACCCTTTGAAAATAAAGATTTTCGTTCGTTCGTTCGTTCTCCTCAAGCCTAGAATCAATGGGTTATGATATTGCAATGTCACATCTATTGGCACCTTGCTGTCTTGACAGACGATAGTTATTGTGCTTTTAAACAAAGGCATAATAGCCTCTCCATAGCACAAAGCCTGGGCTGGCTGAATTATATAGACCATGCTGGATGATTCCTTCTTGGCTTGCCTAGTTTACTCCAGCGGAAAGGTAATGCCAATACATCTGTAACAAGACAAGCTGCTGAATCAGCGAAGCAATTCTTTAACTGTCTGCCTCTCAGAGCTTTGATCCTAGACCAGTTTCCAACCAAGGCTTACCACCTGATCTGCCCTGTCATGATATTTTGTCTTTAAGGTTCTCTTCCTTGCACCAGGTTAAGGCTTGTACCCTCTCAATTGCACTCCTCTGCCCAACGCTGTTGGGACAATGTGGGATTTTGGGTTTGGTGTCTGCTGCTCAATATTCAGCATTAACAGAAAGCATGTAGTACCAATACTGTCATACAGAAACTCGGTCATATCTGATTAAACACCTGGCTAACAACTCCACATCTATGCATAAGCATATTATGTGACCAGGTCATAACACAGCACAGTGTATACAGATTTGATTAATTGGGATTCGACCATGGTTGGTAATATTTCTTCTACAGGATTTATGTATTCCATTGTCAATAGACTGCATCCCAAGACTCAGGGGAAAATGTACAATTGTATGGTGAGTTACTTTGCAGAGAACTAACAAATTCTAATTCTTTGGTCATGTAGCAAGAAACTTATGGATAGTGCAAGGATAATTTTAAAAGGGGTTTCAAAGAATGAGCTGTGGTAGCATGGTAATTAGTGTGCTTGCTTGCCAAGACAATCGTTTGGGGTCAATTCATAATAGTGGCAGAATAATGTATTCTCTAACCAAGATCTGGGCATGGGAGGAGCGGCTGGCCGAGTGGCTAGAATGTCGGATTCTTCTTCGGGAGACGCAGGTTTGAATCCTCGGTAAGGTGTGGATTTTTGTCCTGTTGGGGGCAAAAAAGAAATTCCTAACCTGCAGTTTGCGGGGACTGCACTAGCCAGGCGGCCTTAATTCCTCAGGCTCAAAGACCCCCCCTGCCATACACCGCAGGGTATTATATTGGCAGTAAATGACAGTTTATCTGGGCATGATCTGTGTCGAGGAAGGGAATTGGTCACTCCACCTCATGTGAAGTTCTGACACTTCACACTCTCTAGGAAGTACCTGGCTTAGGACTTGCTTTATCTTTCTTATTTGTAAAAACAAATACAAAGTGTTCATAATGAGCTTAAGACATTCACAAAAGACCATGTGGTGAAACAGCTTTCATGATCACATCAACAAAACACTTTTAAAGTTAGTTGCATATTCTTTACAGGATGTCACAGTCAACCCCAGCATTTTTTTTTTTTTTTGCTGTTTATGTTCATTAGTTTTCCATTGCTTTCTGAATGACCAGCAATCATACCATTTTTATAATAACCAGCACAAGGCGGACTGCTGCCAAATTGCCCTTAGCTGTGTTTTGAACGCGGTATGCGGGATTATTAACCCCTTCGCCACAAAAGCGGCGAACAAAACGGTACACAAGCAAAATAGTTATATTGGTTTCTGTCTGCCTTTTGTGTGAGTTTTTATTTTGTTGTTTGTTGATACAGTCTATTTAGTAGCATGTCAATTCTGTTGTCTGTGATTGCGAGCTAATAACATTGTGTGAAAACATCTTATGAAGAGAAATAGAAACACACTGTACGCTGACCTTTGAAGTGGATAGCTAGGTGTGACTCACTTCCCTTGAAAGGGGAACGAAGAAAAAGAAAAAAAGGCTGGTAAGATTCATGAGAAGAGAGATAAGCGGTAGGTAGTGAGAGATTTTGTAGTTTTCGCGGTCCGCACCAAATGGATAAGAATGCGCGTTCTTAAACATCTGGACATCTGGTGTGCTGAGGTAGAGGATTTAACCCCATACACCAGTCAGTTGGACTAAAATGTTAACTTCTCATTCTTGACTTGCGGACATAAATTACAAGTAACTGTGAAGTTGGAGTGAGTTCATCTGATGGCGAGGGACATAGGGAAAGCTAATTCACATGAAAAATTCGGTCCAGTGCTACTAGAAGTAGTTATTTATGGACTATGTTTGATTTGTTTTTTTAATACACTTTTCTAGTGAGAGAAGATTGTAGACAGTTTTTAGTGATAAGTTTGAGTCAGTTTTTACTGAAAGAAGAATTAAAATAGTTTTTAATGAGAAGAATTTAGACAGTTTTTAGTGAAAAGATTTTAACAGATTTCAGTTAGAGATTCGAGACAGTTTACAGGGAGGGATGATTTTAGACATATTTAAGTGGCAGAAGGTATAGACAGTTTTTATCATGCCAGCAGCCTTTTACTTCACAGAACGTTTCCTGATGTCCATTTTGGGCTGAGTTGACTTGGGAGCTTAGAAAAATAATTTTTAACATCCCCACTTTGAGAGTTATAACATATGGCCACCCCCAATTGGATTTCATGTGAAATACTTTTACATCTGCCCATGGTGGTTTGTGTTATGAACTGCATGTTTGGAAAAATGGCGGATGGCCAATTGCTGAACTAGCTGGTTTTGCCTTACGCAATAATGTGTGTGCAACTGCTGGTTTTATTTAGTGACTTCCATCAAATATTAACTGTAATTTGTGTGGCAGACTTGTGTTGGCATTATGGCAGTCCCTTATGCATGTATGCCTGTATGTGCTGTTGGTTTGATAGGACTGGTGTCTGTTCCACTGTTCACATGGGACGGTGAATAGCATTCTGTGTGATATTGACTGGCACAGGAATGGAGCTTTATGGAGTGGCCTTTTGCCGTGAAGTTGGAACCGTGACTAATGGCTAACTATTTATATTCTATAATTGAAAAGTTAAAAATACATAAAAGGAAGGCATCATATTTATAGTCAGGCTGAGAGGTTAAAGTGTCTTAGGCTCAGATGTTACTTGGTTCAAATTTCAGCTTAGGGCTGGGAATCAGTACAGAAAACATTAGTGTCTAATGGTATCACATGTCCCTCTGTTCTGTACTGAGATTTATTTTTGCTCGCTCGCTTTGAACTCAAGCGTAATCCATACATACTATTTACAGTAGTGATGGACTAAATTTTGCTAGTGGATAAGCTTTCCCTATTAACAGTGCCCCTCGCGAATCCACTCCGACTTCAGAGGTACTTGGAAATTTACGTCCCCAAGTCAAAGACGACTGGTCAACATTTTAGTCCAGCTGTCCGGTGTAGGGGTTGAACCGCTTACCTCGGTATCAGCACACCGGATGTTTAAGAACACGCGTTTGTATCCATTCGGCCATGTGGACCTGCGTACTGAGATCTGATAACTAACCTCCTCTGATAAGGGCAAAAGAGAGGAGACCCCTTACATGTTAAAATTCAATAACATTTGGAAATCAACAAGAGTGGGCCATAAGGCCCCTGTGTTGGCAACATTGAAATTATTATGAAAGGAAACCTACCTATGGGTTGATGATAGCCCATTACCTTGGATGAAATCTATCTAGGGGAAACAAACTTCACTCAAAGGTGCATAACTAGTGGTGATGCATTCCATCTAAAGAGGGAACAACACTCCCTCTAAAGAGGGATCACACTCCCTCAGAAGAGGGAACAAAGAAGAAGACATTTATATTCATAAAAATTATTGTTATTTGTCTCCAATATTCTAAGTCTTTTGACAGAGCAAACACAGTTTAATTTTCCACTGCTCTTTGTTATGAATTCATAAAGAGGAATAGAACAGACATAAAAAGAACATTCAGCAGCTAGCAGATGAATGATAACTCTTACTACAAAAGAATGTGAAGACTTGAAATGATTAAATATATTATATTCTCCACAGGAAGCTCAAAGACATTAGGAAGGAGATCCTTAGAAGTCTGAACATTTAAGTCATCACTACAATGAGTGCCCCAGGGGATAACAGCTACCTGATCACCGGGAAAGTGTGCCCGCCAAAGTTGCCCATACAGAAAGTGTCTGAAGGCTGGAATTTAACACCTTCATTGTTAGAGTCACTCTTTAATGAGGTGTCATTACAAGGGAGACAGCCGAATAATTCTCATTCTTTATGTGCATTGTCCTTTCAAGCTAGTGTCTGGTTGTCGACGGATGGACTGTCAGCTTCTTCTGTTGGTGGCCTGCCATACTTCTTGTGCAACTTCTGTCATTATCACACAGACAGCAAAGCAAAACTATTGCAACATATTGTGTGTAGACATGTGTTTAAATGCAAGCTGTGTGATTTTGTGTCTTTTAGTTTAAATGAGCTGGTTCAACACCAGCTTCATAAACATTTGGATGATGAGGAAATGCAACCGGCTCTTAACTCCAAAATCATTCTTATGAATTTATCACATCTTCAGAGGAACTCACACATTTTTTCACACCGTGATAGTATTTCTTACAGTTCAAAGTGTTCTGGTGGTAAACCAGCTGAATCTGAAGTAGCCAATTCTTCTGTGATAAATATTTCAAACGTTTGTCCCACTGGGCATCAGAATCATCAGACACAGCAAGAAAATGAACAGTTGGAGCACACTACTGTTAAGAATGAAAGTCCAGTAACCTCCTCAAAGGATAAACCACATCATGTGGATGCAACAGGTACAGTTAGTAAACCTCATTGGAACATGCTGAATGATTCAAATAAAAGAGAAAGCTCATCAAAACGAAGTCATTCACATGGAGGGTTTAGTGATTGTGAGCTTTCACCTAAGCGGTTTAGGAAAACTTGTCATGAAAATTCAGAAGTATGTGATGCTCTTTTAGACCAAAGTCAGCGCCACTCAAATCAGATGCCACATTTCTTGGATGATTCAGATTCATATGTGACTTCCTCATGTTCTCCTCATAAAAATGCATCTCCTGTATTGTTGGAAATGAGAGAAGAACCAAACAGCCATGATAAGACCCAGAGTGAAGCAGAAGAAACATACTCTGCAGATCAAGTGCTTTCTTTCTTCATGGAGCCTACAAGCTCTGCAATATCTAGAGACCTTGAGAAGTCAGGTGCAAGAAATCATGAGAACTCTCCTTCACAACTTGGTCCTTTGCCAAAGATGAGTTCCTTGTATGATGACTTCTACTGTGAAAGTGTGTCTAATAAGCAAGTAGATATGCACTTATCGGGGATGGACCAAATGCTGCCTGGGTGCTCCAGAACTGATCAGTCTATTCTTTCAAAGGTCTCAAAGGAGGCTGACACTCTGGAAGAAGAGAGTCAGTATTCAGAATTATCAGTACTTTCTAGAGCAGGCCTTCAGGTGCAGCCAGATAGGGAAACATCTCGGGGATCACCTGGTCCACTTCAAGAATCTTGTACAGATATATTGGAAATCCTTCAGCAAAGAAATCATTTGTCGCAGTCGAGAAGCTTTGCCTCACATAAAACATTAGAATTATCTATTAGTAAAGTTGATGATGTGACAGACAAAAGCAGTAGAAGAAGACAGTCACATTCTAAAGATGTCACTTCAGGGGATCTAGAGAATTTTTTGATTCTACCTGGAAACAATGCCGAAAACACTAACCTGAAAGAAAATCAATCATTGTCTGTGGACAGTAGACATGACACCAGTGAGCATTATGGTAAACACAGACTTTCAGAAAGTGATGAAGCTCAGTTAAGTGTTCGTGAGAAGGAAAGCTATGACCTGTTGCGCAGACTCCTTCTTGGCACAGCTTCCAGCAAAGATACTGCCACCACAAAACCTCAAGAGAAACAAACAGAGATTGTGACTAACAAAGATGTTTCCACCTGTTATTTCACCCAGACTAATGAAGACAATGCTGCACATCAAAGCCATTCTCCAGTAGTGACCAGGGCTTCGGATATGTCCTTGAGAGACTTGCTAACTCAAGGTTTGGGAAGCATACATCAGAGCCTGTTCTTTCAGTGCAGTTACTGCAGCTTCAAATCAATCAACAACGCTGAAAGTCAAAAACATATCAAGGTATGCAAATTCAGATTTGCCCAGAAGAAAACAAAAACCGTTGAGATACTAACAAAGCCAGATTGTGAAGCTAGCATAACAAACACTGACAACCCATCCAAGTCATTGGATAGTGATTATTCTTCTGAGAAATTTGTTGCTTCAGAATTATTGAAAGGAATATCCGAGCATTACTGTGAAAGTCTCAGCGGGGATGTTTCATTGTATGATAAGTCTCATGAATTAAACAGTGAGAATCAGCTTTATACCTGTGATAAATCTCATACGCTACAACATGAACAACAGGTTTCTGTGCCTGATAAATCTTGCGCATCAAAGAGTTTGGGTCAAGAATATTCACGCGATAAATCTTCCATATTTAAGAGTGATGGTCAGATTTATTCCTATGATAAATCCCACACATTAAAGAGTGACATTGAAATGAATTCATGTGATATATCCTATATGCTAAAGAATGATTCTCAGGTCGGTGCTTTTCATTTAGGAGACCGCGCAGATGGCCGTGGGAGAAGACATACTTATAGTGATGTTGTGATTAATGCCAGTAAGAATGTCGTTCACAAATCTGGACAGAATCTGGAACCAGCTTGGAATTACTTTTCTGAAGATCTTGATGGTTTAGGTAATTACTCTTCTGGTGAGAAACCAGATGAAAGCCATGTTAAAATGGAGGAGGTCAGTAGGTTACACATTTCTTTACATAAGAAACATGATTTAAATATAGGAGAGGAGTTTCTGTTCCCGGATCAAAATCTCCCATCGGAGAGACAGCATAAATCTCGATATGCTTGCACATATTGTGACTTCTCGACTAATAATGTTACTTATGTGCGCCAGCATTTATTTGAAAGTCACCCGACAAATGCCTCATTTGTTGAAGCTGCGATCCCACAAAAAGGAAAGACTTCACTATACTTGTGTAGAGGCACCAAGTCCACATGTACATTCGTTTCTTCTGAAAATGCAGAAATATTTCAACACATTAAACTATGCTATTGTGGATATCTTGACAACTTCATTCACACTAACAACATGATATCACCTGATTATTCCCACGTGCTGTTTTGTCTGGGTCAGGCATCAGGGTTCATTAATACATCGGCAGAAACATTTCATTGCTTGAGATGCAGTTATTATGCACCAGAATTTCAACAAGTTGCGGGCCATATTTCAGACAACCATGCCGGTTTAGTAGCAGGGGTTCTATCTGTCAACAACAGTTTTATTGAACCTCGAATCAGGATGGTCTGTCTCCTTTGTAAAGCCCACATAAGTGTGAAGTATTGGGCTTTTCATCATTGCAGAAAGCGTTCTGAAAGTGATTTCAGCTCACAGGATTCTGCAGATTTGGACTCAAGAGATCATTGTGCTACTAGACTGGAAGCAATTTTAAGACAGTCAAGTGTCACAAGACACCAGCCATTAAGTTATGGAAATAGCAGATCATTAAATAGCCTTAGTTTAGTTTCAGATACAGGAATGACAGTTTTTTCTGATCAGGAAAATTGTAGATCACAGGTGAAGATAAATCGGCAAAGCCTCAGCTCAAATGAACCAGTAAGCAACCAGATTTATGTCAGTAACAGACCCAGTAGTGTAAGAAAGTCTTTCAATGAAAACACCCGCACAGAAGCTGTAGGTATCAAACAGGAAATCCCTGATGTTGCTCTGCAAGAAGTACAGAATGATGATGTGATGGTACACTTTAAACAAGAGAGGCTGGTTGAGACAGACGATGATGGAACTGGATTGATGCCATTTAGGGACATTGAAAGTAGCAGTCAGAAAGCCAGAACCACAAACGCATCACAGACGTCAAATAGGAAACTGACTGCTGCGTCTAGTGTTCTACACAGTCTTCTAACAGCTACAGGAAGTATTGAGCTGAGCCAGCAGGGGTTCAGCTCTCTGCATAAATTACTTCAGTCAGACCTTGCTGCAGAAGACAAGAGACCATCCAAGGAAATCCCTGACCTGCAAGCAGATTTTATGTCAGTGGCAGACCTGCACTCGCAGTACCCTTGCATCCTGGAAATTTTAAAACGTCAGGAGTCTGCTTCGCAAGAGACTGCACAGGCTGATAATGTTTCTTTGTCATCGACAGACGAAGTACAACAGGAGGAAAGCAGAGATTTTGTAATGAGACAGCCCAGCTCTGTTCTGCTGAATGCTTTATGCCATCCTCATGTTTTGTCACAGCAGATCCACAATGCTGCAACTACGTGTTTACCAAAACTGCATTTGTTATTACCTGGTGAAGAATCTGTTAAAAGAACTTGTCAGCCGAAATCATTAGCATCAACTGCTGAAAGTCAAGATACGACAGGTCCATTTACTAACTTACTGCAGCTGTTGTGTAAATCAAAAAAGTCGGATCCCTGAATGTTATAATTTTCACACTTTATGTTGGCCATCTTGTCAACTAAAAATCATAATCAGCAATTTACTGACAGGACAAGTGTTGTAGATGCCCCTTTGCCACGGAATGGTCCCCCTAACCATTTTTGTCACGTGGATATGCCATGTATATACTCAAATTACAAAGGAGAGTACAGAGGGGACGTTATCGACTTTTGGTAGAAGCTAATGTCACAAACTTTAAATATCTTGGCTGAACAATAGGAACTGTTCAAAAGAGGTCATATGAAGATTGGTGATAGCAGTGCAGAGTTTAAACAGTATCAGGAGCCTGTGACTCCCACCGGTAAACAAATTAAAGTAAAATATTTTCCTCTGGCAACATACAGTCTAAGTCACAGACCATTTTGCAATCACTAATGAGGAAAATTGTACTCTTGAATTTAAATGTTACAGAAAACATTTTTTAGAATACTGTCGATCAAGAAGAAGAGAAATGCTGGCATTCTACAAGATCTGCACACCGAAGAAAACCAGCTCATAGACGGTGTCATGTCTCACAAACTGGAATACTTTGGGCGTATTAAACATTACGACATGGAGATAACAGTCATGGAAATCTGGAACAAGAGACAGGGTTTGACCAGCATGAATGAAGATGGACACAGGAAATTGAAGGCACCTGGGGCATACAAATGGATGAGACAGGGGAACTGGCTAAAGATTGAGAGTGTTGTCACTGGGTCGTGATGAGAGCTCTGTTATGCTTTATGATGATGATGGTCATAAATCAGGTAGCATCAGTTTAATAAGTACAACATTGATACTGTTGGTGAATGTCCCTGTTTGTTTGTTTATTTTCATTATGCCATCTGTACCATTGCTGATGTGTACCAACAGATGTTTTTTAAATACAGGCCATCTCAGGGTAGGATTTTTGTAGTTGTTACTGCTAAGTTTTACCAAGAACGGAACATGTCCCCATACATCGTGTGATGTTTGAGACAGGCTTTATGTCCCTCCCTTGACCCACACTCTTCTTATGTAAAAATACAAAAATTAAGATACCTTTTATCATTATATTATGCAGAGGATTAGATCCCAGATAAGACTCCTTTGCCTTATAGAGGATAGAATAATATTGCCAGATGTGACTACCTGTCTATCTCAGAGCTACAGGACAGCTATTGTGGTTGGCTCACTCGATGTACTGAGATCTTCCTCCCGGTAGTGGCTGGAAAGATGGTCAGGATGTAAATTGGCTTCCACACTCTGCAACCTTGTTCTTATCACAGGGTGTTCAGTGGTTCTGATGGTCTCTTCATACCCACTAGTACGCACTGTAACTGTCCAACTTTCTGACTGTTGGCGTAGTTGATCGAGGCAAACTGGTCTCTATCTGGCTTCAGGAGCGTCAGTGAGTCACTGCTTCTTGCTCTTAAGGTTCACATACATCGCTGGTTGTGTGGAGCTGGAATACGTAAACGGTTGTGGTGTTGGCTTTCTCCATGGTATACTTCTAGACAGGGTACTGCAACTGGCTGGATCTTGATGCTCCAGTCCAACACAAGAGATGAGCATAGGCTTAGCTTTGTACCTTGACCCTCCTTCTGAGACCCGTCACAGCTTCCTAATGACTTATAACCCGGAGGGTGATCCTGTATGTACAGAATCTTGTGAAAGCCAGGTGCATCAATCCATTAGCATTTAACCAACGGATAAGGCCAACAAGCCTCAGCGTCAGGCAGTACTTTACATATTAGCTACCTGATCCTGTTCTGCAGGGGACAGGACTTGAGTGAACTGGACCATCATCTGTCAGGCAGCCCCTTGATCAGTTTTGTCTGGTAAGGATGTGGCCTCAGCTTGTACCGGTCCGGTCGTCTGAACTTGAGTGACCTCCGGAACCCATTCATACAAGACTCATTCTATCATACTCCCTTCACGCATCCCATTAAATTATAGGTACCAGATCAATAAGTGAGTCTCTTAGTATTTCCACTAGAGACACATCTCATACCTCAAAATTAGAGGTTCGCTCCAGTTACGATATTCCTCCACTGGTTCTCATTCCCCGACAGAATAGAACCATATTAATCATTGCCCTCTCCTTTCCCAGAAAGAGCAAGTGTGGTGTATGTACCTTGTTCTTACCCCCAGGATAGAAGGAAATTATGTATACCCTTTCTGTCACCCCTTCTTCATGGTGTGATCATAATTGGAATGGTTAGGCCAGTCCTCTTGGATCAGCGTATTAACCTATTGGGAATGCCTTCTGCACCCTTTTTATTAGCCTCTCTACTCCCTGTGATTTTTGGGTCAAGACAATATCCCTCTGTGGTTTATATTTAGGGTTCATTAAAGTATAAGCCTTTAAACCAGAGTAAAGAGTAACAGTGTCTGTGTTCTTCTTGGAACAAACTTCAGTTTCTGTTCGCTATCTGAAGATATCAAAGAAGATAGACAAAACTCGGCCAGCGCTCTCTTCCAAGCTACAGCCGAATACCCCTTTCATTGCCTCGCTTAAGCGAGCGATAACTGATTATTCTCAACTCCTTCTAGTGGAGTAAAGCCTTTCTTTACCTCACTGTGATCATCATTGAAATCGCACTCCCGGTGTCGACCTTCTCCTCATGTTCCCCCAAGGTAAAATGGGGAGAATCAGTCTATGATTACCTACACAGTATTTACTGACATGACAAGTGTTGTAGGTGCCCCTTCACCATGGAGCAGTCCCCCTAACCATTTTTGTCAGGTGGATATGCCATGCATATACTCAGATTATAAAGGAGGGTATAGAGGGGTTGTTATCGACCTTCGGTAGAAGCTAAAGGGCTATTCGTGATCAATACCTAACGTTTAACGCACTGTCGGGACCCCGTTCCTTATCCGACAGGCCCACAACCCGAAATTGACAACATCTCAGTGCTATGCCGCTCGCGACTTGGTCTTGACAGGTAAACAGTCCGCGCCGCTTGCATCACCACGTTATTTGTTCGTCAACCGTGTCGAGGAAATAATATAGACTTCCCTTACCTTATCAAACTGAAATACCGTGTCGAGGAAATAATATAGACTTCCCTTACCTTATCAAACTGAAATACAGCTCGCCCTTGGCCATCTTATCACTGTCAAAACCCTTTAAGATTCATCAAGGCAGGAGGCTGAAACATGAAGCTGTTACCACCATTTTCAGTAGCGACTGCCCTTCTCTGAGCTGATGGGCTAACTTCCGACTCGTGAGCCGTCTCAAGAAAGGTTAACCCTGCCTTATTCTGTACAAGGCAAATTTCCTGGGTTTGACCCCCCCAAGAAAAGTGGGACTGATGAATTATTCCTCTTTAGTTAGACCCGGATGCAAAATTATCCCCAAGAACTAACTTCTAGAAGGGCCAAGAATGTACCCGAACTGAGGGTTCCCGAACGGGGTTCCCCGGCTATTTTTAGCCCGGGGTTTTCCCATACCAGAATATCATGAATGAGGAGAGGACCTCTTGCCATTTTTGTGACAGGACCTTTGATCCACTTTGAGGTGTGTTGGGTATATGATGCTAGACGCATATTTGTATGCAACAAATGATGGGTGATTTGAATGTCATGATGGGTGATTTGAATGTCATGATGGGTGATGTGAATGTCATGATCATCTTCACATCCCAGGACATTTCCTGGTAGCCATTTTGGGCTGGGTCAAGCTGGGAGCCCAGGTCAGTTTTAGAACTCTGCTTCAGTCGCTGTTTGAACTCATGACCCCCAGGCTGGCATGCTAGCCACTGTGCCACCATAGCTCCCACCCCTCTACTTTGACAGGACAATGTGACAGTTTGCAGCATTCTGCAAGTATTTTAGCATATACTTGGGTCAGTCGTGTATTTGGGCGACATCTACAGCATCTCCCACTCCTCTAATGTGACAGGACAATGTGACAATTTGCAGCATATTACAAGTATTTTAGTATATACTTGGGTCAGTTGTGTATTTGGGTGACATCTAAAGCATCTCCCACTCCTCTAATGTGACAGAACAACATGACAATTTGCAACATATTACAAGTATTTTAGCATATACCTGGGTCAGTTGTGTATTTGTGCGACATCTACAGCATCTCCCTGTCCTCTGGACAATGTGACAATTTGCAGCATATTACAAGTATTTTATCATATACCTGGGTCAGTTGTGTATTTGGGCGTCATCTACAGCATCTCCCACTCCTCTACTGTGACAGGACAACGTGACAATTTGCAGCATATTACAAGTATTTTAGCATATACCTGGGTCAGTTGTGTATTTGGGCGACATCTACAGCATCTCCCACTCCTCTAATGTGACAGGACAACGTGACAATTTGCAGCATATTACAAGTATTTTATCATATACCTGGGTCTGTTGTGTATTTGGGCGACATCTACAGCATCTCCCACTATAGCTCCCAGTCCTCTAATGTGACAGTTTGTCGCATACTGCATGTCTTCAGCGTATACCTAGGTCGTGTATTTGACTGACATATACAGCATCTCCTACTCCTAATGTGATGGGGACAATGTGACAATTTGTAGCATACTGCAAGTCTTCAGCGTATACCTAGGTCGTGTATTTGACTGACATATACAGCATCTCCTACTCCTAATGTGATAGGGACAACGTGACAATTTGCAGCACACTGCAAGACTTCAGCATATACCTGAGTCAGACATGCATTTGACTGACATCTACAGCATCTCCTACTCCTAATGTGATAGGGACAACGTGACAATTTGCAGCACACTGCAAGACTTCAGCATATACCTGAGTCAGACATGCATTTGACTGACATCTACAGCATATCCCAGTCCTAATGTGATAGGGACAACGTGACAATTTGCAGCACACTGCAAGACTTCAGCATATACCTGAGTCAGACATGCATTTGACTGACATCTACAGCATATCCCAGTCCTAATGTGATAGGGACAACGTGACAATTTGCAGCACACTGCAAGACTTCAGCATATACCTGAGTCAGACATGCATTTGACTGACATCTACAGCATATCCCAGTCCTAATGTGATAGGGACAACGTGACAATTTGCAGCACACTGCAAGACTTCAGCATATACCTGAGTCAGACATGCATTTGACTGACATCTACAGCATATCCCAGTCCTAATGTGATAGGGACAACGTGACAATTTGCAGCACACTGCAAGACTTCAGCATATACCTGAGTCAGACATGCATTTGACTGACATCTACAGCATATCCCAGTCCTAATGTGATAGGGACAACGTGACAATTTGCAGCACACTGCAAGACTTCAGCATATACCTGAGTCAGACATGCATTTGACTGACATCTACAGCATATCCCAGTCCTAATGTGATAGGGACAACGTGACAATTTGCAGCACACTGCAAGACTTCAGCATATACCTGAGTCAGACATGCATTTGACTGACATCTACAGCATATCCCAGTCCTAATGTGATAGGGACAACGTGACAATTTGCAGCACACTGCAAGACTTCAGCATATACCTGAGTCAGACATGCATTTGACTGACATCTACAGCATATCCCAGTCCTAATGTGATAGGGACAACGTGACAATTTGCAGCACACTGCAAGACTTCAGCATATACCTGAGTCAGACATGCATTTGACTGACATCTACAGCATATCCCAGTCCTAATGTGATAGGGACAACGTGACAATTTGCAGCACACTGCAAGACTTCAGCATATACCTGAGTCAGACATGCATTTGACTGACATCAACAGCATGCAGTGAAAGCTTTTTCTCACCCTGTATTGCCTGTTGACAGCATTCATGTTGATATTTGAGAAACTATGAGGAATAATAACCTTAATATAACCATGTCTTGAAACTTCTGTTTTCTGCATCAAATAGTAACTCCATGGTATGTGATGATACAATCAGGTGTGAAACGATATGACAGACCCATTCTGCTGTAAGCCATGAACCCTAAATGCCAGTTGTATTTTTCCATTTTGCTGTTTTTTTAATGTTCCATAGCAGGATCCGGCTTTGAGTATGTTAAGAGTTAATTTAAGGCCATCACATTTTTAAAGTCTGAGTGCATGAAGGGGTAAGTGGTCAGTCTTTCCCTCTCATAGCGAATGATGCGCCCAGCACCAAACCCTCGTCTGTCTGCACTCTCATGTCATTGTCAGTGTAACTTCATAACCATTACAGCAACCTTCCTGTATAATTTTGAGCATATTCTACTATGTACCTGTAAACATGGGCCATGGATGTCTGCTGTATTGTTCTACTCTATGTACCTGTAAACATGGGCCATGAATGTCTGCTGTATTGTTCTACTCTATGTACCTGTAAACACGGGCCATGAATGTCTGCTATACTGTTCTACTCTACCTGTAAACACGGGCCATGAATGTCTGCTATACTGTTCTACTCTACCTGTAAGCATGGGCCATGAATGTCTGCTATACTGTTCTACTCTATGTACCTGTAAACAAGGGCCATGAATGCCTGCTATACTGTTCTACTCTACCTGTAAGCATGGGCCATGAATGTCTGCTATACTGTTCTACTCTACCTGTAAGCATGGGCCATGAATGTCTGATGTAGTGTTCTACTCTACCTGTAAACATGGGCCATGAATGTCTGATGTACTGTTCTACTCTATGTACCTGTAAGCATGGGCCATGAATGTCTGCTATACTGTTCTACTCTACCTGTAAGCATGGGCCATGAATGTCTGCTATACTGTTCTACTCTACCTGTAAGCATGGGCCATGAATGTCTGCTATACTGTTCTACTCTATGTACCTGTAAACAAGGGCCATGAATGCCTGCTATACTGTTCTACTCTACCTGTAAGCATGGGCCATGAATGTCTGCTATACTGTTCTACTCTACCTGTAAACATGGACCATGAATGTCTGCTATACTGTTCTACTCTATGTACCTGTAAACATGGGCCATGAATGTCTGATGTACTATTCTACTCTATGTACCTGTAAACGTGGGCCATGGATGTCTGCTATACTATTCTACTCTATGTACCCCT
The DNA here is from genome assembly GCA_963921405.1 of Cepaea hortensis. NCBI lineage: Eukaryota > Metazoa > Mollusca > Gastropoda > Stylommatophora > Helicidae > Cepaea > Cepaea hortensis. Next base: position 78,537,049 of record OY992893.1, read on the forward strand.
AAACGTGGGCCATGAATGTCTGCTATACTGTTCTACTCTATGTACCTGTAAACGTGGGCCATGGATGTCTGCTATACTGTTCTACTCTATGTACCTGTAAACATGGGCCATGAATGTTTGCTGTACTCCATCCATCATGTGCCATCCTAAGTGTAGCTAGTCATGATTCGCCTTTTAACATTAGGGGTTGTGTGGATGTGAAGTGTGGACAATGAGCAAACAAGCTGAAAAACATCTGATGGCTGTGGAAATGTGGTTTCTGAGGAGAATGCAAAGAATACCATGGACAGACAGAAAAACTAATGATCAAGTCCTACAAGAAACAAATGAAATCCATAAACTGATTAGAGAAATTAGACATAGATCGTCAAAATTTTTTGGACATGTTATGAGAAGAAATAAATTGGAGAACTTAGTGGCAACTGGCAAATTTGAGGGGAAGAGAACAAGGGGAAGACAGAGAAGTAAATACCTGGATGGCTTGGGCAAGTGGTATGGTCGAGACAAGAAAACTGAGCTGATCCACGACTTAGGTAATCGAGTGAAATGGCGAATCATGACCGCCAACGCTTATCGGCATGGCACATGATGGGTGATGATTAGCTGAATTTTACAGCGATAGTTTGTCTATGGGATGGGGCAGCCAGCCCTCCTCAGTCATCTATCATGAGCCCCATATTATGACATGTATGGTAAGTTAGTTTTACTGTTCTTTGCCAGTTTTCAGTGTTGCCAGCTGGCACCAAATTTTCATGTTTATTTCGCCTTACAACTTGCCCAAAAAAGTCTTGACAGTTCACGTCAGATTTCTCTGATCAGTTTACAGTTTTCATTTGTTTTGTAAAAGAATGTCTCATTCTTATTTCATAACAAAAGCAAACATTTATGATTGTCTTGTTCTTATATGGGTAATCACATGTTTTAGCAACTGGAATACCATTTTTAATATGGGTAATCACGTTTTAGCAACTGGAATAACATTTTGAATATGGGTAATCACATTTTAGCAACTGGAATAACATTTTTAATATGGGTAATCAAATGTTTTAGCAACTGGGATATTTTTAATATGGGTAATCACATGTTTTAGCAACTGGGATGTTTTTAATATGGGTAAAAATGTGCATGTCCTTTACAGGATGGTGCAATCAACCTCTGCATTTCTTGGCTGCAGGTGATTTATAGGCAATTTTAGTTCACTAATTTGCCATTGGTTTCTGAAAGGCTGATGGTTCATATCGTCAGAATCAAAGCAAAGTTTTCTGCTTCCAAATTGTCCACAGCTGATTTCGAACTCTTGACTTGTACATTGGGGAATTATGAAACTGTTCAACTCACTATCTCCTGAACCATAGCACAGGTGAGCAACTGGGATAGAATAGATTAAATATGTAAGACTGTCCTGGCCCAAGTAGTCACATAGCGAAAAAGTTAATATAGCTATGGGTCGAGAGATTTCCTACTCTCGTCTTCATGATCCAAGAACCCTGCATGAAAGGATAGAGGATCTGTGGAGCATGGACTGCAAGACATTGTGAGCATGTGGATTTTTGGCTCAGGACTTGCAGGTGTGCAGGCAATGAACAGACTGATAGACTAGCTGCTGATGTGTTAAAGGCTCTCTGGAATTGGATGGAGAGTGCAGCTGTACAGATGGAGTATACATATCTGGAAAGACTGGCTCAGAATATATTGAGTAATGGGTCTGGAGCAAACTCAAAGCAGAGAAGGAAAGCCAGGTAAAATTTTATTCAAATAGCTGCTGGAATAATCAGAGGGGTGTGGAGCATGTGTGGAATGTTCTGAATGCTATGACGTTGATTCTTAAATTCAGTACTCGTGGAGCTTGAAGACAAGAGTAGGGAATCTCTCCACACAGAGGTATGTTGAATTGTTTATTATATCACTATTTGGGCCAGAAACATCTATACATATGAAATGGAATAGTCACAGAGCCTTTGTAAATGAGAATGGATTAAAGTGATAACTGTTGGGAACAGGAGGAGTGAAAGTGAAAGCTAGAACTCCATGGGTTAACAAGTTGGTGGGATGGAACGAGTTAATATCAAGACAGAGATGGATGTTCCAGGGGTGTAGCTGTGGTTGCAAGGTGACAGTTTGGGAATCACTGTGATATGCATTGACTAACTTTATTAAATTGTTTCATTTATAATATTTAATTGCTTGATTTATAACACAAAAACTTCTTCAATCTTTGGTTAATGAACAGCTAAATGTTCATTAATAATTATGCTTGGTAGCATCATGTATGGGCAGCAATGAATTCTCCTCAACTTTGCCCTGATTGGCGGCCATCTACTGTATAGTTCAACTGTTAGCTCATTTTAGTTTGTGTTTGTTGGGCTGTTGTCCCATAGCTTCTTAGATTATGCAAGTGACTCTGTGTGTATGTACATACATACATAAATACACGCATACACAAAGTAAAAGCATGCACTTATGAACACACACACCTCTTTCTTTGTTTTATGGCTTCTGAAAAATCATAACTTGTGTATATCAGGGAGTGCGGTAGTTTTGATAACCTCTATTCTAGAACTGCGAATTGTTCAAAGACATCAAATCTGGCACTTGGTGATTCTAAATCTCTGTTGAAAGTCTGCAGTTCTGAGAACAGACAAAACATAACCTTCTATTATCATCCAATGATTTGTCCTGTGCAAAACTTTGCCCTCATAAATCATAGACCAGATGCCCTGCCTCTGTTGCTGTCATCTGTAAACTAACTGTCACATCTTGAATGAATCTATGTTGTGATCTGCCTCTTCTTCACTTCCCTGGTACACAACAGAACATAAACCTCATGTAGCATATACTACTAGTAGTTTCATAAGCAAAATCAAGAACATTGTAGCCATATTAGAATATATTTTAATACTTGTTACAAATCTGACATTACCAGTAATGGAGACCAAAGTCTGGACATGCCTGCAAATACATTAATAATAAAAGTAAACCCCCAGTTGGCACTTTGGTGGCTAATGGTTTACATAAGAAATTACAAATGTCAAGTAGTGTTAGCACTTGTGGTCACAATAAAACAAGTAAATGTAGCAATGGTTCTGTTATACCAGGGGTGGTGAGTTTAGGGATGAGTGAGCAAGACTGTAAAACAGATTAAAACTTCATTAATGAGTTGTGAATTGGTCTGAATGGGTTACAGGTCATTGATATCAATCACTTGAAATGATAGCATCAACTTGGAAACAGAAGTGAACTGTCCGACACATTGTCCAGACTTCAAACATGGCATTTCTTGTATGTGTTTAATGATATGCTGAATACGTGCATCATTTCACTCTGTGACTTCAGTTAAACACAAGATTAATTTAAATGTCCACTTCGTCATCTGATAGCATTTCAAGACTTCTGAAGTTAAACACATGGTTAATTTAAATGTCCACTTCATCATCTGATAGCATTTCAAGACTTCTGAAGTTAAACACATGGTTAATTTAAATGTCCACTTCATCATCTGATAGCATTTCAAGACTTCTGAAGTTAAACACATGGTTAATTTAAATGTCCACTTCGTCATCTGATAGCATTTCAAGACTTCTGAAGTTAAACACATGGTTAATTTAAATGTCCACTTCATCATCAGATAGCATTTCAAGACTTCTGAAGTTAAACACATGGTTAATTTAAATGTCCACTTCATCATCTGATAGCATTTCAAGACTTCTGAAGTTAAACACATGGTTAATTTAAATGTCCACTTCGTCATCTGATAGCATTTCAAGACTTCTGAAGTTAAACACATGGTTAATTTAAATGTCCACTTCATCATCTGATAGCATTTCAAGACTTCTGAAGTTAAACACATGGTTAATTTAAATGTCCACTTCATCATCTGATAGCATTTCAAGACTTCTGAAGTTAAACACATGGTTAATTTAAATGTCCACTTCGTCATCTGATAGCATTTCAAGACTTCTGAAGTTAAACACATGGTTAATTTAAATGTCCACTTCATCATCTGATAGCATTTCAAGACTTCTGAAGTTAAACACATGGTTAATTTAAATGTCCACTTCGTCATCTGATAGCATTTCAAGACTTCTGAAGTTAAACACATGGTTAATTTATATGTCCACTTCGTCATCTGATAGCATTTCAAGACTTCTGAAGTTAAACACATGGTTAATTTAAATGTCCACTTCATCATCTGATAGCATTTCAAGACTTCTGAAGTTAAACACATGGTTAATTTAAATGTCCACTTCGTCATCTGATAGCATTTCAAGACTTCTGAAGTTAAACACATGGTTAATTTAAATGTCCACTTCGTCATCTGAAAGCATTTGAAGACTTCTGAAGTTAAACACATGGTTAATTTATATGTCCACTTCGTCATCTGATAGCATTTCAAGACTTCTGAAGTTAAACACATGTTAATTTAAATGTCCACTTCATCATCTGATAGCATTTCAAGACTTCTGATAATTTAAATGTCCACTTCGTCATCTGATAGCATTTGAAGAATTCTGTAGGTCAGCATGGGCCTTTGGATAAGAATACTCATTCTTAAACATCCGGTGTGCTGATGTCAAGGTAGTGGGTTCAACCCCCACACTGGTCAGTTGGACTGAAATGTTAACTTCTTGTCCTTGACTTGGAGACACGTAAATTACAAGTACCTCAAAAGCCAGAATGGGTTCACCTGATGGCGAGGGACGTTGGTAATGGGGAAAGCTAATCCACACGCAAAAATCAGCCCAGTACACCAGAAGAAGCAGCATGTGTATGGACTGTGTTTGAATTCAAAGCGAGCGAACACACACACAAACAGACTTCTTCTTCTTATAGTCCATGCCATGTGGTGTTGGTGATCATGTCTATCCACAGCCCTCTGTCTCTGTCACATGTGCTGCCAATCATTTCTGACGCTGATGTTCCTCCATGCCATGTGGTGTTGGTGATCATGTCTATCCACAGCCCTCTGTCTCTGTCACATGTGCTGCCAATCATTTCTGACACTGATGTTCCTCCATGCCATGTGGTGTTGGTGATCATGTCTATCCATAGCCCTCTGTTACATGTGCTGCCAATCATTTCTGACACTGATGTTCCTCCATGCCATGTGGTTGGTGATCATGTCTACCGACAGCCCTCTGTCTCTGTCACATGTGCTGCCAATCATTTCTGACACTGATGTTCCTCCATGCCATGTGGTGTTGGTGATCATGTCTATCCACAGCCCTCTGTCTCTGTCACATGTGCTGCCAATCATTTCTGACACTGATGTTCCTCCATGCCATGTGGTGTTGGTGATCATGTCTATCCACAGCCCTCTGTCTCTGTCACATGTGCTGCCAATCATTTCTGACACTGATGTTCCTCCATGCCATGTGGTGTTGGTGATCATGTCTATCCACAGCCCTCTGTCTCTGTCACATGTGCTGCCAATCATTTCTGACACTGATGTTCCTCCATGCCATGTGGTGTTGGTGATCATGTCTATCCACAGCCCCCTGTCTCTGTCACATGTGCTGCCAATCATTTCTGACACTGATGTTCCTCCATGCCATGTGGTGTTGGTGATCATGTCTATCCACAGCCCTCTGTCCCTGTCACATGTGCTGCCAATCATTTCTGACACTGATGTTCCTCCATGCCATGTGGTGTTGGTGATCATGTCTATCCACAGCCCTCTGTCTCTGTCACATGTGCTGCCAATCATTTCTGACACTGATGTTCCTCCATGCCATGTGGTTGGTGATCATGTCTACCCACAGCCCTCTGTCTCTGTCACATGTGCTGCCAATCATTTCTGACACTGATGTTCCTCCATGCCATGTGGTGTTGGTGATCATGTCTATCCACAGCCCTCTGTCTCTGTCACATGTGCTGCCAATCATTTCTGACACTGATGTTCCTCCATGCCATGTGATGTTGGTGATCATGTCTATCCACAGCCCCCTGTCTCTGTCACATGTGCTGCCAATCATTTCTGACACTGATGTTCCTCCATGCCATGATGTCAAACTGTCCAGCATCTTCTCTCTTGGTCTCTCCCTGTATCTCTCAAGACAGTGCCATTGTAAACTTGCCGTTATCACACTATTCCTCAGGCAGAGCCTCTAGAATGTCCTGGCATTGTGGAGATAGAACCTGATTCTGCAGTTAGTGATAGTAGTCTGCTGCTGCATTGTGGTATATCCCGCCAGACTCCTGCCAGAACATTCATAGCTTTTCCAGACTAAACTGGCCAGTATCATCAGCCACCCACCATGGCTTCACATCTAAGACTTTAGCCCCGAATGCTGTGATGTTGGTTCTTAAATCAATCAATCAATCAAAGACTTTTAAAGCATCACATCTGTAAAGAAACCACCCCATAGCTTTTGTAAACAATAAGAAGTCACAAAGATGCAAAACATTGTGCCACAAATGAACTAATCACAATGAAGTTAAAGCTCCGGCAAACTATAACAGTACCTTGTGTTTGCTTTTGTCACAGCATATACTACTACATTTTTCCTTGGTTTCTGTCTGGAAGCTTTTTCATTACCAGTGTTAATAACATAACAGTTATATAATAACCATTGATAGCATTTCACATGTTAAGAATATACTCTCTCTCTCTCTCTCTCTCTCTCTCTCTCTCTCTCTCTCTCTCTCTCTCTCTCTCTCTCTCTCTCTCTCTCTCTCTCTCTCTCTCTAAGAGCGGGAGGATGATAAATTATGTTTGCATTTGTTATCACAATTGATATAGAACAGGCAACTTATCAGAAATGTAGCAGGTATTTTTGGCGACATTTTGAGAAGAGAAAGATTAGAACATATTTTGACAACTGGAAAGATTTACGGCAGGAAAATTAGTAGAAGAAAGTGAGAGAAGATTCTCGACAACCTCGTGGTGTAGAAAGGTGTCAGCCCATGAAATCGTACATTCTGTTTGAGATCACGAAATGTGGACAAGCATGATTGCCCATGTCAGTCAGCGGGGCACTTGATGATAATGTAGTTGTAAAACATTGTGGCAGTTATTTAAGATTGATGTTATTGTATATTCTTTCTTGTTTGCTTTATAATTACTTCCAGATGGTGGTTATAATGTTGCAGTTGAAAATGTGGCAGTTATTTAATATTGTGTTTTTGTTGTATATTCTTTCTTGTTTGCAATATAGTTAGCCCCAGACGATGAATATGATAATACAATTGTAAAGTACTGTGACAGTTATAAGCGCTATAATCAAAAGGTGTATTATATGTTGAAAAGCTTGATTGTCTTGTCTAGTTCTCTAAGACTATATACAACATGCATTTAATCTTTATAGGCGTACTCTTAATTATGTTGCTTATTCATTAGCGAATAATAAACTTTAGAACTTTTGTTTGGCTGTTATTATTTGTGATTACATATGGCGGCGTGTGTGTGTGTTGTGACCATGTGCCTTTTGGAAAACATCATCATTATGAACTTTGCTGAGTAGCACAAGCAACCATGTTCATTTCACACACATTTATCCTTCGCGTTGTTCTGGTTGATAAGTTCTTCTGATTGTCAATCCATCCACCATTCTATCCATTGACTGATTGATTGGTTGAGAGAGATAATACAGATTTTAATAATTTTGAAACAAAAACTTGAAATACTGGAAATATAGGCCCTAACCAAAGGTCTGAGGTCAAGGGTTGGTTGGCGCTGGCAAACGTAAGACAAACAATGAACAAATCATAACCACTTTTGATCAAAACATTTTGTATGCATCACTACATGTCAATGGGTTGAAGGGAAGATACCTTGCCACTGCTGGATTGCTAACAGTACCAAGAGACTAGATACTCTGCTATGTCTGCATCAAGTCTCATTGTCTGTAGTGGCCTCCGCTAGATTTTCTTCCCTGCCGAGAGTCGTAGCATTTGGTAGCTTGCTGGCTACATTATTAATAGATCCTCTTCACTGCTGAGATCGTCTGTACTTGCCTGTGGCTGAGACTAGACTCTCTTCCCTGCTGAGATCTAGTCTTTGGTTACCTGATGTGGTCTGTAATGGCTGAGATTAGTCCTCTTCCCTGTTGAGGTCTCATCTTTGGTTGCCTGCTGACGTTAGTTATGGCTGAAGTAGATTAACTACACTGTGTAGATTGTGTCTCCGTTGACCAACTCACCTCTACGATGGTTGCCTAAAATAATAGCTCTATTTACATGTACTCTCTGATACCCAACTACACTTCCTTTATGACAAGCCTACTGTGCAAATAAACAGAAATAACGTTATGATAAACAATACTCTTTGTCTCATTTTGAGAAATTCAATAAAATCAAGGCACAAGAACCCAACATATGATAACATAAAATACAACACACATAAGCAGTCACAAAGTAAACAGCAACAGTAAACTATACAATACATAAACTTAAAGGCAAAAATAAAGAAACACCAGCAGAACAAGGCACCATTTCTATGTAAATTACTCGACTGGCTCTTAGTTTACTGCAAACCTCAAGATGTAATTCATCGCTGCCATTTCATGTTTATCATACATGCTCTGTATGCCTCTCTGACATAAAATCACAATTTTAATTGTTTCTTTTTCCCTAACCAAGGAAATCTTTCCCAGATTTTTACAAAACTGTACATTACAAACATATGTTAAAAGGCAATTATATTCTTAAATATCCTTGGTAAGGTGTGGAATTTTTTCTCTCAGGGTGAAAATTAATGCCGGCTCCCTGGCTGAGGAGTTAGCAGCTTTCTCTGTTAACCCTGAATACTCTCGTAGTTGACGTGAGTGCACGAGAATTAGAAGTGGTTCGAGTCACGCCAGTGACCTATGGAGCCGGTCGCTCAGAAAGTCGTGGCGTGCTGATGAGCATAATCTAGCCTAGGAATCAACATACAGCTGAAAGATGCTGGTGTTGACCGCAATAACCTGAAACAGGATGGAAATTAAACTGCAACCTGCATAGTTCACGGAGACTGCACTAGCCAGGCAGCCTTAAATCCTCAGGCTCAAGACCTCCCCGTCCTGCACTGCAAGGTACTATAGGCAGTAGATGACAGCGACAGTAAATATGTAGAGGACCCTTTTACATGCATTAAGGCTCATTGGGTATATGGTGCCAGGCCAATACTTTCAGAGATAGACTGACACTCAGTGGGTGATGTGGTCAGTATTTCAATGGCCACCTTTATTTCCCAAGAAATGCCCAGGTACTGGTTTTATGTCGGGTTCACCTGTGAGCCTAGGTCAATTTTATGTCAGGCCCACCTGGGAGCCTAGGTCAATTTTATGTTGGGTCCACCTGAGAGCCTAGGTCAATTTTATGTTGGGTCCACCTGGGAGTCGAGGTCAATTTTATGTCAGGTCCACCTGGGAGTCGAGGTCAATTTTATGTCAGGTCCACCTGGGAGCCTAGGTCAATTTTATGTTAGGTCCACCTGGGAGCCTAGGTCAATTTTATGTTGGATCCACCTGGGAGCCTAGGTCAATTTTATGTTGGGTCCAGCTGGGACCAAGGTCAATTTTATGCCGGGTCCACCTGGGAGCTGAGGTAAATTTCATGTCGGGTCCACCTGGGAGCCGAGGTCAATTTTATGTTGGGTCCATCTGGGAGCCGAGGTCAATTTTATGTTGGGTCCATTTGGGCACCTAGGTCAATTTTATGTTGGGTCTATTTGGGAGCCTAGGTCAATTATTTTATGTCAGGTCCACCTGGGAGCCTAGGTCAATTTTATGCCGGGTCCACCTGGGAGCCAATGTTAATTTATGTAAGGTCCACCTGGAAGCCTAGGTCAATTTTATATTCGGTCCATCAGGGAGCCTAGGTCAATTTTATGTTGGGTCCATCTGGGAGCCTAGGTCAATTTTTAAGTTGGGTCCACCTGGGAACCGAGGTAAATTTTATGTTGGGTCCACCTGGGAGCCGAAGTCAATTTTATGTTGGGTCCATCTGGGAGCCTAGGTCAATTTTAATAACAATCTGGTCCAATGTGGAATTGAACCCAAGACCAATGAGCTGGCAGGCGAGCATCTAGCCATTATGCCACCGTGGCGCCTGTGCCTCTCATATAAAATGGTTCCCCTACAATTGATATTTATATAAAATGGTTCCCCTACAACTGACATTTATATAAAATTGTTCCCCTACAACTAATATTTATATAAAATGGTTCTCCTACAATTGACATTTATATAAAATTAAACCTTTAATGGTGTCACCCAGTGAAGTAGTTCCAGATTGTTATAAATGATATCACAAACATATTTTTTTTAAAAGCAGTTATGTTCTTACATGTACATGCTAAAACATTCTGTTCTAAACAAACAATTCTGCATGTAAATCAAGAAGGTACAGCCAGGCATTTCTAAAAACAAAACAACTGCAGGTATGTGAGGTGTTAGGACCATTGCATTTTGTACAGAGGAATAGGCAGCCAGTTTTTCGCTCACGCAGTGAACAACACGTCCTGACATCAACCCCTTGTCGATCATGCACGGTCATTGCCAGCATAATCTCCTAACCATTACACCAACATACGTACACCAGGTAAATAGTAAATAAAACAATTAAAGTACATCAGCTGCATATCTGTTACATGATGTCGCGGTCAATCCCAGCACTTTTTGATTGTGATTTTTTAAGGCAATTTTACGTTCAGTACTTTGCCATTGCCTTCTTAACGGCCAATGCTCATATAATTGTTAAAATCAATGCAAAGCGATCTGCTACCAAATCGCCTACAGCTGTTCTCAAACCCGGTATGTTACAATTATGAAACCACGTTTACTACTCCTAAGCCACAGATGCTGATGAACAATGTATAGAAAGTATAATAGCAAGTATAGTAATGTCCTTTGGTTCACTTGCTAACATTAAAAACACAGTCTTGAAAATACAGACCAGCAGTTAATGGGTTATGCTTTACATCATGAGAAGGAATAGTATATAATGTATAAATTATAGTATAATAAAATATACAGTATAATCAATTACAAATTGTGCAATTAAGTTTACTCTCTAAAAAGAAATTACAACAGTTTTGAGCTTGAAGACTAGAAATTTGTGGGAAATGATTGACATCAGGAGAGGGTGGTCAGTGCACTAGGATAGTGGCTTCACACAAAAGAAAGACAAACTCAACATCATCATCATCACGTGCCCTTCTAAATAGCCTCTATGTGTTCATGTATTTCCACAGACCTCAGATCACAGTGTTCTGAATTAGGTCTATTGATGATATTCCTCCTTGCCAACATTCTAGCATGCATCATCATTTATCGCAGTCCCTCTCTTCCTCTTCCTCTTCTACTGTTCATCTTTTCACTCATTACAATATTTTATCAATGCTTCTCTTCTGACTACGTAACCATAGAGCATTGTTTGTCTCTTTCTTATACTACTTCAACTTTCATTAGCTATTTCTAGACAATCATACTGTGTTGGCATTCTGGCAGTGGCATTATGCATAATATAATTGTGCGGACTGTTGGTGTTTGAGACTCCTGTATGTTCCACTTTTCACATGGGGCAGTGAGGAGCATCTTGTCTGATATTCACTGGCACATGAATGGAACATTATGGAGCAACCCTTTGCCGTGAAGTTGGAACCGTGACTAACTAACGACTAACTAGACAATCATTATTAGCTACTCTGGCAGTTCAGTGTACTTGCAACATTCATCTCAAAAACCACATCTCCACTGCCTCCAAGCTCTTCCTAATTTATTCATTCAAGCTCCATGATACACTGCTGTATGACAAACAGGTTCTATATAATATTTAAATGCTCTCTTTCTAACATTTAATGAGAGTGACCTATTACATAAGATACTTTCTATCTTCTGACATGCAGTGCCATGATCCTATATCAGATCGTGGAGAGCAGAGAGTATAGAGCTTCACGCAATTCAGCGTGAAGATCGAGCTAATTCACAGATTCAAGCTTTACATGAAGACAGCAAAGTGAGTCGCTGGGCAGGGCACAGCGTCTCCTCCAAGCGGTCATTCAAGTTTGGACCGAGTTCCGTGTCTGACCAGTTGAAGCTGAATAATGGCTATGGCAGAATCTCACCTTGCCACCACTTTTAGTGTGAATGCAGATGTCATTTGAGAGATTCTACATCGACAGAGTTTGACTGCAGATGTCGGTTGCAAGTATCTTATTGACATTGTTTTAAAATGATCTCGATGTGTTTATAGTGTTGTGAAGAAATTACAAGGTATCAAAACTGTATCGCTGTTATGTTATACCAATTCCTTGTGGAGTGGTGTCAATCGTCACGTAATGTGTGTACAAAGATTAATATTCAATAAGCCATACAAGAACTACCCCTTGACAACAGAAGCAAAAGGAAAAGATAATATAGCCAGTCACCAACATTCAACCAGTCTCAGAGAATGTAACAAATATTACTCTGATTCAGCTCAATTAGCTAATGGGGCATGTCAGCTGTGATATGATGCCATCAATGATGCGATGTCAGCTAATAAGATTGATTGGATTGATTTAGGAACCGACATCACAACATTCGAGGCATTCCCATAAGCGCTCCGTCCTCATCCTTAGAAGCCAGCGAAGAGTTCCAACCCCAATAGTACCAGTAGCAATCTAATTATATGTGCGTCTCGCCTTTCCTCCAAGCGTCGAGCATCGGTCAGATCCTCTCATCACTCCTCGCTGTCACATTCTTGCCAGACCATAGTGATCCATTTGCTCCTCCGAGCTGTACACGTGGTCCCACAAAGCCACAACCACGTCTGCCTTATCATGCATCAATACTCCACCAAGTGTTGCAGAGCCAGCCAATCTGTCTGCCTGTTCATTCCCCAGCACACCAGCATGCACCAGAGAAAAGATCCAGATGATGCTTGCCACCCATGACTTCCGAAGCGAAGCAAGCCACTCTGCACGAAGCTTGCCTGTCCTCACCCTACTCAGCATGCTTTCTGAGTCAGTTACAATCACGATGTGTGTGTGTATCATATTCTCCATCCAGCGGAAAGCTGCACTGACTGCCTCCACCTCCATTCTTAAGCTAGATGTTGTGGTATCATATGCCAGGCTCTCCTGCACCAAAATTCGACCATTAGCCTTTGCCAAGAACCCCCAGGCACTTCTACTACCTCTCAACACTGAACCATCTGTGTAGATAATCACATCACCCGGGGTGTAAGCTAATAAACCTTTGGCATAAAAAAGACTTGTTATTGCATTGCCCAGAGACGCAGTGACATAAAGATGCAGTGGTATAAATAAAGCCCATTGGCATAGTGCTACTGTATGATAAAAGCGCATTGGCAACTCTTACAATATGGGAAAGCATCAACGGCATACTATGCTAAAATAATAGCCAATAAAGCACAGTGGCACGCAACCTGTGCTTGGCCTATCCTGCTCTCAGTCTCGGCAAGTCCAATATAATAATAAATAACAGGTCGTATGTTCTTTTTAGGACGTTGCAATCAATCCCAACCCTAGATTGATTTTCTATAGTGTGTTTTTTTTTGGTTGCCTCAATATAAAATTCAATATCTCAGTAACGGGCTGAGATAAAATGATGAGATTTAGTATATAACGTTATCATTATGTCCACCCAACAAAACAATTTTTGTTCTGGAGATTTTACAGCAGATTTTAAAGTTAGCTTATATACGGTATATTAATTATGACTTAAAGATTACGACCATGATTTTAACAGTTTTACAGCTTCCCCAAGATTCGACCCAAATTATTCAAAATTTTCACGTGACTTTCGTTTTCAAACAAACAGCGCGAAGATTCAGAGGCGTCTCCAAATGTGGGTTCTTTCATGAAACGTGATTATATAAATAAACTAGCTGACAAGGCCCGGTTTCTGGTGGAAATCAATCAATCAATCAATCAATCTATCTTATCTGTCTGTCTGTCTGTCTGTCTGTCTGTCTGTCTGAATGTCTGTCTGTCTGAATGTCTGCCGGTCGGCTGACCCATCCACCTACCCACCGACCCACCGACCTACCGATATCTATCTATCTATCTATCTATCTATCTATCTATTCTATCTATCTATCTATCTATCTATCTATCTATCTATCTATCTGCCTGCCTGCCAGCCCGACCACCCACCCACCGACAGACCGACCGACCTACCGATATCTATCTATCTATCTATCTATCTATCTATCTATCTATCTATCTGTCTGTCTGTCTGTCTGCCTGTCTGCCTGCCGGCCCACCCACCCACCCACCGACCGATCGACCGACGTACCGATATCTATCTATCTATCTATCTATCTATCTATCTATCTATCTATCTATCTATCTATCTATCTAATCTATATGTCTGTCTGTCTGCCTGCCTGCCGGCGCACCCACCCACATACCGACCGACCGACCGACCGACAGATATCTATCTATCTATCTATCTATCTATCTATCTATCTATCTATCTATCTATCTAATATATCTATCTATCTATCTGTCTGTCTGTCTGCCTGTCTGCCTGCCTGCCTGCCGGCCCACCCACCCACCGACCAACCGACCGACGTACCGATATCTATCTATCTATCTATCTATCTATCTATCTATCTATCTATCTATCTATCTATCTATCTAATCTATCTAATCTATCTAATCTATCTGTCTGTCTGTCTGCCTGCCTGCCTGCCGGCCCACCCACCCACATACCGACCGACCGACCGACAGATATCTATCTATCTATCTATCTATCTATCTATCTGTCTATCTATCTATCTATCTATCTATCTATCTATCTATCTAATCTATCTAATCTATATGTCTGTCTGTCTGCCTGCCTGCCGGCGCACCCACCCACATACCGACCGACCGACCGACCGACAGATATCTATCTATCTATCTATCTATCTATCTATCTAATATATCTATCTATCTGTCTGTCTGTCTGTCTGTCTGTCTGTCTGTCTGTCTGCCTGCCTGCCGGCCCACCCACCCACCGACCAACCGACCGACGTACCGATATCTATCTATCTATCTATCTATCTATCTATCTATCTATCTATCTATCAATCAATCAATCTATCTATATATCTATCTGTCTGTCTGTCTGTCTGTCTGTATGTCTGTCTGTCTCTCTGCCTGCCTGCCGGCCCACCCACCCACATACCGACCGACCGACCGACAGATATCTATCTATCTATCTATCCATCTATCTATCTATCTATCTATCTATCTATCTATCTATCTATCTATCTATCTAATCTAATCTAATCTATCTGTCTGTCCTATCTATCTAATCTATCTGTCTGTCCTATCTATCTAATCTATCTGTCTGTCTGTCTGCCTGCCTGCCGGCCCACCCACCCATTAACCGACCGACCTACCGATATCTATCTATCTATCTATCTATATATCTATCTATCTATCTATCTATCTATCTATTTATCTATCTATCTGCCTGCCTGCCGGCCCGACCACCCACCCACCGACAGACCGACCGACCTACCGATATCAATCTATCTAATCTATCTGCTTGTCCTATCTATCTAATCTATCTGTCTGTCTGTCTGTCTGCCTGCCTGCCCACCCACCCACTAACCGACCGACCTACCGATATCGATCTATCTATCTATCTATCTATCTATCTATCTATCTATCCATCTATCTATCTATCTATCTATCTATCTATCTAATCTATCTGTCTGTCTGCCTGCCTGCCTGCCTGCCGACCCACCCACCCACCCACCGACCGACCGACCCACCGACCGACCGATCCACCCACTCAGCCAGCCAGCCAGCCAGCCATCCATCCACCCACCTATCTTTCTGCCTACCTACCTACCTTTCTGTCTGTCTGTCCGGGCCGCATCATTCATTTTATTCGGAGACTGCCGAGGGTCGTCGCTGGAGCTACGGAGTTCGTGCTTTGTGCGACGCTTTCCGCGCTGCGGAAAGAAACTGAGCCATATGGGATAAAAACCCTGTGCAATGCAGCCGATTCTGTCGACTGTAAGCTACTTCTTTGATTGCACCCACTCCCATACGAATCCAGATACGCCTTTGTTTGTCATCTGAATTTGCAGGTCCTCATTACCGTAAACATAACATTTTTAACAAGAAATCACTAGTTGTTAAGCAAAACATCAAAGGAATGAAGCCGCTTTTAATGATTTAAGTTGTTTTGGGACCTATCAAAGACATATTCCTTGGGTGGGGGTAAATATAAGACGGCTGGAAAAATTTCATAACGATGCAACAGATAGTTTTCAAAATAATTGATCTTGAATGACGGCATAAATTTCCGGACAGACTATAGGCAATTTTACATTCAGTAGTTTGCCATTGCTTTCTGAATGAGACATCAATGTTCATATCGAACTGACTGGTGTAGGTGTTGATCCCTTACCCCATCGCTAGTGCACTGAAAGTTTAAGCTCAAGCACATTAACGCCCACAGCCACATAGACCTCAAGTCAAATATATCTAAAATGGAATAATTTTCGGCCACATCAACCTCAAGTCAAATATCTCTATATATAAAATGCAATGTATGTATGTATTTATGTCCGTCCGTTCTTTATGCGTTCGCGAACGGTCCATCCGATTGAGATGAAATTTTCTACACGTCTTCTTCTCATTCCAGTGCAACCAATTGTCATAGTTTTTTTAGTGTACAATACTAACATACTTACTAAAATTTAATATTTAAATTTACATGACTTAACATAAGAACAATTAAATAAAGGGACATAACATTTAATAGCATTGCTATATCTTAGGTTAAGTCCCCTGGCTAATAAAATATATATCTAATATATATCTATATAAATAGATAGATAGATAGCTAGATAGATACATAGATACATAGATAGATACATAGACAGACAGACAGACAGACCCCCGCCAGGAACTGGGCGAAGCCGGGCCGGGTAGACAGACAGTCGGGAACGGGAACTTATATGACTACTTATATGAATTAAATGAGATGCTCCCATCAGGGACTGGGCGAAGCCGGATCAGACAGACAGACAGACAGACAGATCCCCGCCAGGGACTGGGCGAAGCCGGGCCGGGTCAGACAGACAGTCGGGAACGGGAACTTATATGACTACTTATATGAATTAAATGAGATGCTCCCATCAGGGGCTGGGCGAAGCCGGGCCGGGTCAGACAGACAGACAGACAGATCCCCGCCAGGGACTGGGCGAAGCCGGGCCGGGTCAGACAGACAGACAGTCGGGAACGGGAACTTATATGACTACTTATATGAATTAAATGAGATGCTCCCATCAGGGACTGGGCGAAGCCGGGCCAGGTCAGACAGACAGACAGATCCCCACCAGGGACTGGGCGAGGCCGGGTCAGACAGACAGACAGTCAGGAACGGGCACCTATATGACTACTTATATGAATTAAATGAGATGCTCCCATCAGGGGCTGGGCGAAGCCGGGCCGGGTCAGACAGACAGACAGATCCCCACCAGGGACTGGGCGAAGCCGGGTCGGGTCAGACAGACAGACAGACGGGAACGGGAACTTATATGACTAATATATGAATTAAATGAGATGAGACAGACAGACGGGAACGGGAACTTATATGACTACTTATATGAATTAAATGAGATGCTCCCATCAGGGGCTGGGCGAAGCCGGGCCAGACAGATAGACAGACAGACAGATAGATAGATAGATAGATAGATAGATAGATAGATAGATAGATAGATAGATAGATAGATAGATCCCCGCCAGGGCCTGGGCGAAGCCGGGCCGGGTCAGCTAGTATCTATCTAAAATGGAATAATTTTCAGCCACATCGACGTTAAGTCAAATATATCTATCTAAAATGGAATAATTTTCAGCCACATCGACGTTAAGTCAAATATATCTATCTAAAATGGAATAATTTTCAGCTATATCGACCTCAAGTCAAATATACTCTATCTAACATGGAATAATTTTCACCCACATCGACCTCAAGTCAAATATATCTATCTAAAATGGAATAATTTTCAGCCACATTGACCTCAAATCAAATATATCCATCTTAAATGGAATAATTTTCAGCCACCTCAACCTCAAGTCAAATATATCTATCTAAAGTTGAATAATTTTCAGCTATATTGACCGCAAGTCAAATATATCTATCTAAAATGGAATAATTTTCAGCCACATCGACCTCAAGTCAAATATATCTATCTAAAATGGAATAATTTTCAGCCACATCGACCTCAAGTCAAATATATCTTATCTAAAATGGAATAATTTTCAGCCACATTGACCTCAAGTCAAATATATCCATCTTAAATGGAATAATTTTCAGCCACATCGACCTCAAGTCAAATATATCTATCTAAATTGGAATAATTTTCAGCCACATCAACCTTGAGTCAAATATATCTATTTAAAATGAAATCATGTTCAGCCACATAGATCTTAACTCAAATATATCTATCTAAAATGAAAGAACAATGAAAACTATTACAGCAAGCTGCCTCATTGCTGTAGTCTGTCAACAGTTTTCCTGGGCCTGAGAAACCCCCAGACAATGATTTAGTTCATGAAGAGAACTGATCTGGTGGTTTAAACCTGAAGGATATGGTCACAAGAAGATGAGGAAGAAACATCAGGATTAACTCTTAACGGACGTGGCGTTTGGTATAGCAATATTATGATTTCCTGAGTTTTAAGATAGCATCATCACATGCCTGCTATCCTGCTCTCAGCCTCAGTAAGTCTAATGTAATAATAAATAACAGGTCACATGTCCTTTGTAGGACGTTGCAATCAATCCCAACCCTGGTTGATTTTCTAGGCAATTGCAGGGCAGACCAGGCCCTAAGCCTTGGTTGGCAGCTAGTCTAGGATCGAAGCTCCGACAAGTGGACAGTTATAGCATTGCTTTGCTGATCTGGCAGCTTCTGCAGCTTGTCTTGTTCCAGATGTATAGGTCTTACCTTTCCTCTGGAGTGAACTAGGCAGGCCGAGAGAGGGATCATGCTGCATGGGCAACACATGATCTCTATATTTTAGCCCAGGCTTTGTGCTATAGAGAGGCAATAACTCCATCACTAAATCACAAATACTGAAGTATTGGAAAGATCAGGTTGTGTGATGGTGTTCCATGCTCAGTCTTCGTAGACTTTGATAGATAGGACACGCTAGGAAGATGGATGATAGTAGAATACCAAAGGACATCTTTTAATGGTGAATTACAGATGGGTACGAGATCTCAGGGTCGGCCTCTACTACGATACAAAGATGTGTGTAAGCGGGACATGATTGATACAGGCATTAATAATGCACACTGGGAGCACGTCGCCGCTGAACGTGTTGCATGGAGAGCAACTATCAGAAATGGAATAAAGACAAAGGAGAAAATGATTGCAGATAGGTCACACATAGTGTGAGAGACGTAAGATGGTGCATGATGGTGGAAATGACCATGTTTTCACATGCATCCACTGTGGACGAACATGTACAGCACGAATTGGCCTTATTAGCCACACTCACCACCGCCATGGGTCGTAGTTATTAAGCCTTTTTGAAGAACAATGTACCAAACTATCGTCTGTCAAGACGGAAAGGTGCCAATGAACATGAGCATCATGTGCCATGCCAATAAGCATAAGTGGTCATGGTTCACCATCTAACACGATCATCAGAGCATCAGATCAGCTCTATGTTCTTGTCCTGATTATTCCATGTGGCCAAACCATCCAGGTACATATCTCCTTGTCTTCCCCTGGCTCCTTCCCTATCAAGTTACCCAGTTGTCACTAAGTTTTTAAGTTTCTCTCACCTCATAATGTTCCCAAATGTTCCCAATGACTGCCTTATCTAATTTCTCTAATCTGTTTATGTTAATCATTTGTATCTTGTAGGAATTGCTATTTATTTTTCTGTCTGACCATGGCATGCTTTGCATTTTCCTTATTCACTGGCACGGGAACGGAGCATAATGAGGACCCTTTACTGTGATGTTGGAACTGCGACTAATTACTAATGACTAATTTCCTTAGCTACAGTTCATATCTAAAGTTAGCAATGTCCACGATTTGTTCTCAAACCTATGCTTATGAAATACATAGTTATAAAGAAAACATTTAAAAAGTATAACCAAAGAACGAAAGAAAGAGTTTATGAAGGTTACTATTCATGGCTTCGAAATACTGACACCTAAATACCAATTCTCTGACCTATAAGAGTTAATGATAGTTTGTCCAGACTGTCACTGTTCATTGTATTGGATATGATATTTTTTAATGTCATTCTAAATGTGGACCCCTTTGATTTACATAGGATTAGACCCTATATTGTCAGATAAGACTTCTTTAACTGCAGAGTACTAGACCCAAGATAAGACTCCTTTGCCTACAGAGGACTAGACCCAAGATAAGACTCCTTTGCCTACAGAGGACTAGACCCAAGATAAGACTCCTTTGCCTAACAGAGGATTAGAACCATATTGTCAGATCTGACTACCTGTCTTTCTCAGAGCTGCAGAAGAGCTACAAGAAAACTTACTCTTGGGATGTTATATACATAGTTGTTTTCCCTTCCCTTCTATATAAGATCATCATCATCATGTGCCACATTTTTAAAGAAAGTATTACAGTAAGGGATTACAAATATAGTAATGCTGGACATATACTGACATTGCACATAACATGAAATATTAAAAACCATGAATTGCCAAAATTTCTTAAATACATTAATAAAATATCCGCATTCATTTTACCTTTCAGGAAATTTATCTTTGGTTGAGATAAAAGGGCAAAAGAATGAAGACAGCTGAGAAGTACGAATGACAACTCAAAACATGACCCTGTTAGCAGCCTCCTCACAGGACTTTATCTTTAGCCCTATATTCCCCCACCGGGGTATAGGCCGCCTCAACCAACTCACTTCCAGCCATCATATCTTCGTTATCTCATGCTGCTCCATCCATGTACTGTCTCTCTTCATTCACACACAGTTCTAACAGTCCAAGTGTCAATTCTTTTCTGATCAAGTTGACCAGTTGTCACTAAGTTCTCAAGCCTATTTTGGCTTGTATCTACTGAAGTTTAAGTCAGACACTGACAGCGCACTGTCAGCTGTGAGACTGTTGGACAGTGCTCTTGCTGTTTAAACAAGGCAAGGCAAGAGATTTGACTTCATTGCACAGAGTTTTACCCCATATGGCTTGGGTTCTTTCTGCAGGACGGCCTGCACAAAGCAAGAACTCCATAACTCGTGGCAACCCTTGGAAGTCTCTGAAAAAAACTGAACTCGTTAACCAAATGACAGTCGCTGTATTCAAACTCGCTACCTTCGGAGCGCGAGGCAGGTGGCATTACCACTTCACCACGGAGACTCCCTAATGCTTGTGTATAAATTGTTACATGATAGACATTGTTGATGCCATCTGCCCAATAATTTGTTCTATCAAATTTACATCTATAAATGACTTCTGCTGCCATTATTCCCTTGGGCTGATGTCATGCTACCCAAGTATTTGAAATATTCTGTTTGCTTTAGTAGCGTGGCTCCGTGGCTAAAGGCTTGCGAGCGCGGTTCGTAAGCCGGGTACCAGGCATTTGAAGCTCAGCTGCGACCAATTTGTGCACCAGACAGTGTCGCGTTGTGTTATAATGTGCTGGTATGGGAGCCGGTCGTTCAGAAAGAAATGGAAAACTACTGAACGTAACACTTGCCTAGTACATCAACAGCAGCTGAAACTTGCTGGTGGTGACTGCAACGTCCCGTAAGGGATACGCAACATTTTTTAGTAGCTGGCTGTGTAAGATGATTCCATATTTGGCTCTTCTGTTTTCATATGTCACGAGGGTTTGGTCATCGATCAAGAATCCTTTCCCACCTTTCAAGAATCAAGAGTCCTTTGCACAATTGTTCATTAGTTTGTATTACTTCACTGATTTGTTATGAACGTGGGGAATAACTAAAGAGATAGAACACATCCCCAGGATACTCCAGCTTGTATATGCAACTTTGCAGTATTTGCTCCTAACACACAGTGATTGCTACGAACTCTGTACATGTATTTTCAAACAATGGCCAAATATAATTAATGTTCTTAATGTTGATTTACCTGGTCAGAGGTTTTCTCCTGGTCTGTGCATGTTAAGTGTTGCATGCTATTGTATTCTATAGCTTTCTCTACTGTCAAGTCTGACAAAAGCTGCCATTAGTGCAGCTCATATTTTATCTATATCCCATCTGACTAATTCACTGATCTTAGTCAGATATGGCTGAGCTACCGTATGAAAACTTTGTTAGTGCCGACACCCCACATTGTGCCAATGTCTTCGGGTGGAAGAGAGCAATTGGGAGGGTACAAGCCTTATCCTGGTGCGAGGAAATGCAACCTAAAGACTAAATGTCCAGGCAGGGCAGATCAGGCCCTAAGCCTTGGTTGGCAACTGGTATAGGATCGAAGCTCCAACAAGCGGACAGTTAGAGCATTGCTTTGCTGATTTGACAGCTTCTGCAACTTGTTTTCTTCCAGATGTATTAATGTTACCTTTCCTCTGGAGTAAACTAGGCAGGCTGAGAGAGGGATCATGTTGCATGGGCAACACAGTCTCTACAATTCAGCCCAGGCGTTGCGCTATGGAGTGGTCAACTCCATCCATGTATTTTTTGAAGCACAATGTAACAAACTATCATCTGTCAAGACGGCCAGTGTAGTGTAATTCACTGAGATGAAGTCTGACGGCAGAGAGAAGACATTTTAGAAAATATCTGGCCAATGTTGCTGGCTCAGCTGACTGACTTATTTAACATACTCAAACATTTATATATATTTCATCAGGTTCCCCAAAACTTTAAAGAACTTGTTAATAAAGTTAAGTCATTATTGAAGATCATGTAATTGCTGACAGACTTATTGTAGGAAAACACAACTTGTGTATATACAATTTGTATAGGATGCAGACACTTGCAGAATGTGCTCGATGGTTGTACAACTATACTTGGACACTCAATGTGAGCGCAATATCTGTTGTGATTTCACAGAACTCTTGAAATTTCAGGAAATTATATATATATACATACAGAAAGAGAGAGAGAGATAGAGTGAAAGAGAGAGAGAGAGAGAGAGCAGAAATTGTAAACCATCTGACCTCACAAACATTGTCCTCAACCTCACGTGATCATCATTCATGAAAGATGATAGCAACATACTCTTAGTGGATATGCCAGTCACATGTATATAGTATAGTATGAAGAATCTGATTAAAATCACATTTTTCACAAATAATTTTCCTATAACCTTCCTCAGCCATTGACAAACTCAAACAACATCCAAATTTATATTCAAAACTGGAGCTGAAGTCTGAGAAAGAACACAAGATGTAAGAGGAAAAACAGTCAATCAGTATTTAATATCTCAACATGTCTTGTATATATTTTGCTTCATCCAACATTAACAACTCACAAATGAAAAAAACATGTAAAGGCTGTATTTTTCAAACTATCAAAATGAAGAAGCCAAAATCAATATTTTCAATCAAGCAATTGAACATTTTTGTCAAGATTTATATATTTAAATACAGACTTACAACTTTTTTTTTATTGAAATGCCATCAAAATTAAAATAATTTTTTGTATTCTACTCCTAAAACAATCCAAACAAAACAACACAATTAGCCTCTGAAGTTGTTGGGTGCTCTCCCTTTCACGCCAAGTTCAGTCACTCTAAAGATGGAGCCAGCCAATGGTTGGTCCTTATTATCTTCTGGGAGTTTCCAGCTGCTGGAAGTGACAAATAGTTCGTCCAGATTTTTCCCACCAAAGCAAACAGATGTGATATTTGTGGTTGGAAACTCTAGACTCTGTAAAGTTTTGCCTGTTAAATAAATGCACGAAATAAATTAACTGCTTTTAAAGAAATACTTCTAAACACATGTCTTAATAGTTCAAAATATATTGCCACATTAACAGTCAATGCCTCCTATGGAGAACAATGCCTTTACAATTAATTTATGAAATGTGGTTGATTATGTCATCATCATCACTTTTTCCTTCAAGCATTGTGGGGAGAAATAATTGGCGCTCCAATGCCTGATGGTGACACTGGATAGTGTGATTACGTGTGAATGTATAATGTTCTTGATGTTGTTAATACATTTTCTTCTCAGGCGTCCTCTTACTCACATAGCAGATCTTTGATGTAGGGTCAGTGCTGGTATTTGATGGTGTTGCATTCTAATGAGATGGCCAAACCATCTGATCGTCTTTCTGTCTTTCAATAAATGTATCACAAAGTGTTGATCCCACTGTCTATTTGATATCATTTCTTATTCTGTCTCAGATAGTTAAATTGGCAGCTCTTCTCAAGCATCTCATCTCACAGGTGTTGATTTAGTCACATGTTTTTAGAATTCTTATACAAAATCTGTATTTTTGATTAATGTGAATGATTGTAGGAAAACGATAATTGTGGATAGACTCAGAACCAGAAGGAGCAAAAATCATAGAATTACTAAAAACTAGAAAAGAGCAAAGGCTGGAACAACCAAATACTGTGGAAAAACTAATGACTGTAGAAAGATCACATTGGAGAGGACAGGGATTATGGAAAAGACAAGGGACTGTGTCGAAAGACCAAGGATCGTGGAAAAGATCAAGGATTGGAAATACTACATACTAAATGTTACCTCGGATTATGGAAAATATCAAGGACTGGAAATACTACAGACTGAATGTTACTTCATATTGTGAGAAAGATCAAGGGCTGGAAATACTACATTCTGAATGTTACCTCAAAATTGTAGGAAAGATCAAGGACTCTGGAAAACCCAAAGACTATACAAACAAAGACAAGAAGTGTGCAGCAGATTCCTAGATCGCAACAACTGACATAGATAAAACATGCTAGAAATAGTACTCTTAACACACGTACCACAACAGGTGGAAAAATACACATCAAAGATGCCACAACAGTGATTCATACCATACCTTGATAAAACAGAACAAGTAATAATCTCAGACTTGCTACAATAAACTAGGGTGTCACCTTTCAACTCTTCAACAAGGAACATAAGCCATGGTCGCATAGTCATTGGTGCACTTGTCTACCAAAACAGTGGTCCAGATAAATTACTATCACGTTGGCCGGCATAAATTTCTATAACATTCACTTGTTCACATTTTAGGTCAGAAAAGCAATAGAGTGGGAAAAAATAACAGTTTGGAACAAAGACAATGAAAGAAATAACTAAGACTAAACAGGTTAATAGAAAACCAAAGGGAATTAATGGTCAGCAAGAGGGAGTCAAATTACCTGTTTCAGGGTCAAATCTGTATACTCGACTGGCACTAAAACAAGCTACCCAAATCTTTCCTTCATTGTCGATGCACATGCCGTCTGGCAGTCCATAGGTGGATTCTGTGCCAGGTTCGTATTCAACTACGGTCCTTTGGTTACCTGCAGAGATGATGTAAAGAAACCATTTTTAACTTCATTCAAACGATGCAGGTATGCAAACATGTCAAGTAATTGGGAAAATTATTAAACAAGTGAATCAGTATAACAATCTTACAACAGTCTTAACATCTGATGAAAGTGCCTTGTAGAGATTAGAAGAAGAATCACTATGGCAGAGGTTGACTTCTGCCAGATGGAAAACATATTGACCAATTAAAAAAAACTGCCAATTGTAATGAGGACTGATACTGCTATATACATGTGAGACATGGACAATATGCAGACAAGCAGAGAAATATCCAAGGGCAGTGGAACTGTGATTTCTGAGGAAAATAGAAAGGATACCAAGGATGGAAAGAAAAATGACAGTTCTACAAGAAATAACTGAAAACCATAAATTGATCAGAGAAATTAGATGCAGACAATTCAAGATTGTTTAATGGATTCTGGGGAGAAATAAACTAGAAAACTTATGACAACTGGCAAAACTGATGGAAAAAAAGCATGTGGAAGACAAAAAGCTGTATACCTGTATGGTTTTGACACTGGGCATAAACTGGACAAGACCATAGACCTGATATAAGACTGGTGATCATGTGAGGGGCAAACCATGATGATCAACACTTATGGAACATGATGATGAATAATACTAAACATAGCTGAACTGCTTGATGATTAATACTAAACATAACTCAACTGCTTCATGATTGGTGGGAAGGCCTCTGAAAGGTCAAATCATGAAGCCACTATGTTGATTTTCAGGTTGTCTGAACCCTGAAAGGGGTTCGCATTTACTGAGGAGATTTTCCTCCTGGCCAGACAGCATCTTCATGGGAAATATAATACAAAGCTCTACTTCCCCTCTCCAAACACAAGAACTAGCAGGGCATGCAATACTGGATCTTTAGCTTCACATTTGTGGAGAAGCATGGCGGTCCTGGAAACATTGGGACGCACTGAGGAGCGACATTTCAAGTTCTTGGTCAGTGTCATCTTGCAGCCTCAGGGGCCGCAACTATTTCTTTTTCTTTCACCCACCATCCTCTAATGGAGTACTGGCCCCTGAACAACTCTGACAAAACCCTTCATAGACCTGTTCATAATTAATTGGATTCTACAGCAATTTTTTTTTCTATGGGGGGTGGTAGACAGTCTCAACCAACCATTCTTAACTGTCTCTTACGACATGCATGGCATGTTACAGTGTTACTATTCCTTGCTTCCCTTATGGGTCACCCGACCATTTGATATATTTATTTCCATGACCTGACTTTTCCAAACAAGAATTTAATGGGACACTGTAAAATTACAAATAAATTACACAAATTCATTAACTGATGCCTGCATACATCATAAGGACTAACATGGTATGACAGAGTCACTGATGTGGCGCTGATGGAGAAAACTAAAATTCCAGTCAATCAAGAAGTGAGGAAAATGACACTGGTAGGACAGGACACAGATTAAGGAAAGCTGATGAAGCAGTAGAATTCCACCAGATAAAGAATATTCTGTGGAACTTATCCCTATCCATGGAAGCCAGAAAACAAATTTTGGAATGTTACATATTGACTATACCGCTTTATGGACAGACAGAAAATACTACTTTATGGACAGGCAGAAAAACCAATGAGCAAGTCCTATAAGAAACAAATGAAAATTGTAAGCTGATTTGAGAAATTAGATGTAGATAGTCAACATTTTTTGGGCATAATATGAGAAGAAACAACATGGTGACAACTGGCAAGACTGAGAGGAAAAGAAAGGGGAAAGCAGAGAAGTAAATATGTGGATGGCTTGGCCACATGGCTTGGT
Organism: Cepaea hortensis; assembly: GCA_963921405.1. Taxonomy (NCBI): domain Eukaryota; kingdom Metazoa; phylum Mollusca; class Gastropoda; order Stylommatophora; family Helicidae; genus Cepaea; species Cepaea hortensis. The sequence continues at coordinate 78,564,225 of OY992893.1, forward strand.
TGAGACAATAACACAGAGCTGATCCACGACTCTGGTGATCTTGTGAGATAGTGAAACATGACCACCCATATGGCATGGCAAATGATGATGAGTTTAGTAAGTGATTTAGATTATTTCCATATTTCAGCTTATAATTTCTTACTGCCACAGATTATATGTCCAAATATTCAACATCTTTACCATCTATTAACTGATTCAGTGCCGAAACCAAAGGTGACCTCCCATGTGGACAGAAGGGCAATATATCGCCATACTAGGGTCATCATGTTATCTGTTTTGTTTTGCGGTATCTTCCACAATTTCAATGTTCAGTGAATGGAAATGTACACATAATACTTGTTCATTTTATTGGGTACCATGTTTAGTCCAAACCTACCCTTTGTTTGGCACTGAATCAGTTAAAGCCTGCTATATAACAAGCCAACTTACTGACTGTTCCCTCCTCTAGGTTGAAATCAAAAGCATACACTTTTCTTGGCACAGAATCAATATAATACATAATGGAGTTGTCATCTGACCAGTCGATGCCATTGCTAATATCAATGTTACCGACGTGCTTGGTCAGTTTATGGTCAGCAGAGAAACTGTACAAACTGCCTTGTCCATTGGCAACTTTTCCAGGTGTGGTCTCAAAGCCCATGGTACCTATTTGAATTCAAGAAAAAATAGCATTGAAATATATTATGAACAATAAAAATGGATTAACAATCAAAATAGAATTAAAGAAACTAAACCATATTATTGAAACTTCTTCTTCTGCGTTCATCCGGAGAAATTTTTCAGACGTGATTGCACTGTGCCTGTTAACAGCAGAGCTGCATTCTTGCGCCGTTAGGCCAACACATCCGACTTCTGTGAGCATTTGTTGACCGGGTTAACCTTCCCGGGGGTTTTATTGAAACAATATCAAAGGATAGCAGTTTTTAACTTGTGCAGTGTAGTGAGAAGAATACTCAGTGTATCAATAAGAGATAAGATCAGAAATGAAGAAATCAGGACTAAAGTGGGGGTTATAGCAGCGCTAGATTTTATTATAAAGCAGCAAGTCAAATGGTTTGGCCATGCAAGTAGGTTACCAACTAAAAGTTTACCACAACAGGCAATGATGTACAAACCAGATGGAAGCAGAGGAAGAGGCCGACTACGTAAACGATGGACGGAGGGAATAGTGGAGTACATGGGAATATCGATATATGAAGCCCATAAGTGGGCACTCTCCCGCTGTTTATACTTCACCTCAACATCGCAAGGTACAAGAGGAACATGATGAGATGAGATTAGTGTGGTGCCACGATAAATCATGACTATTGGTCCTGTGAACCCAAGTGGGCATGGATATTTTTTCTTATTTAAGTGAAAACTTAAAACTATTTTATCTGTGCTGATTTCTTTTTTTCTTTTTTCTTTTGTGTACAGGTTTTTAAAGTCATGTCTTTATTATTCTTTCTTTTACATGTAATTGTATTCACAGATTGTCCGATTAAAAACATTACATTAAAGAATTATATTCCTAAAAGTCTTCCGGACCTCTAACGATCATAATAAAAAAGTTAGGCAAAATGTCAAAACATAGCTAAAGTTGTTAGTTACCCCCTGGGGCAGCGAGTAAGAAATAATGTTATTAGACAGAAGTGTGATCAACATCATATGACACACACAGTGAAAAACTGAAGATCAAATGGTTTGGTCATCTTGTTAGAATGCAACACCATCAGTTATCAGCACTGAGGTTACATCAAAGAAGATCTGATGCGAGAGCAAGAGGAAACCCAAGAAGAAAATGGATTGACGACACAGACGTTGTACAATTACATGAAATGACATTATCCAGTGCCACTCATCGGGCGCTGGAACATCCACTATTCCTCCTCACTATGCTTGACAGCAAAAGTGGATGGTGGTGGTGGTGGTGGTGGTGGTGGTCTGAGAGGCTGAAAATGGGCAGTTGGCCAGAAAGTGTACTGTAATTGCCAGATTGTCATACACTATCACTAATGAAACATTCCTGTCTTCTTCTTCTTCAGCATTCCGAGCCATTGAGGTTCTTTGCTGCAGATACAAGCGGTCTCCATTCGTCTCTCTGGTTGACCTCTTGCCAGTCGTTGATTCCAAGTGCTTGTAGGTCTGTATGTATATTATCTCTCCACCATCATCTTGGTCTACCTCGAGGTCTACGGACATTTATTTCTTGAGTGTAAGCAAGTTTTGTTTCCATATTATCTTCCATTCTTTCTATATGCCCCAGCCATTGCAGTCTATTAGCCTTTATGATACCAGTGATTAGTGGGGACTTAAACAGATCATAAATGTCTTTGTTGCTTCTTCTTTTCCACTCTCCACTTTGTGTATCCCTAATGGGCCCAAAGATGCGTCTTAAGACTTTGTTCTCAAAGGTTTGTAACAAGGCTTCATCTCCTTTAGTTGTACTCCAGTTTCAGAGCCATACAGCATAACTGGTCTAATCAGTGTTTTGTATATTGTGATCTTGGTGTTACGAGATAGCGCATTTGATTTTAGCAGATGTTGTAGTGCATTAGTTAGTCTTTCCTCTTGAGCCTAAGGCGGCGCATAGGGCAGAAGTCCTGTCTCTCCATGCTTGGCGGTTCGCTGCTACCTGTTGTAGATCTTGGATATTTACTTGGCCATTGAATGAGCCTTCTCTAATGATGGTTCTACGCAGGGTCTCTCTTGGTCTTCCCCGTTTTCTTTTCCCTATTGGTGACCATATGAGGGCTTGATAGGGGAGTCCTTGACTTGTCCATTCTGAGTACATGGCCGATGTAGTTCCAACGGCGTCTTCTTATGAAATTGGATACTGTATCTTGCTTAGTCTCTTGTCTTATTTGCGAATTGGTTCTGAAGTCTGTCCAGTGGATGTTTAGAAGTCTTCTAAGACATTTGTTCTCAAAATTGTCTAATTTTTTATCTAAAGCTACCGTTGATTTCCAACTTTCACATCCATACGTTAACACTGGAATCACACAAGAGTTGAAGATTTTAAGTTTTGTGTGTTTGCTGAGTGTCTTTGACTTCCAGATGTTTGACAGTTTATTGAAGGCACTAGATGCCAGTGCGATTCTAGATGATATTTCTGGTGTTGAGTCCCCTGTAGATGTCATTTTGCTTCCTAGGTATGTAAAACTGTTGACTTTTTCAAGAACGTAGCTGTTCAATTTGGTGTCATCTGAACTGTTGGTAAGATCAATAGTCTTTGTTTTTGTGGTGTTAATTTGGAGACCAATTTGCCCTGAAACATTTTGGAGGTGGTTTATTTTCTCTTGGGCATCCGGGTGTGTTGAACTCAAAAGCACTATGTCGTCGGCAAAGTCCAGGTCTTCTAGAATTTTGTCAACCCAATGGATACCCATATTTGTGTTGTTTGTGCATTTGCGCATGACCCAGTCGATAGCTATTCCAAAAAGCATCGGTGATAAGACACAACCCTGTTTCACTCCTGTTTCGACTGAGAACCAGTCAGAGTTGCCTGTTTCTGTTCTTACGCAGCAACGTGTTTCTTTGTAGAAAGATTTTATGACGTTGGTATATTTGGTAGGAAAACCATAGATGTTAAGTAGATTCCAAAGTGAAGGACGGTGGATACTGTCGAAGGCTTTTTGAAAGTCGACAAAGTTGGTGATTAATTTCGACTGGAATTCTACGGAGTCTTCAATGATTATTCTGAGGGTGAAAATGTGGTCTATGCATGACCGTTTTGGTCTGAAGCCTGCTTGTTCTTCTCTGAGCCTTTCATCTATCGCCTTTTTCAATCTCTCAAGTAACATGCTACAAAAAAGTTTTCCTGGTACTGACAATAGAGTGATACCACGCCAATTATTGCAATCAGACATATCGCCCTTTTTAGGCAGTTTGAAAATTACACCATCTATCCACTGTTGTGGTGGGGATTCGCTTTGCCAGATTTCATTGATCAGCTGTAACAAACGTTGTAAGGTGTTCTCATCTGCTGCTTTGAGCATTTCTCCTGAGATTTCATCTTCACCAACAGCTTTGTTGTTCTTCAATTTTTTGATGGCTGCTTTAATCTTTTCCATGGTGAATGACTCGCAGGAGGCATCTAGTGGGGGCATAGTAATTTCTCCATCCAGGTTCGGAACAGTGTCAGGCTGCGGTCTATTTAATATTTCTTTGAAATGTTCTGCCCATCGTTGCTTTTGAAGGTCATCGGATAACAATTGATTGCCTTGTTTGTCTTTGATGGGTATATTTGGTGTAGGTGAGTGATTGCATAGTTGCTTCATGATATGGAATACGGCTCTGTTGTTTCCAGTTCTGGCAGCTGCTTCGGCTTAGGAGGCCAGGCTGTGAATAAAGTTCTGTTTGTCTTTTCGTGCGTTTGATTTCACCTCTTTATCCAACATAGAGTATTTTTGCTTATGGGTTTCATATGCAGATGTGTCTTTTGCAGAAAGAAGTGTTAGTTTTGCTTGTTTTCTTTCTTGTATCTTCGTCCAGGTGTTATCGCTTAGCCACTTCTTCTTCTGTCTTTGTACGTAGCCGACTGTGTTTGTTGCAGCATTTAGCAAGGTATTTTTTAGGAAATTCTAATTTTTTTCAATATTGTTTTTAATATTCGCATTGCTCAATACACTTTCTTTGTTAGCATAGCTGCTTCGTACCTCTGAACTAAATGCAAGTTGGTGTTCTTTAGTCAGTAGGGACTGTGAGTTTATTTTCTTAATTCTGGGTGATCTGTGCAGAGTCTTGAGCTTTATTTTTAGTTTGGCAATGCATAGATTGTGATCACTGCCAGCATCTGCACCTCTGTAGGCTCTAACGTCTTGTACTGATGAACGGAATTTGGCATTAATGCAAAAATGGTCTATCTGATTTGTTGTGATCCTATCAGGCGAGTTCCACGTGACTTTGTGTATATCTTTGTGCGGAAATAAAGAGTTTGCTACTATCAGATTCACAGAATTCTAGTAGTCTCTCTCCGTTTTGGTTCATATCCCCTAAGCCGTGAATTCCCATATATCTTTCAACACCCTTATTCAACTTATTGTCAGACCCTATCTTGGCATTGAAATCACCCATTAGAACAACAATGTCGTGCTTGGGAGATGAGTTGATGGTACCAAGTAGTTGTTCATAGAAATTATCTTTGTTGGTGTCTGTATCGTCGTTGGTAGGTGCGTAGCATTGTATGATTGTCAGCTTGAAATATTTCGTTTGGTAACGCGCTGTTATGATTCTATCATTTACTGGTTCCCAGCTGATCAGTGATCTTTCTACATTTTTTGACATGATGATAGCGACTCCGTTCGAATGATGGTTGTCGGTTCTTCCTGAATAAATTATGTGTCTTTGTTCACAGTTGAGAAATGTCTTACCTGAGTCAGTCCATCTGCACTCGCTAACACCAAGAATTTCTAGGTTGTATTCATTCATAACATTACACACCTGGGTCATTTTCCCCGTCTGGTCCATAGTTCTGACATTCCAATAACCAATCTTGAAAGTATCCTTGGAGTTTAACATATTTGAGCGACACATTATAACATTTACTGATCTTGAAGTAACGGAAAATGATTAGTCGGATCGTCGATAGAAGGAAACATGTCGAGAATGTCCCGGTCCGGTTGTAGCCGTTCATAACACAACACACACTTCACTACACACGTGGGTTGGATTTTAACGTTCCAATAGCCAATATGAAATATCCTTGGAATTCAACAAATTTCAGCGAACAACATAACATTTAGAGCCAGAAATCTGGTTCTGAAACAACGGGAAGTTTTACTATGGTGGTTTGTCGGACCGCCGATCAACCGTTTTAAGCCGAGCTAGAAAGAAACACGTCTCGCCATCTTGACCTAGAACCGGAATACCACTGTAGTGCATAGTATATCTTATTTCCAGAGTTAATTCTAGCTTGTATTTCTTCCCTTATGATGTTGGAGCAGTTGAAGATTGTACCCAGGTATTTGTATGTTTCCGTTCTTTTAATGGTCGAAATATTCCTGTGATGCAAATATTAAATATAGAATTCCCTATGTGATGATGGAAGCCTGTATGATCTGCAAAAGACTATTTCAAGTAGGAAATAAAATTGCAGATATAGACTGACTTCAAGTGAACAAAAAATAAAAGGCAAATTATCCCATGGAGGAAAAGCAGAAACAAGATGGTCAAGAGGTTCCAAATTGCTGTCATAGTTTGGGAAAGAATCGAGCATAAGCTCTCAACTTTGGTCAGATACCCCTATGGTATGTGCATTCATCACCCCTGACAGCAAAAACCCAGTTCCTGGCCTGCATGTGGCCAAACTGTTTAAACTAAAAGGGGTGACAGTGAGTCTCTGGTTTCCTAAAACTAGACAGCTCTAGATACACACACTCATTTTGTCTAAACTCAAATAAGACAACAGATATCCCAGCAAAATAAGGAGCTGAAGATAGAGGTAAGCAGCCAGCAGGTGCACCACAGTAATCAGGATGCCAAACACACACACAATGGAAATATGTATAGTGAAATTTATACAAGAGACAACATTGCAGATAAGTCAACTTATTTCAAGCTAATGAAAGAAGAAGATGGTCAAGCAAGCCAAGAGGTCATAAATATTGAAAAATGCTGTCTTTGGATATTGAGGTAAATATGTTGCCATTGTTGTCTTGACTTTTTTGTAGTTCTTGGCTTTATTATCACATTATCACGTTCTCCTTGTAGCGTCTCATTAACTGTTCATTTTAACTATCTGTTTGCTGTGAGTCTCCAACATAAAGGATCCACCAGGTGCAACATGCTATACATTTGTTTGTGGGTAACTTTGAATTTAGACATTTTATCCCTAACAGGGACCTATTCGCCCTGCTCTTTTGTATTTTCATATGCCAAGGAATTTTTAACAAGCAAATGGGCCCTGCGAAAGGTTCCCCTTGTCTGAGAAGGCTAGATGTTTGATTCACTATTCCAGGTATGAGAGGATGAGCACCACCTTTCATCTTATTTTATACAAATCCAGGCAGTCAGCACCATGAGATGAACTGGCTCTCCTTGAGCCAGACGTGGACTCCACAAACCCTGATCTCCTCCATTTCCGTGCTTCTTGCCCATAGAGATGGTCCTTAGTCAGACTGGTGTCTGTTTGCAAGATGCTTCACAAGAATGTAAGAGAGGTCTTGGTCATTATGGCTTCTGAATCTTGTACACCGGGGTTTGGTTGCCCATAGAATATTGACATCTTATCTTCATCATCATGTGAATATGCCATTCTGTTAAGCATGGGGGTTATGGTTAGTCATCTCGTACTATCCCCAGAGTTGTGGATCAGGTCTGTGTTCATGTCCTGATTATGACATATAGCCAAACCATCCAGGTATTCTTATTTGGTGCTCACTTGCTTTGAACTCAAGCGTACTCCTTACACACTACTTCTAGTAGTGCTAGGTTGAATTTCATGTGTGGATTAGCTTTCCATATTAACATTGTCCCTCACCATCAGGTGAACCCACTACGACTTCAGAGGTACTTGTAATTAACATCCCCATGTCAAGGATGAGACGTCAAAATTTTAGTCCAACTGTCCGGTGTAGGGGTTGAACCCCTTACCCTGGCATCAGCACACTTGATGTTTAAGAACACATGTTCTTATCCATTCAGCCATGCAGACCTCCATCCAGGTATTTCACTCCGTATCTTCCTCTTGCTCTTTCCCCATCAAGTCTGCCAGCTGCCACAAAGTGTTCAAGTTTATTTCTCCTCATAAATACAATCTCAACTTTCTACATCTAATTTCTCTAATCAACTTAAGGTTTCTATCTATTTCAAGAAAGACTGCCTCATTCATTTTTCTGGCTGTCCATGGTATTCTTTACATTTTCCTCAGAAACCACATTTTTCCTGCCATCAGCTTGTCCACTTATTGTCCATGTTTCACACGCACACAACAGTATACGTTCTATATAGTACTTTAACACCCTTTTTTGTTTCATTGCAATTGACAAATATATTCACTGAGTAATATTAACAAGAAAGATTAGAGGTAACTGTGTTAACGTCAGTAAAAGATACCTAAAAGGATATATGAGCATAGACTTTATCAGCTTAAATAGCACAAAAATCTGAATTTACACAAGTTATAAGATTGTTTTAGTAAAGGAAGCAATACAAGAATACAAAATTATAATTTAAAATGAACATTTTTGTGTAAACAGAAACACAAAAATGTGCTATATTTTAAAAAAAGAATATAACAAGTGTGTTTGCTGAAGAAATAATACACACACAAAATTACTTTGACAGGGGAACAGAACACAATCCTATTCCTTCTCCCTCTGCTTCTTCTTCCATTCCCAGATAATAAAATCTATCACTGACATAATTTTCAGTCTGTCTCAAACTCTTCTTGTCACAGTACAGTTGGAAAGGTGAGACCGTCACACTGCGTCTCTCAACAAAACAAATGAAGACCAACAACTTCATCTCCACATAAACACACACAAGCAAATACAGATTATGCTCGTCACAGTACAGTTGGAATGGTGAGACCAACACACTGCGCCTCTCGGCAAAACTGAAGATTAACAACTTCATCTCCCACATAAACACACACAAGTAAACACAGATTATGCTTGACAAAGTACAGTTGGAAAAGTGAGACAACCACGCTGCGTCTCTCAGCAAAACTGAAGATTAACAACTTCATCTCCACATAAACACACACAAGCAAACACAGATTATGCTTGACACAGTACAGTTGGAAAGGTGAGACCACCATGCTGCGCCTGTCAACAAAACAACTGAAGATCAACAACTTCATCTCCACAGAAACACACACAAGCAAATACAGATTATGCTCGTCGCAATTCAGTTGGAAAGGTACATGCTGCACCTCTGAAAACACAACTGAAGACCAACAACTTCATCTCCACAGAAACACACACAAGCAAACACAGATTATGCTCAAAAGAGAATAATGTCCAAATAACTTGCCTGCCCATAAGCGCCCAGAAGCATCACACTTCCCGTCATTAAATCGGTTTTTGGTTCCTTGTTCAACCTCTGCAAGAACTGTAGTGGTGGCAGTGTCCCAGTCCACGTGGGAAATTGTTCTGTTGAGTCCGGCGACTAGACCACCCCGCTCACATGGGATAACAAACCCAATTGTTCCATCTAGAGAAAAAAGATTAAAATTATACACTTGTCTCTCTCTCTCTCTCTCTCTCTCTCTCTCTCTCTCTCTCTCTCTCTCTCTCTTCTCTCTCTCTCTCTCTCTCTTCTCTCTCAGTGTTAGATGAGCCAGTGTGCCACATTCTTAACCTTTGAAAATAAAGTTTGTTCATTCAGTGATGCACCTGTACATGTATTTTTTTGTCTGTTGTCTGCTCTCTATCTGTGAGTGCATTCGTGTGTGTGTGTGTGTGTGTGTGTGTGTGTGTGTGTGTGTTTGTGTGTGTGTGTGTGTGTGTGTGTGTGTGTGTGTGTGTGTGTCGTGCGTGCGTGCGCATGCATGCACGTGTATGTGAAAATGGGAGTAGATATATGGTTGGTGGGAGAATCCTCTGAAAGACTTCAGTTTTAACTCTTAAATCCAATGCAATCAGGTCATTTGAGCCTAGACAAGGCCTTGTATCTATCTGAGTGAGGTTGGTTTAGAGATCTATCTTCCAGCCTGACACCAGTTTACTATCCCCACTGGGACATTTATTATTTTAAAATCAATTACTAAGGATAGAAAGTGTTAAAGTAAACACCAGCTGAGGCTGAACGAATTTTAAAAAACAATTTCAGTTAAGATCGATAAGATTCTGTTGACAATGCAAAATGTGTTTTGTAATGTATCGTAAGTTCAAGGTCTTCATCTTGATAACACAAGTAGTTTGTGTAATGAACAACACTCAGGTAAATTATGTTGTAAACCACATGCTCATCATTATCATATGCCCTGCTGACTGGTGTAGACATGCATGTCTCTCCACAGATCTCGGTCCTTGATGTTCTGGATCCACTTTGTTGTTGATATTCCTCCATGTCACTGTCACAGTCCATGCAGCATCATTTCTCTTGGTCTTCCTCTGCTTCTTTTTCTCACTGATCTTTCCATTTATCACAATGTTCTCCAATGCCTTTCTTCTCTTCACATGACCAAAGACTGCTGTTTGCATCTTTCTTATGGTTATGTATAAAGTTCTAGTTTCATTAGTCTTTTCCAAGCAACTGTTTTAGTTAGCCTGGCAGTCCAAGGAATTTGCAACATTCATATCAGGAACCACATCATCACTGCTTCTAAGCTCTTCCTTATTTATTCATTCACGTTTCATGATTCACTGCCACACAGCATTTCAGCACTCTCTTTCTGACATTCACTGATAGTGAATTATTGGATAAGATACTTTTAATTTTCTGAAATGCAGCATTTGCTTGACCAATTCTGCTCTTAATCTCTGCCATACATTATCTATCTGATGTTATAATTGCCCCTAGGTATTTAAATTTATCAACTGTGTTTCCTTCTATTGTTGTCTTACATTCTGGTGTCATCTTTTTCTTTGATATAACCACTGTTTCTGTTATATACAACACACTACTTAAATAATTCTGAGAACACATTATTTTGTAAACACCATACTGTAACAAATACTTCAATTATCTTCAAGAAATGTGTTTTTCTCCATTACAAAGATAAAAAAAACAATACACTCTAGAGAGATAACAAATCTTGTAGCAGATAAGCATAAAAGCTAATCTTCCTGAAATAATCAGGTCACTTTGACAGGAAACCAAAATCCAAACCAGTGTTTACACTGTCTAAGAATCTATTCAAAACTTATAGCCTGTTTTTTAGATGTATATAATCTGTCACTTAGTTGAAGCTAATGTACTGGAACAGGCAAATTTATGTTCAAACATAGCTCTGTTTTATCATTTTCATTTACATAGGTTAAATTCCTCATTTGTTGTAAAACATTTTGATGCAATAACCAATGTCACACAGCATGAACCAGAAGAAATCCTACCTGTGGATCTGTGTATTAACCCAAACCACTTTCTACAATGTATATATGTGGACAGCATCTCTATTAACTCGTTCAGTTTGGATAGGCAAAGAAACAAATTACTGCCTAGAAGAGGCTAATGAAAGAAGAACATCCCCTCTGATGTGTCGCCACAGTGATGAGATAGAGCGGCTTGTGTGTTCCAATGACCACAAGACGGTAGGGTCCCCCATGTTGGAGAGGTCAAGGGATAGGAAACAGACATAAAGAGACACAAACCTACTGCCTTGTATGTAGCCTGGGGACAGAAGGCAAGGAAACAGACAAGGAGAGGTATGCATCTACTGCCGTTAGGTAGACTGGGGACAGTCAAAGGGCTAGGAAACAGACAAGGAGAGGTATGCATCTACTGCTGTGTAGGTAGACTGGGGACAGTCAAAGGCTAGGGAAGGCAAGCCTGATCAAAATGTTTGTCAAAGTCGGATATATTGAGCCACAGGCTTGACAAAACAGTGCAAAGCAATTCAATTTTTGATGTCACAAAGTAGAACATTTTACACAACCAAAGGAAAGAGACAGTGTTCTTTAGTCACGTTAGACGTCATGATGACTGGAAAGATCAGCAGTTGAAGAGACAGACTGGGAGAAATTTAGTCTGGCAGTCTAAAACAGACTGGGAGAAATTTAGTCTGGCAGTCTAAAACAGACTGGGAGAAATTTAGTCTGGCAGTCTAAAACAGACTGGGAGAAATTTAGTCTGGCAGTCTAAAACAGACTGGGAGAAATTTAGCCTGGCAGTCTAAAACAGACTGGGAGAAATTTAGCATGGCAGTCTAAGACAGACTGGGAGAAATTTAGCCTGGCAGTCTAAAACAGACTGGGAGAAATTTAGCATGGCAGTCTAAGACAGTGGTATGGGGGAAAGTCAGCGGCACAATTAATCCAGAACACCAAAGACCAAGCTCTTTAGGATTCATGCATGCCTACACCATTTGTCAGGGCGTTTGATGATGATGATAACACCATGCATGGTGCAACCAATACACACACATTGGTTAGCTGTTTGGTACAGAATGAGTTAAGTATGTTCATGGAGTCAATATGCACATATGTTTATAATCTTGTATTTTCAATCTCTGTAGCACTTTTGTCACAGCCAGCACCTCCATTTTCAGAATACTGTATTGATCAAGAGTGCATCACTGGACTCCTGAACTTCTCCTTCTACCTCTTTCTCTTCTTCTTCTTCATTCCTCTTTTGAAGGAAGTGCATCACACCTAGTTATGCACCTCAAATTTCAGTATGCTTTTATGTAAGGTTTGCTTCCAACAGATTCCTTCCTTCTTCTTCTTCTGCTGCTGCGTTCATTCGGAATATTTTTGGGACATAATTGTGCTGTGCCTGTGTTTGCAGCAGGGCAACAGATTCCATCCTTCTTCTTCTTCTTCTGCTGCGTTCATTCGGAATATTTTTGGGACATAATTGCGCTGTGCCTGTGTTTGCAGCAGGGCTGCGGTATTCACACCTTTCAGCCAACATATCCAACTTCTGCAGGCATTTTTTGACCAGGTTAACATTCCCGGGTAGATTTCATCCCAGGTAATATGCTCTATCTATCCATGGGTAGGTTTTCTTTCTGAACAACTTTGCCAGGGCAGCTGCTTTACTGCCTACTATTTGTTATTTCCAACTGTCACGGGATTTTTAATGTGCCCAGCTTGCACATGGACCTTCTGTTTATCGCCCTTATCTTAGATGACTAAGTATCTAATCTCACTACCCAAGTGATCAGGGGGACGTGTGACACCATTAGATACCCCTGGCTCTATGAACAATTGCCAGTCCTATGCTGGGATTGAATCCAGTACCTTCTGATCCTGAGGCGGACACCGTTATCTCTCAGCCACAGTCTCTCCTTGAACTATTCCCAAAAGAATTGTATGAGGTGGCTTCAAATGAAAACCTTAAATATATATTTTTTGTGTGTGAATATATTCTGAAAAAGTAAAGAACAAATGTATTATTTTTTGATGTAATCACCACTACATGCAATGCGTGCCCTCCAGCGCCGATAAAGTGCTTGAATTCCTGTCGAAAAAAATTATTCTTTTGGCCATGTGTGTAACCATTCATGCACCACCTGCTGTACATCTTCATCGAACCGAACAGTTTTGAAACTTCCTACTTCACTCACACACTTGCTGGACAGAACGGCATGCATCACCATACTGGACCGTCATTCGCCAATGAATTTCTATAGGTTTCACCCCTTCACTGATCAAAATATGGATAACAAAATGCTGCTCCTCTTTGGTGAATGTCAAAAGTGGGGTAGCCATTTTGAAACTGTCCTTATGATGTCACTGTGTTCGCCCGTACCATGATATATGATGTCACGTGCTTAACATTCATGACATCCTTAACAATAAGTTTGACAGGTTACAAGACAATGGCATGGTTATTGTTAATTTCTATCACACTTTTAAGGTTTTCATTTAAAGCCCACTTGTACATATTAAGCTAAATGTAAAAACTCACCTAGGTTAATCTTGCTCTCCTGTCCGGTTTTGGAATCCCAGCGGTGGATTCCACCAGTAACAATATCGACGTAGTATAACGACTCAGTTTTCACATCCCAGTGAGGTCCTTCTCCGATTGAAGGGCAACAGCTTTTCACTGCAACTTCTATTTTTGGGGAAGCCATCTTGTATGAATACTGATGAGATTTTCAGCACCCGAGAAAGAAACCAAAACATTAAAAAATACATTTACAGTGAGAAATCAGAGTACAGTTTAAAACATGTTTATGGGTGGTCAGCATGGCTGAATGGATAAGAGCACTTGCTCTTAAAACTTCAAGTGTACTGATGTTGAAGTAGCAGGTTCAACCCCTACACCTGTCAGTTGGAATAAAATGTTGACTTCTCGTGCTTGACTAGAAAATGTAAATGACAAGTACCTACATATATATATATATATATCCCTCCTAGCTCTGTGGTGAAGGAGTTACGAATACACTTTGTAATCCTGCCTACGGCATTCGAATCACAACTGCGGGCGATTTGGAAGCAGACAGCCTTGCGTTAGTTTCCCATACAAAGGTGTGAGTGCCAGTCGTTCAGAAAGCAATGGAAAAATATTGAACGTAAACTTGCCAAAACATCACGAACAGCCAAACAATGCTGGGGTTGATTGCAATGTCCTCTACAGGATATGCAACTAACTAATCAATCCCTGGTAGCACAGTGGTTAGTGCACTTTGCCTGTCAAGACAGTGGTTTGGATTCAGCCGGCAACACAGGCAGGATTGTTTCCAACCAGTCTCTGGGAAGGAAGGACGGTAAGGAAGGGAAATGGCCACCTCATCTTATATGCCGTGGACAAGAATGTGTGAAGGTCTAACGCAACACTCTAACAGCAGTGGCTGCTATGTAACTACCTTTTATATTTGTATATATGTGTGTGGTGAGGGAGAGGGGGAAATCTATAATGCAGCTAATGAAAACACACGGCAATGACACTACCAACGAAAAGCTTTCAGAGCACATGTACTTGAAACTAGACCACATGGCTCCACAGTACTGGCCTATGTGGAAATTGCACTGTTTTCAAAATAAAAAAAATAAAAACGACCACATTAGGAATTTGGTCGAAGTTTGGGAGCAAGCAACATGGCCGCCAGGTCACGTGATCTTGAACGTGAATGTCCGATCGTGACACTGAATCAAAGTACCTACTAAATTTATTGTCACATGTCTGTCATCAGAAATCAAATATATAGTCATATAGTATAAAATACGTCAGTAAAGTATATTGAAAACATCTTTAAAACTTTTCAGTAATTTAAATATATGTTTATTAACACTACACAAAAGCCTATTTTGTATAATATTAATTAATACACATAGTTTACTGGAGGATTTTATTTATGTATTTTGATTAAGATACATCTAAGATATCAAGTCTTTTGGTATGTATCTTAATCAAAATACACAAATATCTTGTACATCCTTCAGTAAAATATGTACATTAATTATTAATAATATTATACAAATACCTGCAAAAATCCAACAGTAAAATATACAAATTTTAACAGTATCAACAGCTTACCTATGTGAGATACTGGGCTCCTAACAGATGGAATGTGTAGAAGTGTTATCAACTTCACTGCTTTATAGGCTATGATGTGGCCAAGGCCACAATGCTGTGCTTGCAGAATGTTATCTTTTCACCAATCTTTGCCCTTAGGTGACTATTTCCCTTGTTGTGCATGTGTATATAACCTCTGGCTAGTTATCACTACTACAACTAAAGAGGCAGTCACACCACCCCTCAGGCAAAATTACACATCCATTATCTTCTGAATACATGACCTACTTAACAAAGGGGCTTAACCTGTAAACAACCAGCAGACTCAGGGCTATTTAAAGTGACCTTGGGAATGAAAGGGTGAGTGTGTGTAACTTCTGATAATAGGCTACTAATGTGGCTGCTTTCTTTTGTAAGGCATGGTGAATGTATACTAGCATTCCTGCCTGGCAATGTATGCCTTGTGTGAGTGTGTGTGTTAGAGAGATAGAGAGAGAGAGAGGGGGGAAGAGAAAGAGACAGCCAGAGAGAGAGAGAGAGAGAGAGAGAGAGAGAGAGAGAGAGAGAGAGAGAGAGAGAGAGAGAGAGAGAGAGAGAGAGAGAGAGAGAGAGAGAGAGAGAGAGAATTTATGTGTGTATCTGTCTGCTATTATTTGATATTTTGTGTGTATGTTTTAGAGAATGTGAATAGATATTCTTTGGTGTTTGGTATATGACATTGTTAGATGTTTGATATTGATGTATAAGAGTGTGTGACGTTTTTAGATGTTTGGTATTTATGTGTTAGTGTGTATGATGCTGTTAGATGTTTGGTATTTGTTTGTAAGAGTGTACAATACTGTCTGGTGTTTGGTATTTATGTGTAAGATTGTGTGACAGTGTTTGACGTTTGGTATGAGTATGTAATTGTGTGTCATTGTTTGATGTTTGTTGTGTCTACTATTCAATTTCACATTTACAAACCTGGCAAAGTAATATTGTCCTCTTTGCTTATGTTAATGGTTTTTAATTACAATTATTAAATAATTTGTTTAAAGAGATAATATTTTCACTTAGAAGTAACACATGAACTTGCATTTAATGAATTAGATTTATTTCCCAATATCTATTCATCTTTGAAGTTATCATGTTTTAATAACACAGCTAAAACAATGTACTAAATTTTTTTTTTTAATTAATTTGCCATTGACAATAATACATACAATGTTGTGTTGAGGACACATAAATATTAATAACTCCGCTTAGAATTAACGTACAGTCTTCATTGAGATACCGATATATTCGTCTTGTCAACTTCGACTCCCACAGTCAAGCTATATCCAACTATGATAGTTTCATAAGTAAAAACCCAATTTTTAAATAGTGTCTATATATGCTACTGTTGTTTCAGTGTCGCGTTGACCTGTAGTCAGCCTGTCGTAATTAAAATTCATATCACAAATAATGCAGTTTTAGTAAATATGAAATAATTTTAATGACTTACCAATTTCGGTAATACACAAGTAGGCACCACAAGTATGTAAAACTGTTTCATGTGCGTAAGACTTTCATTGCTAGTAGTAGTAAGTAGCGAGTCATGCACATGCAGTAAACATTAACACCAATTCACCGAGGTGCCCGTACGGTCGCCATATTGGCGATGCGATATTAATTATTATAGAGTATAGTATATAGTGTTGGCCTTGTACCTAGACTAGAAGTTGAGTTAAGTTTAGCCAAGAATCGACATCACAGCACTAATGACGTTCCTATCTATACGTGCTCCGTCTGCATCTGCAACAGCCAGCGAAGCATCCATATATCTAGAATGATACATTGTTTTCATTACGTTATCATCTATCATTATATTTATAGAATATAGTTATAGTAACTTATATAAGTTATATACATCTGTTGAAGTAATTAAACTAATTAGATTCTTATATATTCAAGAATTCTATTCAGATTGCATTATTTCATTATTGCATTAACAATACCCATTTTGATTAAGTATTCATTCTTTAATAATATTTCTGCTAGGCCTATACATTAATAATCCATTTTGATTAAGTATTCATTCTTTAATAATATTTTTGTTATTCTTTTATCACTTCTATTTAATTGCTTTTGCAGAAAGACATGGTTATATGATGATATGATATAATCTGCACAATATCCTTTACAACCCTTCTGGGTTTTAATTGGGATAAATATTCTTATTTCAGATAATGATTATTTATATAGTTATACTTTTGGTACTTCCATAAGAAAGAAATATAACACTGCAACATCCAAGTTACTTATTTGCATATCCTTTACAGGACATTTGCAATCAACGCCAGCATTTTTTTTTTTTTTTTTTGGCTATTGTTGATGTCTTGGCAAGTTTACTTTCAGTAGTTTGCCATTGCTTTCTGAACGGCCGGCAACCATACCATTTTGTAAAAAACCAGCGCAACGAGATCTGCTACCAAATCGCGCGCAGCTGTGTTTCGAACGCGGGTATATGGGATCACAAACCGCGTCCGTAACTCATTCGCCAGGGAGCCGGCAACATCCAAGTAAACAGCAAAACAGGCGAGTTGCTACAAAGTTATCTTACAACAGTCGTTAAGTTAACATCACCCGGGGGGGGGGGGATTTTAGGGTTTCCGAGGGGGAGGGGGGATTAAGATTATTTCAAGATCGAGTTAATACAAGAACCGATTACTTGATATTGTTTTTCTCTTCATACTGTACGCTTCTGTACGTCTCACCCTTCTAAGATTCAATTTATAAAGTAAGTAGACCCACAAATCATGCTTTATGTGGACGTCTAGACTTGTTTTATAATGTGCTATTAACTTTTGCTTCCATTATTACGTATACTGTGTAGGGACGGGGCGGGATATTTAAGTAGGAAATACGAAAGAGGGAATGACGTTCTGAATATATGGTGAAGGGGGGCACGGGCCAAATTTTTAGGCAGAAAATACGAAAGGGAGGGGGGTGACTTTCTGAAATTATGGTGAAAGGGAAAAGTGGGGGGGGGGGGGGGGTTGCAGGGGCCAAAAAAGGTTGAGAACCACTGTGATAGATGATACCTTGTAGTTGTAGAATTAGCACAAGAATAGTCACGGCAAAGGTAGCTTTTTTTTGCAAGTTAAAAATACAAATTAGTTACATATCCTTTACATGACGTCGTTGTCAACCCCAGCATTTTTGGCTGTTTGTGATTTCTTGGCAAGTTTGGCATTGTTTTCTAAACAATCAGCACGTATACCTCTTTATGAAAACCAACACAACGCCGTCTGCTGCCAAATCGCCTGCAGCTGTGTTTCGAACGCGGTATTCTGGATTACGATTTGCGTCCGTATTGCCTTCGACACATAGAAGGCTTTTGCAAGAGTAAAGATAATCACAGCATTTAAAAAACTGTCAGTTTGCCATAAGGAAAAGAGTATTTAATTGCTAGATAAAACCTAAACAGAAACATAAATGAGACATTCCTTAAAGGCACAAATGAAAATCGTAAATCAAGAGGGAAAATTAGACATAGTCAAGATTTACTGGGCACATTATCAGTTCAAATAAGCTTAAGAACGTATTAACATAGGGAGAGGCGGAGCAATAAATAACTGGATGGCTTGGCCACACGTGGCATAATCGAGGTGAGAAAACAAATCTAATCCAAAAACTGGTGATCATGTGATGTTGAGCATAGCCTACGATGGGTAACGTAATATTCTGTTATGATAATTTGGCGTGTCCAGCGTGTGCCGCGTGGTTACACACCCGCTTCACACGCCAGTGATCCGGGGCTTGTTTCCGGATTCGGTCAGCGATATGCACTACTGACGAGCTCAAACGAGAGCGAAACTCGAGTATAGTGCTTCCATGTTGACGTGGATAGGCCTTAGGTTCATACCAGAATGCGATCAGCGTTGCCAGTAGTGGGTTGTGCTCAATATTTAAATCATGTGATATGCTGAACGATGGCTGCCCATGCATGTCGGCACTTCACATGATGATGACTTCATATTGTGTAGATTATGACTGACTGGCACCTGGCCGTCTTGACAGACGATAGTTTGTAAAATGGAGTTATACCTCTCCATAACACAAAGACTTGGATGACTTGTAGAGACCATGTGTTGCCCATGCAGCATGATCCCTCTCTCGGTCTGTCTAGTTTACTCCAGATGAAAGGTAACACCAATACATCTGGAACAAGACAAGCTGGAGAAGCTGCCGGATAAGCAAAGCAATACTCTAACTGTCCGCCTGTCTGAGCTTCCATCCCAGACCAATAGCCCGTGTAGATTATATAATCCGGTAATAATCATGTCTTTCAGACAGGAGGAACTCGATTTGTTGTATTTATTTCTGTTAGTCACTTGTGATGGAATCTTTACTGCGCCCTTCCCTCATGATCCCACGCAAACAAACATTATTAATTCAAAGTTGAATTGTGTAACCTTATGGAGACACAATTTAGAATATCTTGGCTCTATAACCAGTGTGGAACATTTGTTATCCCCATGGTAATTTCAAATTTAGAACTCTTTCTGTTTAGTTTAGTTTAGTTTAGTTTAGTTTAGTTTAGTTTAGTTTAGTCGACGGGTCAACATCGCGACACATAGGTGTAGCCCATAAGTGCTCCGTTTTACTTCTAACTCAAGCCTGAATGCGGAGAATCTCATCTCAGTGCACGAACTAGGTAGCACCGGCGAGGATCCTGAAATACTTCTCTCCGTGGCGAAGTGGTCAAGCCGTTTGATTCGGGCTCCGAAGGTTGTGGGTTCGATTCCGGGCCGCGTCCTTCGGTTCACGAGTGAAATTTTTCGGAGACTCCTGTGGGTCGTCGCTAGAGCTACGGAGTTCGTGCTTGATGCGACGCTTTCCGTGCTGCGGAAAGAGACCGAGCCAAATGGGATAAAATCCGGTGCAATGAAGTCGACCCTTTTGACTTTTAAGCGACTTTTCGACTTTGGGTAGATTTTTAACTCGAAATTTTGCCCGAGAAGCGCCGTTAGGCTACTCTTTTTCGATGTCCAACTGCTGGGGAATTGTTTTTTACGTGCGCAACAATACACACGGGCGGCCGATCTCATTACCCAAAGACCAGGGAAAATTTTGTTACTAGAAGTCCACGTGAAAACATTCCGGCCCTCACGGGGGCTTGAACCCGGGACCTCCAGCACTCGAGGCGAACACCATACCTCGAGACCACTCAGCCCCCCCCCCCCCTCCCTATCCCTAGCACCTAGAACTCTGTTTACACAAAACCTGCTGAAACCGCCTAATTGCTAACGCTTCACTACATTTGCGAAACGATTTTCCGTTGTTCACCTATGACCGCATTTTATTAGCTGTTGAAGGATCGACAATGACGATGTTTTATAGCCTTTCGACTGCACGGGGATTCCTGAAGACTGATTAACTCTCTTTTTCACCGACAATGGTATACGTTCGGCTGCTCGATTTGCTAACTGAGCCTAATTGCCTTTCCGTTCTGCCTATGTAATTTGCTTGGCACTCACACTGGAATTGATAAATGCAGTTTGAATTGGTATACGGACACAGTGGTTCTTTTACAAATGGAGTAGGTGTCAGGATGGTTTTATATGTGATCATTGGTTCAGCAGCAAAGAATGTTTGGCTTACTGCTGTTTTGTCGATCGAGCATTGGGTTAATTAAGTCGTCCCATAGAAAAGTCAGTTGAAGAAACACTTGCAGTTTGGGAGCCGATGATTCTTTGTGAGAGAACAAGGTGACAATTAATTTACAGGATTGGGAGGGACCGGGGGGGGGGGCGGCAAGGGGAAGGCAGAGAAGTAAATATCTGGATGGCTTGGCCACATGGCATGGTCTATCCAAGAACACAGAGTTGATCCACGACTCTACTGATCGAGTGATATTGCGAAACATGGCCGCCCACCCTTATGGACAAGGCACATGATGATGACGATATGAACACACTTTGAATCAGTAGCGGATGCGTTCGTGTAATCGTTAGGCGGTTAACTGTCCACCTATTCCTACTTGCTAGCACTCGATCCAAGCAAATATGATGAATCTAGCACTTCACAGGTTCGTGCATTGGGGTTTTTGTTTTGTTATAAACAGAATTATTCTTATAAATTCACTGAGTAATTAATCATCAAAAACAGAGGTGGAAAAAAGACCTTTGCGGATGTTGAATACAAGGGGAAGCCATCACATTACATTCCTCAAGAACTTATGAAAAAGCTTTAGAGGAAATGTAGATGTGGCTTTTGGGGGCCTCCGTGGCGAAATGGTCAAGCTGCCCGCAGCGAGCTACGAATGTCGTAGATTTGTTTTCGGGCTTCATCATTATGTGTAATTTGTCCGGAGACCCCCGATAGTAGTCAATGGTGCTGCGGAGTTGGTGCTCTGTGCGACGCTTTCTATAGACCGCTCCACAGAAAGTAGACCTAGTCATAACGGATAGAACCCGGTGGGGTTATGCCGATAATCTTACTTTTAACCCCCTTTAACGTATACGAGTTGAACAGATTAAACTTGTGACTACTTGTTTCCCACCGTAGTAGTCTGATGTCATATTGCACGTAGACAACAGATAGAGTTAATCAGAAGTACTGATAAAGGATAAAGGCAAGACAGGTAAGAGTTAACCCAAGACATGAATAGCCCATACAACTGGAAAACACTTACATTTAAAATACACCTAGCAGTCAGCTTTGTGGCGAAGTGGTAACAAGAGAGTTAGTTGCATATCCTTTACAAGATGCCGCAGTCAAGACCAGCATTAAATTGCTGTTGTGATCTCTTGGCAAGTTTACGTTCAGTAGTTTGCCACAAGTGGTTACAAATGCAGTTCGTATTCTCGCATACCGTGTTCGAAACACAGCTGCGGGCGTCTTGTAAGCAGACTGCCTTGCGTTGGTTTCAATGCAATGGTATGAGTGCCGGTCATTTACAAAGCAGGGGCAAACTACTGAACGTAAACTTGCCCCGGAATCACAAACAGCCAAAAAATGCTGGAGTTGACTACTACGTCCTGTAAAGGATAGGCAACTAACAACAGCCGGCTTGTGAATGGATACAGATTAGTTTAGTAACAGAATGAGCGAAGTCCGGATGGGGAAGGGACAGATGAGGAGAACAAAGGTTAGGAATGGACGCGAAATATCGATACACCCATCTGGAGATCATCCGCCACATCCTGCACCCATCTTCTCTTTGGTCTTTCGCTTCTTCTCTTCCCGGCCATATACCCCTACAAGACTGTTCTCTCCAAACTTTCATTACGATTCAAGTAATTCAAGTGCTTCCTAGAGAGAAGCAATCGCCGACAGAAGTCAAGAAAGAACACCGATGAAGCCTGTGTCAGCGTTATACCAGTAATCTTTATAGGTGGCTCCCTGGCCAAGGTGTTACTGACGCAGTTCGTAATCCCGCATAACCGCGTTTGAAACACAGCTGCCGGCGATTTGGCGGCAGACTGCCTTGCGTTTTTTTTTAACGAAATGGTATGGATGCTGGTCGTTCATAAAGCAATGGCAAACTACTGAACGTAAACGTGCCAAGACATCACAACAGCGAAAAATGCTGGTGTTGACTGTGACGTCCAGAAAAGGATATGCAAAACAAACTTTAACTTTATAGGCGCAAGAGCGTCACACCGCTGATCACACCGCTGGAGACAACATAGTTTCTTCTGCTTGTTCGTCCGATATTTTTGTTTTTTGGATGTGACTGCTTTGTGTCTCTTTACAGCAGAGCTGCGATATTTACGCCTTGTGAGCAACAAATCCGAGCTCTTCGGGAGTTTCTTTTAACCGGTTTAGCATCCCGGGTTTCTCATAGGATGTTTAGCGGTCTCAGTGTTTTGACATCTTCACCCCCTCCCCCACCCCACCCCCCATTCATTCATTCATTCATTCATTCAGTAGCATGTCCTTTGTGGAACCTCGCTCCCATAACAACCTTCCGGAAAACCTCTCGACCATAAGCAAGATGTCCCGCGTCTGATACACCCATCTGGAGATCATCCGCCACATCCTGCACCCATCTTCTCTTTGGTCTTTCTCTTCTTCTCTTCCCGGCCATATACCTCTACAAGACTGTTCTCTCCAAACTTTCATTACGTTTCAAGTAATCAAAGTATTCTAATTTTAAATATTGAGCACAACCCACTACTGGCAACGCTGATCGTATTCTGGTATGAACCTAAGGCCTATCCACGTCAACATAGAAGCACTACACTCGAGTTTCGCTCTCGTTTGAGCTCGTCAGTAGTGCATATCCCTGACCGGACCCGGAAACAGGCCCCGGATCATTGGCGTGTGAAGCGGGTGTGTAACCACGCGGCACACGCTGGACACGCCAAATTATCATAACAGAATATTACAACGTTGCCCATCGTAGGCTATGCTATATTCTAATTTTCTTGTTTTATCGTCTTTAGTAGCTAACCTTCTTCAAAATTCAGTTCTTGTCGTATTGGGGGAATTTATTCTTTTCTGTATCCAAGATATTCTTAGAACCCGTCTATAACATTTTCCGGGAAGGTTAACCCGGTCAACAAATGCCCGCAGAAGTCGGATGTGTCGGCCTAACGGCGCAAGAACGCAGCTCTGCTGTAAACAGGCACAACGCAGTCACATCCGAAAAAAAAAATCCGGATGAACGCAGAAGAAGAAGAAGAAGTCTATAACATTTATATTCAAAGGGATTATTGCGCTATTCAGCTTGTTTAGCAAGTTTCTAGGTCTCACAAGCGTATGATGCAATGGAAAAGATGCATGCTTTTAAAAATCTAATGTTTGCAGTTCTATTTGTCCCCCTCCGCAATTTATTCAGTTGTTTTATTTTCTGAAGAGCAAAAGATATTCGTTTTTTTTTAAATCTCTTCACCCCCCCCCCCCTCCCATCCCCTCAATCTACTAGTGGCACACCAACTGTGCCTTCAACAATAGCCACATGCCTCACCCAAGATATATAAGTGTGGAACAATGGCCTACTGAAAGCGTGGCACAGAGCACCAACTCCGTAGCTCCGTGACGATCCCCGGGGATCTCTGAAAAAGCGGTACGCATTAATCGAATGATGGAGACCGAAAGCGTGCTCACGGTGTTCGTAAAGCCATGCGGGAGACTTGACCTTGTAGCCAAGGCGAACTTCGAGTTATTATAAGTGTGGAACAACTCGAATGACCTTGGCTCGATAACAACATATTCAGAGTGTCACGTACAGATCGGAGAGGGTCGTCTTTTATCGTGCCACGTGATCTTGTTCACTTTATCTGCTTATTACCAGAGGTCAATGTACGGTGGCAGCTAATTAACATTGTGAAACAAAAAAGTACGTTTTACAACGCTTTTAAACAATTACTTAATATTACTTTTTGTTTTGTTTCGCTCGCTTTAAACTCAAGCATAGTCCATACATGTGTTACTTAGCAGTTGCTACTTCTAGTGCACTAGACTGATCTTTGCGCATGGATCGGCTTTCCTTACTACAAGTGTCCCTCTCCATCAGGCGAACCCACCCTGGCTTCTGGGGTACTTGTAATTCACGTCCCCAATTCAAGGACGAGAATTAACCATTTTAGCCCAACTGACCGGTGTATGGGTTGAACCCGCTACCTCGGCATTAGCACACTGGAAGTTTAAGAGCGAGCGCTCTTGTCCGTTCAGCCACGCTTACCTCCAGCTTAACTACTTAAACCGCGGGAGGCCAGTAGTTGGCGTCATTTACCTTTCCCAAACGGTTTCATCCTTCCCCGTGAAGCCTTCTCGTGTCAAGTTTAAGAAGCGCTTCTTCAAAACAGTATTAAACAATATGTGTTGGATGCTTACTTAATATGTACATGTCGTTGTACATGTCATTCTTCTAGTCCAGTGGTTCTCAACCGGTGGGGAATTCCCCCCCCCCAGGTGGGGGGGGGGGGCTTCCGGGGTGGGGATTAAGATTATTTCAAGATCGCGTGTATACAAAAACCGATTACTTGATAATGTTTTCTCTTTCATATTTTACAGTTCAGTACTTCTCGCCCTTCTGACATTTTATAACGTAAGTAGACCCGTAAATCACATGTTAGTAGACGTCTAGACTTGTTCTAGTCTGTGTTATTAAATTTAGCTTCCATTTTTACGTATACTGTGTGTAGGCCGGGGGGTGGAGGGCTTCATAGGAAGGTATTATGAAAAAGGGGGGGGGGGTGGTGACATTCTGAGCATATGGTGAAGGGGTGCACGTGCTAAAAAAGATTGAGTGCCACTGTTCTAGTCCATAGCTTGCGGGGTTTGCCTTTTGGTCTTTTTTTTTTTTTTTTTTTGGTGTGGTATTTAAATGACAATGGTG
Source organism: Cepaea hortensis (assembly GCA_963921405.1). Classification (NCBI taxonomy): domain Eukaryota; kingdom Metazoa; phylum Mollusca; class Gastropoda; order Stylommatophora; family Helicidae; genus Cepaea; species Cepaea hortensis. Next base: position 78,589,585 of record OY992893.1, read on the forward strand.
TTTGTGGTATGCTGTTGGTGGGTGGTCTTCTTTAGTGACTGAATCATGCGACTCTCTCTCTCTCTCTCTCTCTCTCTCTCGCTTTCTCTCTCGCTCTCTCTCTATCTATCTCTCTTGCTCTCTCGCTCTGTGTGTGTGAGTGTGTGTGTTTGTGTGTGTGTGTGTCATACAATCAGCGGGCGACAACTAACTGTAGGTAAAGTAAACAACACCTGTTCCACTCGTGAGACTCCGTCGCGAAGTGGTAATGTCGCCTGCTTCGCGCTCCGGAAGTTGTTTGTTCGATTCCGGCCTATGTCGTTCAGTTCACGAGTGCAGTTTTCTCGGCGACCCCAGGAAGATGTCGCTGGAACTACGGTGTTCGTGCTTTGTGCGACGTTTACTGCAGTTCATCCTGCGGGAAGGGATCGATCTACAGGGGGGAAAACCCGGTGCATTGAAGTCGATCCTCTGGTCTTATAACATTCCCCCACCTCCCGGCCACACCCTTAAAACGCTCACCTTTCTGTGCTGAATCCACACTTTTCGCCCTTGGTCTGATGACTGGATTCTGGTCCTGTTTAGTGTACGCTGCACAGACTATTTCCTCACTCATTAGTTTCCCAATAGATACGTTAGGATGTGCAGTCATGTAGTTTTGCCCTAACTGAGACATTGTGTCTATGTCCATTGGCTTACGTTCTTCAAAGAAAGCCACTAAATTGGTATTACATGAAGCTAATACTTTGTCTCTTAACACTAAATCTACTAATTTGTTAAAATCTTTCCCTACTTCTGCGAGCTCCATCCATTTGTTAAATGTGTTCTTTACTGTGTTAACAAAGTCTGTGAAATCTTGATTGGTCTCTGGCTCTAACTGTCTAAACTTTGTTCAATATCCATGTTCAGTTAGTTGGAACTTTGTCAGCAAACGTTGACGTAAGATAGTGTAGTTGTTTCTTTCTTCTACAGGTAAATTGAACATGGTGTCTAGTGCCTTACTCGTAAGAAACTCGCCACGTCGCATCGCATACTCTTCTTCTGGGATGCCTAAAGTTTTCGCTGATGCTTGAAATCTGTCAAGATACGATTCAAGACAATCCCGGTCCGTAAAGTATGGCAGTTTTAATCGTTGTAATGACTGTGAAGGTCTTCTGTTTTCCTCACTTTGACCTTTCGAAGATAGTTCTAATTTTCTGAGAGCAATTTCAGCTTCCATCTTAATCTTCTCTTTCTCAATTTCCATTTTCATTTGTGTCTTTTTCTCTTTCTGTAGACGCTTGTATTCTATTTCATCTAACTTTACTTCCTGTAGACGCTTGTTTTCCATTTCAGCTAGTTTTACTTGTGTCTCTTCCTGTAGACGCTTTGCTTCAGCTACCTTTTCTTCTTGTAGGCGTTTGGCCTCGCGTTCATTATGCCTCTCCTCTCTTTCCATTTGTTTTTGTTCTTTTGCTTCGGCATACTCCTGTAACTCTTTACCTTTCAGGCCTATTCGTTCACCTGCTTCAATATATTCCATTAAAGTAGGCATCTTGTACTTGTGGACACGTTGCTGTCAATCAGCCAACTATAAATGTACAGACTCTGCTGCTAGTCTGTGTCACTTCCCTACGTACACCACAACTCCCTGTGTACGTAAATTCGCAGTGCTAAAATATCACTCTGTACTCACCCAGTCACTCTATAAGCACTAGGTAGTGAGGGAAAATATCCTCCCTTATATATCTATAACAAATAGTTGTATAACATTTCTGGAAATATTGTTAAACATACATATAAATACATATACAAACAAATGGATGATAACAGTAAGTGTTTTCTATAAAACGCTAGACTCACAAGCCAAGTACACGGAGACGGTGATCACAAAGAAATAAACCACAGTAACAACCACAAGCTTGTGTAGGGACACCCACAGTGCGCGTAATATATAAATATAAACTGACACAGACCACTAGACAGCAGACATGACGAAAGATCACAATAATAACATATATCCGACCACAACAAATATCATATGTAAATATAACGAAAAGAAAGAAAGAGAAAGAAAAAAAAATTATAGCATAAAGATATACAGAAATCTGACGTCAAACACAAACTGGCACGTTATATAATTCAGGACCGTCCCTGCAGAACCAAGTAAACCGACCTTTCGATTTTCTTCCCAGAAATTATATATGGTGCACCTCAGAAAATAACTTTCCGCCCTGTCTCCTGGCCTTCGAGAAACAACACAAAAATCCCCTACTCTTGACAAACACTGGACCACATACAAGTAATTGCTTAACACCCGAAAACAGTATATATCAGACAATGAACAGCAAACAGAATGTCCAACTTGTTGGCCGACAAATATGTGTCTATTAATACGTCGCCAAAAGTTCTTATTAATCAGTCACAAAAGGTTTTGTTCGTTTTAATAGTTATTCGCAATCCGCTGGCAATGTCTACGACATTAGATTTCAAAATGACTGATTGATTTGTTGAGTGGTTACTTCATTTCGCGCTGTGATCACCAGTTCCACCTGTCGGAAACGTTGACGGTAAATAGTAATTATCCAAAGTGTTCTTTCGATTGTCGTACAAATTGAAGATGATGGTAATTACCCCAAAATGTTCTGGATTGCCGTTTAAAGACAAAGTTCAAATGAAAAATTGGCCGCAAATGCCCAGTGCTTTAACCCTGTACCGTCAGTTCTTTTTGGCAACTGTATGCAACTATGTTCGCAGAGCTGCCGCGTCATCATTCGTTGTCAAAATGTTTGCTGATTATAATGTAATGAACACAAAGGGCTTTTAACAAAGGCGAACAATAAAGTCTGGTTTCACACAAAACGCCTTGTTTTGTTCATTCACAATGAGTCCTCTTGACCACAATAGGCCGTGGAAATTCCTGAGTATCTTTACTCCATCCACACCCCCCGACTCGCAATGTCACCTCAATTTCTCTTTATCACCCTCAGTGAAAAATTACTCCGTACTCCTTGACAGCCCGACCCGGCTGCTGTAGGGGTAACGTACCTCTCTCCCGTCGTATCTTTCCGGTGAATCAGCAACTGTCAATTTTCTCTGTTTTTCAAACATGTACTTCCCCAGTACCTGGACGCTGGTGTCTCCACCCGTCCTATTAACTGCGTTGACAAATCTTGACCAGTCAACTTGCGACAACACAGTGCGTTGCCTCAGCACACACACACACACACCTGTCAGTATCTTTGAATTTTCAATCCTGTCTTTATCAACGACAGCAGATATCCAGCCCGTCTCGCCGCGCAGACTTTTGTGCCGCGTATTCACCAACGCGCTGTTTGTGACTTAGTGACTAACCCCGTCACAGTAGTCCCCTCTCTCAGTTGATCTGTGCCGTGTCTTCTTAACGCGCGCTGCTTGTGACTAGTGACTCCCCGTCACCTCACACTCTCCGTTGACCTATAAACACAGGCGCCTGTCTGCGTTAATTCTCTGGCGTCCCCGCTAGCGTCGCAATAACGTGTGCTGACTGTCCGTTAATTTACCTGTAGTGTGACCTTCTCGCGAACTGTGTGTTATCTTGAGTTTTTACTCCCGTCTGTCTGTGTGAATTATCTGGCGCACACACAAAGAGTTCACATTACCCTCTTGAAGCCACACAATCCAAATTGTCAAGGGTTTGCTAGTTTGATGGAACGAAGTCACCAGATAATAACTCCTCTCTCAGCGAAGAGCCCACAAATATCTCAGGATGACACCAATGTCTATAATGCAATGGGTTTCTTGATCGGACGAGCTCTCAGATACTCCTTACTAAGCGACGAGCTCCCAGATGTCATACGACGTCCTTGATGATAAGTTCAATGTTCTTGATGATCTTTGCGTGATATTGTCGTGTGATGGTCGTTGTCTAGGTAACGATGTTCATGGTGTGTCAATTGAGCTATCTAACTGTCTCTTAATCCAACTCACCCCTGCAGTGCACATTCACCAGTCATGAAACAAGATTGAGTTGGCGCACATAATCCATTATTACAGAAAGAACACGGACAAACGGAACATGTTTATACATCCAGAAACAATGTAATCCACCGAAGAGATATATATTCCTCACAACTCTACACGCACACATCAATGCCTTCTCACGGCCTGCTGAATCTCAAATTCATAGACATGTAGTCCAGCTACTATCCACGGCTGGATCTCACCCAATACGACCCACCCACTGGGTCGGAGCCTCTGCTCTCTATGTAACCCACTCTGGGTTTTAGGACTGCTTCACAGCTCGGAGAATCACACAACACAGTTCTCCGTCGACTACCGGACTACCAACTCGTTCGGTGTCTCAAACTCAACTCCCCGAAGTCTCCTGACTTCAACACACAAATACACTATCTCTCGCCCCATCCACCCTAGGGGTTTTTCTCTACCCTCACTATTTTATTTCTCAGGACTGGCTGTTTTCTCATAGCCAGGTCAGTCACTTTACTGTCTCCCACTTTCATCTCCATTCTTTCTCATGCCCGGTCACTCAACTCATTGCCAATGACCCAGGCTTATGTCAACCACATTTCTGCAGCCATCAGATGCTTTTCAGCTTGACTGCTCATTGTCCAAGTTTCACATCCGCCCTTTAATTGCCCAAAACGCCTGTGCGTATGAGTAAACGTTAACGTTACGAATTGCGGACCTCTACTGGGATTAATTTTAATGGCTACACGCGAAACCTGACTCACCTTTCTGGATCACTTATGCTGCATGAATGACTGTGGATTTGCTACTCAAGCCAACGTAATGCATTGTTACTGCCAGCACTTCTTTAGGCATACTGTTTGTGGTTGTAACAATAACACCGCTGATTTCCTCTAGAGTTCAACCACGTGATCTTACTGAGAAGGCACGCACACATGTGTCTGTAAACAACACCATCATTATGTGCCATGCCGATAAGCGTGGGTGGTCATGTTTCGCCATCTCACTCGATCACCAGAGTCGTAGATCAACTCAGTGTTCTAGTCTCGACTATACCGCGTGGCCAAGCTATCCACGTATTTACTTCTCTGCCTTCCCCGTGTTCTCTACCCTTCGATCTTGCCAGTTGTCGCCAAGTTCTCTCTCATAACGTGATTCCCCCAAAAATGTTTATGTCTACATCTAATTTCTCTAATCAGCGTACGATGTTCATTTGTTTCTTGTAGGACTTGGTCATTTGTTTTTCTGTATGGCCGTGGTATTATTTGCATTTTCCTCAGAAACCACATTTCCAAAGCCATCACCTGTTTTAATTTTTTTTTTATTTTTAGCTAGTCTGCTCATTGTCCACGATTCACTTCCACACATTTTTATCATTGCAAATACCATCTTTCTGTGAATATCTCTCGCTCTCTCTCTCTCTCCCTCTCTCTCTCTCTCTCTCTCTCTTTTGCTCTCTCGCGCTCTGTGCGTGTGCGAGTGTGTGTGTGTGTGTGTGTGTGTGTGTGTTTATGTGTGTGTGTGTGTGTTTATACCATCAGCGGGCGACAACTAACTGTACGTAACTGTCAGTATGTTTTCCATCGTGCACAAGGTTACCTCCACCATGGCGATTCTTGTTCTAATCTCTTCAAGGCATCTCCCATCAGATGTTATGACTCAATACCGTGCAGTAGATTTTCTTATTTTGATACAAGTCTTCAAAATGCCGGCCCTTACATGGTTTTTTTTTCCTTTAAAAATTCCCCCATCCCCCTCTTTATGAAACCTCCTCACGGTGCCGCCTAATGCGGCCTGAATCATAGCACGGCACGACCCTGTGTACGATTGTTCCGAGATAATTGTACCTATTCACCTGTTTACGAATATTCCCATTTACTTGTATATTACATTGTAGTATTTCCTTCTTCCTAGAGACGACCATAATCTGTGTCTTCTTACAATTTAATTCTAACCCAAGTTGTTCCCGATTCTTTCTACTGTCTGTAGTATGCGCTGTCGCTGTGTACTGTATTTTCCTATATATATCTTTATGTAATATAAATTGCCTAGTAAACAGCAAAAAACAATAGGGGCTGGGGATTGATGGGAACGTCCTGCAAAGGATATGCCAATGGATGTTTCATCTATATGTAATGTAGGACTGTTAGCGACCCCTGCCACCTTTTAAACCAAACGAGTGTCGGCGGGGTAGTGAGGTGATTCCCTACAACGTTCATTTAGACGTAAACGTTGATTTCTTGTTCAGAAAGTTGTGGCAAACTACTAAATGTAGGATTACCGAGGGAATAAGTCACCGCAAGTTGATCACAATATCCTTCAAAGGACGAGCAACTTTGTTTATAATGTATATATAAAACAGCACTGTGACCGACCCCCTCCAACTTTTTAACAAAACTAGTGTCTGCAGGCCGTTCTCCATGGCGAAGTAGTTATGGACGCGGTTCGTAAATCCCGCTTACTCGCGTTCAAAACACAGCTGTGCGCGATTTGGCAGCAGACCGCGTGCGCTCGGTTTTAACGAATTGGTATGAGAGCAATGGTAAACTACTGATCGTAAACTTGCCAAGACGTCAACAACAGTAAAATGCTGGTGTTGACAGCAATGTCCTGTAAAAAAATAAGTTGCATGTCCTTCATAGGACGTAGCAATCAACCCCAGCATTTTCGCTGTTCATGATCACGGGGCAAATTTTACGTTCAGTAGTTTGCCATTGCTTTCTGAACGACCGGCACCGATACCTTTTTCCAAAAAAAAACCAGCACCGCTGTGTTTCGAACCCAGGTATACGGACTTACAAACCGCGTTCGCAAGCCCTTGGCCACGGATACCGGTATAAGGATATGCAAAAAAAAGTGTCTGCAGAGGTCGGTTTTGCCAGAAGGTTAAGAGCCTCCGCTCTTAAACTTCCTGTTAGCTGATGGCGAGGTAGTGCGTTTGTTCTCTACATCGGTCAATTTGATTTAAACGTTGCATTCACGTTAAGAAATCAATGGCAAACTAACAATAACAGTTTACATGTCCTGTGTCATCAACACTAAGTTGATCGTCTATGGAATGTTACGTCCAGTAGTTTGCCACTGCTTTCTGAACCAGAAGTCAACGTTCAAGTCCAACTGACCTTTGTAGGAAATGAACCCATTACAGCGCTGTCATCATACTTCTTCATACTGTTCGTAGAAAAACTAAGAAGTATAAACGGACTGACCCAAACGGATATCGACCCGGCAATGTTAATGGACTACGAGATAGATCAGCGACTCAAAAAATAGGCACAATGAACGTCTGTGGTTTCAATAGTAAAGAAGAAGAGCTTATAGAAACAATGGAAGAGAGGAAAATTGGACGGATGGGAATAGCGGACACCGGAACAAAAGGGAAAGGATGCAAGGAGCTCCACCGCAGTTACACGTTTGTTTACTCTGGAGTAGAACAGCGAGAAAGGGCAAGACACTGTAGGAATAGTCATCGAACCACGGCTAGCAAGAGGAATACTAGAAATAAAATATATATAAGAAAGAATCATAACAGTGAGAATAAAAGAACAAACAATTACAACATATGTACAAATATACGCACCATGTAATGCAAACAATAATTAGCAAGAATGCGAGGACTTCTACGAAGACATACATGACGTGCTAAATAAAATAGATAAGCAGGACAATGTCACAGTTATGGGAGACTTCAATGCAAGACTAGGACATAACAGAGTGGGCATAGAAAGACATATGGGAGCGTTTGGAGATCAGCATAATGAAAAGAATAATAACGGAAGTAGACTGATAGAGCTTTGCAGCCAACACGACCACTATATAACAAACACATTCTATAAAATATAAAGATTCACAAGTATACACCTCGTATAAATGGAACTATCTAGATAAGTGTTTTCCAACCTTTTTGTGCTATGCCCCACCTAAGCCTTTCTAAAAAAAAATATCCCCCCCCCCCCACCCCCACCACCTAACATATACATTATTTTTAATATTCAAAAATTTAAATGTTCACTAAAGAAACTTGAATGATATGATAGGTTTTAGGAAGAAATCAATAGGAAATTATTCAGCAAACACGGTAAGTAAATTTTCAAAACATATAATGGAGAACTGAAATTCAAGTACAAAATAATTTGAATGAAAGATTTTTTCTATATTATTTAAATTATTAGTAATTATTTATTATATAAATTTAGTGAGATCATTGCGCTTGATGCTTGCTGCAAAGAGATTTTATGTCAGGTTCCAATTTAGTTAACTTCAGTCTCAAGTCTGCCCCTTTTGTTATATCCAGCCGATTTCTTCCATTTTCGAATTGCCCCCCTTAACAATCGAATTGCCCCCCTGTGAGGCGTGGACCCCACTTTGGGAAACACTGATCTAGATACTAAAAGCCAAATTGATTTTATATTAACAAGAAATAACAGAAAGGGAAATATAATAGATGCAAGGGCAGTGCCCAATGTCAGTATAAACACAGATCATAAAGCAGTCGTTGCCACAATAAGAACCATCAGAAGAAGAAAACAAAGAGCAGGAAAATACATGCCATGCGAATCAGTAAACTTAAAAAACCTTAAAGACGGGGCAGTAATGGAAAATTATGAGAAAGAACTAACTGAACTCTTTGTAAAATTACCTACGGAAAGAAAAACAGTGGAAGAAGAATGGGAGATGTTCAAATCAAGCATTTTAAATACTGCAAAAATAACATGTGGAACCACGAAAAAAACGTAAAACACGGATAAAGAAAATAACAAGTTAGTGGAACGCAGAAGTAAAGAAAGCGGTAAAAGACAAAAGGGAAAAATATAAAAAGTGGTTGAAGAGCAAACAAGAATGTGATTACATAGAATACAAAATAGCGAGAAGACATGTGAGCAGAATAGTAAAGAGGGAAAAACAAAAAGATGGGAAGAGTATGGAGAAACCCTAAATAAAAACTACAAGGAGGCAACTAGAAACTTCTACAAAAAGATAAGTGCAATGCGAACCAGAGGAGAACCCTTTGACCCAACTGAAATAATTAACAGCGAATATGGAGAACCAATAAGTGAACAAAAACAAATCCTAATAAGACGGAAGCAGTATTTCGAACAACTTCTGAACATCCTATCAGATGTCACAGGAACTGAAGAGACCTACACAGATGTCACCGAAGAACTAGAACCAGACATACTAAAAGTAGAAATTATAGAAGCCATCAGATTAGCCCCATTGAACAAATCACCGGAACAGGATGAAATACCAAATGAACTAATTAAAGCAACAAGAGAAGTAGGAACAGCTTGGCTACATAGACTATTCAACCATGTTTGGGTAGAACGATAGACACCACGAGACTGGGGAAACGTCATAATTATCCCAATTTGGAAAAACAAAGGCAGCAAATGAGACTGCACACAATACAGAGGCATTTCACTGTTGAGTCATACTGGGAAAATATTTTGCAAAATTCTTGAAAAAAGATTACGAACTACTTTAGAACCCCAGCTAAGCGAAACACAACTTGGATTTAGGAAAACCAAAGGGGATGCACAGATGCCATTTTTGCTCTTAAACAACTTGTAGACAAATCAATCGAATTCAATGAAACACTCTAATTAGCCTTTGTCGACCAAGAAAAGGCATTCGATAGAGTAGATAAAAACAAGCTGTGGAAAATCCTTAAACAATATGGAGTGAGTACACATCTAACAAACCTATGTAGAAGTTTACACAACAACAGTGAATGCATAGTGAGAGCAACTGGAGGAAACTCAGAACTCTTCGCCATAAGATCTGGAGTACGACAAGGTTGTGTCCTGTCCCCTCTCTTGTTCATAACATATATAGACAACATATGTAAAGAAACCAGCCAAGCAGAGACAGCAAGAATACCGCATGACGAGAACACAGAAGAAGAACCATCTGCAAATCTAACCATTAGAGAACTCCTGTTTGCGGACGATCAAGCACTAATAGCAAAATCAGAAGCTGAATTACAAGACCACATGAATAGTCTAAACGAAATGTGTAGGGAACATAACATGAAAACTAGCACAAGCAAAACAGAGGTAATGACTATAACTAAAGAAGAACAAACAACAACAATTCACCTAAACGAACATCCTTTGAAACAAGTAAAGAGTGCAAGTACCTAGGAAGTATAATATCATCAAATTGCAGATTAGAAGACGAGATCGAAAATAGGCGCAATAAGGCAAATCAACTTATTGGACAAATGGCACCAATACTAAAGAATCAACATGTATCAATGACAACTAAGAAAGCACTTTACAAAAAAATCTTCCTATTAACTCTATGCTACCAATGCCAAACCTGGACAATGACAGAAAAAGAGAAAAGGAAAAATCACAACAACAGAAATGAGGTTCCTGAGAAGAATACAATAACAACAACAACAACAACAACAACAACAAAACTTTATTTTCTAAGGGTTAAGAATTGGGCACGCAGGCCCGTCTAACATTCTGCCCTTTTATCACTCTCTTTCATACATTATACCATTCACACATCATTCAAGGCTAACTGAAAACAGCAACAATATAAAAGATATGCATTATAAAGGCATGTGGAAAATGAAAAATCAATACTACATGACTCAGTAATAGTAATAACTGGTGTGACACTTGTTATTAGCTATGTGGAATATACTGGCCTACCAAAGGGGGACTGGCTGTTATACTAGGGTTTTATTGTTATTATTACTTCTATTATTAAGGGGGAAGATAATCCGTACTGAGATAGTGTTCAAATAATTTGCGATTATATGTATAGGGATTGGTGATGTCTTTTATTTCATGTGGAAGATTGTTCCACAGCTGAGCTGCAGAGTACGTTAAGCTTGTTTTGTATATGTCTATTCTAGGCTTCGGAATGCGTAATATATTTAATCGTTTACTGTGTCTAGCATTATATTCAAATCAAGAAAGATAAGATCAGAAATGAAGAAATCAGGACTAAAGTGGGGGTTAAAGCAGCACTAGATTTTATTAGAAACAGCAAGTCAAATGATTTGGTCATGCAAGTAGGTTACCAGTCAACAGCATACCACAACAAGCAATGATGTACAGACGAGATGGAAACAGAGGAAGAGGCCGACCACGTAAACGTTGGATGGAGGGAATAGCAGAGTCCATAGGAATATCGATATATGAAGCCCATAATCGGGCACTCTCACGATGTTTATACTTCACCTCGACACCGCAGGATACAAGAGGAACATGATGAGATGAGAGACGAGACAACGCTGTCAGCGCACATGAAGTTTAACGTGAGCGCTATGACCCCTTGGACCAAGCTCGTAAAATTACCAGAAAATTAGCCTGAGGTTGATTACGACGTCCTGCCAAGGACACACAGCATGTTTGTTTGGAGTCTGCTCACAGGTTCCCATTTGGAAAGTTGTAATCTGCTTCCAAAAGGGCTCGGCAGTTACCGGCCTGGGAAGGACACCTGGGCCAATGCGGCTACTTTTGCACTTGATGTCTTTGAGGGCTTCCAGGATAAACAAGAGACAGTGGCGGTAGCTCTTGACCTGGAGGATGCGTATGACAGGGTTAGGTATGATTGGTTGATATACACTCTGTTGGACATGGAAGTCTGCCCTTGCCTTGTCAGATGGGTTGCGGCAGTCCTTTATGAGCGTAAGGTTGCACTGCGCATGGGTTCCTAGACTTCTGATCCCCGTACGATTACACCTGGGTTGCCACAGGGATCTGCCTTATCCCCGGTGCTCTTTAATGTTTACATTAGCAAAGTCATAGCTATTGAGACACCATGTGTTGGTAGAATCTTGACATTTGCAGATGGTATTCTGGTTTACAGACAGGGCAGATATAGAGAAAGTTTGGCTGCAGATTTACAGGTGGCAGTAAACAGGGTGCCTGGGTAGTGCAGGGACGAAGGGGCCGTAATAAACCCAGTCAAGGCATCTGTTGTGTGATACTTCCCGAATAACCAGATTGTGAAGGCATATATATCCCATGTATTATATTGAATGGTTGCCTTCTTAGTTTTTTTTTTTTCCTTCGCATATCCTTTACATTATATCTCTGTCAACATCATCTTTCAGCTGATTGTTGATTTCTCGGCAAGATTACGCTCAGTAGTTTGCCATTGCTTTCTGAGCGACCGGCTCTCATACCCCGTAAGTTAACGACGCGGCCAGAACTGCCACCATTCTCGCGCACGTCACGTTACTCACGAGAGTATACGGGATTACGGAGAAAGTCGCTAACACCTAGGCCAGGGAGCCCGGCTGCCTTCTTAGTAGAGAGAGTAAATTAAGTACTTGGGTATCACCTTCCACAGGTGTACAATTTTTAAAGATCATGTGGAGGATTTGGTGGTGAAGGCTGGTAGGGCTTTGAGGGCGATGGCAGCAACTGGGGTTGAGCAGAGGATGCTGTACAGGCTCTTTCAGTAGTTAATAATTTCTGTCATTGAGTATGGTTTGGAGCTGCTGACAGTATCGAAGAGCCAGCTTGAAAGTTTGGAGCGCATACAAAATGCAATACTTAATTACGAAACTAGTCTATTAAGTAGCTTCACTTCAAGCGAAAAGACGGCAGAGTAATTCACCCCTTGTTGTAGCCATCAGGCTGTTTCACATGTGGAAAATTTAAGTTTGTTCTGAAATGTCGACACTTCAATATGAAGGTTGTAACCATTTTCGAATGCGATTATTGCTGTCAACTTTAAGTGGAAAAAGTATCAAAATATCCCAGATTCGACCAGAAGATGATGATCCTGGCCTGAAAGGTTAGTAAAACGATGTTGTTTATTTTTTTAATTTTTATGTATGGAGTCTATCTATAACTATATCATCCACCAGTGACTGTATGATGAGTGGCTGAGTCTTGACTCGTTGACTGAGCGAGTAGACTGAGATGGTTTCTGTTTCTTATTGGTATTTTATTTAAGTAAGGTTACACTGCTTCCTGGCCTGGAGGTTAGCAACTTTTCTCCGTAATCTCGTATACTCTCGTAGGTAACGTGACGACGGTAAGAATCAGCAGTGGTTCGAATCGCGTCGGTAACTTTACGGGGTAGGGAGAGTTTATTCGCAGGGCCCTGCGAATAGACGCTTTGTTTATTCGCAGGGCCCTACACCGGGAATAATCACGTGACCAGCACATAGGGCCCTGCGAATAGACGCTTTGTTTATTCGATTTTTGACTGACTCTTTCGACTGACTGGCCTCATGAATTAACAAATAAACAAGGAAATGCTACGCATATAAAGTGCAGGAAAACCTGGTATATGTGAAGCGGGTTGAAAAGAGAGAGAGAGATAGATAATGAAGATAGTGTGCGAGACAGAGATATGAGAAAGATGTGTTGAAAGACATAAAAAAGTGATAAAGACAAGAAAGAGAGAGAGGGGGAGGGAGATAGAGAAGAAGAGAGAGAGAGAGATGTCTGTATGCCTCTCTATATGTCCGCCTGTCTGTATGCCTGCCTACCTGCCTACTTAATCACTTTCGTGTCTAACTACCCACCTACCTAACCAACTATGAATATTACAAAGAATTATCGCCGAAGCAACGGAGTACGTGCTTTGTGCTCGATACTTTTGACAACAGCCAGCGGGGAGAGAATGAAGCGGAGGAGAAGAGGTTGGGGAGAGGGGGGAAGGAAAAGGAAGAAGAGGGCTGGAGCCAGAAGGGGTAGAAGGAAACGGATCGTTTGGGACTCAAAAATGTGTGGGTTGGGTATTGGAATTGCCGTAGTGCAAAGCAGCGAGGACCAATACTGGAGAAACTGGTACTAACTAAATTACACTCACTTTAAACAACACAATTCTAAATACCCAAAGAGATGAAGGATTGACTTTCATCCAATTAATTGCTGAACAATTAAAAAAAAAAAATGTCCGGCAAGGAAACGAACGATTGACATTTGACTTTCATCCAATTAATTGCTGAACAAAAAAAAAAATGTCCGGCAAGGAAACGAACCTCGAGCTCCCGCCCATCTGGCGGGGACACTATCAACTATGCCACTGACGACACGTTTTCCAATCAACGAAAATGTATAATATAGCCGCAAACTTACGTTAAATCACGTGACCAGCCGTGCCCTGCAAATAGACGCTTTGTTTATTCGCAGGGCCCTACGAATAGACACTTCCTTACGGGGTATGTGAGCCGGCCGCTCAGAAAGCAATGGCAAACTACTGAGCGTAATCTTGCCAAAGAAATCAACAATCAGCTGAAAGATACTGATGTTGACAGTGATGTCCTGTAAAGGATATGCAAAACATTTTAAGGTTAACACTGAAAATTACTAAACATTTATTATTAAACTAAGTTGACAAAATGCAATTAACTGATTATACCATCATACAAGTCCCTATGCCAAAGTTTGAGATAATATAATTACTAAATTGTGAAGCTCCAAGTAACACTTTCCCACAGGAAGAGGTTCTAACGTGTGAACCACAAATTGAAGAACCTGCATTTGAAGAAATCCTATATCATGATAGTGTCCATAGAAATAGTCTATGGAATGCTATGCAGGAATTTGGAATACCTAGGAAGTTAATCAACATGACCAGACTATGCATGGAAGATACTTATAATATAATAACATATAAAGGCAGGAAATCAGACCCTTTCCAAATAACATCTGGCTTGAAACAGGGTGATGCACTATCGTCGCTACTCTTCAATCTGGCTTTAGAGAAAGTTGTAAGGAAGGTAAAGGAGGAATGTGATATTGGAGGAACATCCAAGCTGCTTGGTTATGCAGATGATATAGATATTATAGGGGAAAATGAACAAAAGACATTGGAAATATTGACCCACTTAAAGGAAAAAGCCCAACAGATGGGCCTGGTTATCAACCAAGATAAGACAGAATATATGGTAATTTCAAGAGAAGGAATGGCTAAAAAATCTGACCACATACAAATAGATAATATGACCATTAAAAGAACGGAAACATACAAATACCTGGGTACAATCTTCAACTGCTCCAACATCATAAGGGAAGAAATACAAACTAGAAACAATTCTGGAAATAAGATATACTTAGTTAGTTAGTTAGTCGCGGTTCCAACTTCACAGCAACGGGTCGTCCCCATTATGCTCCGTTCCTGTGCCAGTGAATATCACATAAAACGCTCCCCACTGCCCAATGTGAAAAGTGGAAAAGACAGGAGTCTCGACAAACAACAGCCCGCACAGATACACTGTGCATAATGCCGCCGCCAGAATGTCAACACAATAGTCCCCCACGAAACATCCAGTTTATCTCTGATGGAATCGGCAGTCATTTTCCCATCTGGATGTTTCCTAGATGTTCACCCACACAGTCCACGAAAATACAGTTCATCGTCGATGGCAGTGGCAGTCAACCAGAAGCCCAGCAGCCACGCATTTCTGCATAAGGCAAAAACCGGTCAACTCTGGGACATAGCCAGCTGCCATCGCTTCGAACAGGCAGTCACGTTCCAAAAAACCTCGGGCAGATTCAAAAGCATTTCACACGAAACTCACAGCTCACAGTGTCGCGCCACGCACTCACTCAGTAGCAGGGCGACGGAACCATAGCCTCCTTAGTCGCCTCTTACGACATGCATGGTAGGCTACAGTGTTGCTATTCTTTGCATGCACTACAACACCTACTGAAATCAAATGCGCTATCTCATAACACCAAAATCACAGTATACAAAACACTGATCAGACCAGTTGTGCTGTATGGCTCTGAAACCTGGAGTACAACTAAAGCTGTAAAGGAGATGAAGCCTTGCTACAAACCTTTGAGAACAAAGATTTAAGACACATCTTTGGACCCATTAGCGATACACAAAGTGGAGAGTGGAAAAGAAGAAGTAACAAAGACATTTATGATCTAAGTCCCCGCTAATCACTGGTATCATGAAGGTATCATGAAGATTACAATGGCTGGGGCATATAGAAAGAATGGAAGACAATAAGGAAACAAAAGTCACTTACACTCAGGAAATAAATGGCCACAGGCCCCGAGGTAGACCAAGAAGACAGTGGAGAGATAATATATGTACAGACCTACAAGCACTTGGAACCAACGACTGGCATTTGAAGGTCAACCAGAGAGACGAATGGAGACGGATTGTATCTGCAGCAAAGAACCTCAATGGCTCGGAATGCTGAAGAAGAAGAAGTAGTTTAACTGGTGATTGATTTGACATGTCTGTTTATACAGCTGTGAGGTCTATTCTATGTGACTGAGTTATTGCATAGGCAACCCACAGCTGTGCCATGCTAATTTCTGTGCTGTTGTTCTCTATACCATCTTTCTCAGAGTAAAGCTGAATCATCATCATCATGTGGCATACCAATAGGCGTAGTTGCTCACGGTTCACCATCTCACACGATTGCCAGTCTTGTATCTGATCTGGGTTCTTGTTCCAACTATGCCATGTGAACAAGCCTTCCTGGTATCCTTTTGTTTTCCACTTATCTTTTCCCATCAAGTTTGCCATTTGTTCTACATTTCCAAGTTTATTTCTTGTCATAATGTGCACAGAAATCTTCTCTAATTTTTCTAATCAGTTTATCATTTTCGTTTGTTTCTTGAAGCAGTGTCTTATTCATTTTCATGTCTATCATTTGAAGTCTTGGTACTTCAGTTTTAATTCACCACAAACTGTGTAGTTATTTTTAGCACTGACCTAGATCTGGTGACATCGTCGATTTTCAGAATAGGGATATCAGGATTCACTTACATCACAGATGAGACATACACAAGATAAGAAGAGCAGCACAAGATATGGATGTACTCTCTACACTCTGACGACAGTGAGCGCCCTCCTGGCCCAGAAACATTTATTGCATCCATCGATTTGTCTAGCAGTCCACCACACCTCAACCGGAAGTGATCTACAACACATTCAATTTATATGATTCTTTATTTCAATAAATACATTACACAATAACACTTGCTTGCCTTCTACTTGCAAAAATAATTATATGTCTGTATCTGTAATTAATAAATGCAGTGGTCCTTTTCAGGTCCCCCAAACTATCCCAGTTAGCATTCCTCGATTGCACAGAGTATATCAACACACCCCTACACCCACTATGGAATCACCCTAATGTCACATGATTCCCTGGGAACTCCTGGGATTCCTTTGTTTGCGGTGAATTAAAAATGAAGTACCGTATTCTTTGCAATCTCCTCACAAACCATATTTCTACTACCTCTAGATGGTTCTCAGCTTGCTCACTTACTGTCCATGTGTCAAATGCATACTTCTCCATTCCTCTTTCGAAGCGAGCACATTGCCTAGCACTGTTATCCATTTGGCCATGCTGACCGCCATGAAGGAGTTTTAAAATGAACCCACTTCGCCACAGAGATCATACGTTTTGTCAGTTGTTGTTAAGTTATTGTTACATAAAAGAGATGACCAATACAAGGGAGAGCAACTACAAGGGGTCAATGTGTTGCAGGATTGTATCTCTTAGCCTACTTTGTTTGTCTGCAATTTTCATCATAATTTTGTCTCAAACATTTGTTGTTATTTAATAAAATTTCTGATTATCATTGTCAGATCTTTAAGTTTAAATTATCAGATTGCTGAATTCTTATATTATTGTTTTAACATTCTTATTTCTTGTTTTATTATTTTAACAGTCTTAATTCTTGTTTTATTATCTTAAAAATTTTGAACAGATTTTGAAGTGAGCTTTATCAGATTGCTTGACAAAGTGACAAATGGTACAAAAACGGTTATCTCAGAGACAGGTAGGTGTTGTTTATATGCTGAATATTTCATAACTACTCATGAGTCGCTTGACGGCAAAAGTGGAAGATGATGATGATTTATGCCTCCTGAGTCTATTAACAATAACTTTTATTAAATGCACCAAGTGATTGTTTGTTTTTCACAAATAGATCGGTATATCTTAAAAAAAAAAAAGTCTCTTAAAAGTAGACGGGATCGACTTCACTGCATTAGGATTTTATCCCATATGGCTCAGTCTCTTTCTGCAGCACGGAAAGCATCGCACAAAGCACGAAATCCGTAGCTCCAGCGACGACTCTCAGGAGTCTGAAAAAATGCACCCGTGAACAGAAGGGCGTGGCCCGAAATCAAACCCACAACTTTCGAAGCCCGAGTCAGACGGCTTGGCCACTTTGCCACGGCGGCTTCTTGGACTAGCAGGGTGAAGTCATAATTTGTTGTTTTGAACTACATATTTGCTAAGGCCATTCAAGCAGTTTGTATAATTTTTTTTTATGTGGCCATATATATCAAGGATCACCATGCCTCTTGAAAAAAAATAGTGCATATCCTTTACAGGACGTAGCAGTAAACTCCAGCACTTTTTTGGCTAATTGTGATCTCTTGGCAAGTTTATGTTTAGTAGTCTGCCATTGCTTTCCAAACGACCGGCACTCATACCATTGTATGGAAACCAACACAAGGCGGTCTGCTTCCAAATTGCCCACAGCTGTTTTGAACACGGTATGCTGGATTACAAATTGCATTCGTAACTCCTTCACCACAGAACCAGCTTGTGTTTACCGAGCCTCATAAAATGAGTACCAGACAATTTTCATAATAAAATGATGATGAGGAAGTGAACTAGCCACCCAACTTCATTACGCTGTGGCCTAGAATATGTGGAGACCTAACACATCACATCTCATCAGTAATGTATGCAGTTAGATTATTTTTACCTTTGCCTGTTTTTCTGGTACACATGTTAATCTCGGTCGACTTGGGAACTCATGTTCATTTTTTTTAAAAATCTTTCTTGATGGGGATTTGAACATTGGGCTGGCAGCATGCTAGCCACTACACCACCAGGGCTCCCATGCTGTGATGAAGTACATATGAAGAAAATTCATAGGTCAGCATGGTTGAATGCATAAGAATGTGTGTTCTTAAACATCCGTTGTGCTATTGCCGAAGTCATCAGCTCAACCCCTACATCAGACAATGGGACTAAAATGTTGACCTGTCGTCCTTGACTTTGGGACGTAAATTACAAGTACCTCTGAAGTCAGGGTGGGTTCCCCTGATGGCAAGAGACACTTTTAATAGGGAAAGCATATCCACATGCAAAATTCAGTCCATCACTACTATAAATAGTGTGTATGGACCATGCTTGAGAAAAAGAAAAAAAACGAAAATTCATGTCCTACGGTAGTACTACATGGGAGCCAAGCCACAGTAGCCTAGTAGCTGCCTTTATGAACCTTTATGAATGAACTATAATTTCACAAACCTATGACAGTATTAACATTTAGGTAATCTGTGTCTCAGTGTAACAAAATTATTTGAATTGTGTTTGTTTGTGTTATTTATTGAACATGTAACTCAATATTACATAGAACCTAAAGACCATTGAGATGTGGCTTTTTTTTTTGGTGAAATGTGAGAATCATGTTAACGCCTAAACAAAAAACTACAAATTAAATTCTATATGCATAACTCCAGAAAGGCAGTTTATGGATAGACAAGAACAAATAGGATAGACAAGAAAAAATAATCTGCACCTTAGGTCATGACACAGTTGCTTAGGCAGCCCAATATATACAGAATTTAAGATTGGTAAATCAGCCATGTGCACATGTGGATTGGTGCCCTAGACAGCAGAGCACATACTTCAAGATTATAGTTCCAGACAGCAGATCACATACTTCAAGGCTTCTGTCCCAGACAGCAGATCACATATGTCAAGACTACTGTCCCAGACAGCAGATCACATATGTCAAGACTACTACCCCAGACAACAGATCACATACTTCAAGACTACTGTCCAGGACAGCAGATCACATACTTCAAAACTTCTGTCCCAGACAACAGATTGCATACTTCAAGACTGCCCAGAATATGACATATCAAAGCTAACCCTTTGGCTTAGAAAAACAACATGGAAGCTAAACTATATGGACCACAGAGTGAACTAAAAAGTCATAGAAGTTTATACAAGAGACAACATTGCAGATATAGGCAGTTTATTGTAAGGGAATGAAAGAGTGTGGTGTGGCAGAGCAGATACATCATCATGGTCTGGAGGGAATAGTGCTGCAGGGAGTGATCAGAAGATCTGGCTGACTCCAAGGAAAGGCCAGATGGACATAATCAGATTTCAGATGGTATCATTAATATTGGGACTCTTCACTGGCTGTTGAAGATGAGGACGGAGCACTATGGAAATGGCTTGTATGCTGTGACATTGGTTCTTGACAAAGGAGTTGTGTTAGCTAATTGATTTATTGCTCATGCTGGCATTGTGGTGGGTGCAAATTCACCTCCGCGAACTCCCAATCCAAGCAAGCAAACTTGGGACAAATATCTCTTTTAGGCTGAATAAAGACAAAGTCCCTGGATACACAAGCATGCAGCTGGAAATGGCTCGAAAAAACTGTTTTACCTATGTGTATTTTCTGTCCATCTGTCTGCTTCTGTAATTTAACTACCAAAAACTGCTTTAATCCATCCTTTTAGGCACACAGATAACCTACAGACCTGGTCTGTTGCTGGGAGGGATTCTTGAGCATGACTGTCATCCATCAAGACCAATTGGATATTACCTAGAGATGCTGATGTGTTTGGCTCCCTTTACCAAAGAGCCACTGAGAGCTGTACTTAAAGGTGTGACCTGTGACAAGGATGATCCATCTGTGAGTAACATGGTGTTTTAAAGTTATAGCTCTTGGCTATCTATATTGGTATTGTAAAGTTATCTATATTGTTCTTATACAGTTATCTATATTTGTGTCTCCAGGTTATCTAAATTTATGTCACAAAGTTATCTATGATTGTGTTACATAGTTATCATTATTGGTATCATAAAGGTTGCAAAGTTATTTATATTGATGTCTTGTAGCTCTCTATATTGATTTAAAGTTATTGTATAATTATTTATATAGGGATATAAAGTTTGTACAATTTATATGGGTAATGTAAAGTTATGTATATTATTGATGTAAAGTTATCTATATTGTTGATGCAAAGTTATAGTATACTGGTATTAGAAATGTATCTATACTGGTGCCATAAAGTTATCCATGTTGGTGTTGTAAATTTATCATAATCGTGTCTAAAAAAAAATGAAGTGCTTTGACCCTATTATGCGCCATGATGATTTGGAAAGAGCAATTATGGAGGACATAGTTGCCTGTTGGGGTATCATCCCTTGCAATCTGGGCAAGTCCATAGGTGCTCAGATCATCCTCTCAACATATGCATCAGCATCCGGCAGCTAATAGTGCCAGTTCTATGTTGGTTGACAAGGCATCTTGTTCTCCCAATGTGTCTCTCATGTCTGGCTGTGCCAATTCTTACTCCTGAGTCTCTCATTCTGAACAATGATGTGGATGGAGGACATAGACCCTAGTGGGAGTCAACTGATATGAATATGGGCAAAGAACATTGCAGACACTGTGTGGACAAAAATGCCTGAAGTTAGAAAATCTGCACAGGATGGAGAATCTTTTCAGTGGGCCATGATGAGAACGATGTCCTGCGCAGAACCTGCTGCATGATGATGATGATGATTATGGTGGTGGTGGTGATGATGATGGTGGTGATGATGATGATAGTGGTGGTGATGATGATGATCAAAGTTATCTGTAACATGTACAGCTAAGAAGCCTAATAACCAAGTACAGCAAGAGGTGCATTCTTTAAAGTGACTTAGAAGCCACTTAAGAACAAGACAGCTATACAATCTTTGGTCATATTATGGGGAGAAAGGTTCTTGACAACATTGTGACAGCTGGGGTGACTGGTGGTGTTAGAGACTGAGGATGACAAAGGGAGAACATGCTGCTTGGGTTAGCAGAGTAACAAGGAAGATGATCAGCAGTTGGACTAACCAGGAACATAAGAAAGCAGATGGTTGTTGGAGAATGAGGACCTGCAACAGCTGGTATAAAATATGATGGATGATAACAAGAAAGCTGGTATGATTTTAGAAATCTTCTTCATCGTTCATCTTCAGACATTAAAATGAATTAATGCAAAGAAAGCAGTCTTCAACTTAAGCTTGTTGACATATCCATAGAGTTTGTCTTCATCTGGAGCGGGTATCAACCAAAATATTTTTATGTGTTATGCATATGTTGGACAATCCTGCAACAAATGTTTTGGCTGTCATTTTACCAGTTCTGCAGTTACATTCATCAGTATCTCCCATCTTTAGTTTTATTTCAGAAATAAAGAGCTCCTTTTTCAATTCCCCCATCTTGCTGTGATAAAGATCAAGAAACGTGTGTTCATATGACTAGTATGTTTTACTGCATTTGTTATTAATCTTGAAAACAAAATTATGAACGTTTGATCCTTGTGTTCATCTTGCAGGTGGATTTGTTGAAGTTGTCTGTATTTCCAGTTTTAAAGAAGTTTCTAGGAACTGATGAAGGATTGGAGCTGAAAGTAAGTAATTTTTCTATGGTAACTTGGAACAAAATATCGTATGTCGTCATTTTAATTGAATGTTAGAAAAAGAGTGCTTTAATGTTATATCAAATCTGTTATACTGTATGACAGTGAATCTTTGAACGTGAATGAACAAATTATGAAGAGCTTTGAGGCAGCAGAGATGTGATTCCTGAGACTAATGTGAATACCATAGACTGTCAGAGTTACACCCAACAATTTCTTAGAAGAGTAATAAAAATAGAGAAGGGGACAAACAGTACTCCTTGGTAAAATAATAAAAAGGCTTTGGAGAACATTGTGATGAAGAGAGCTGCAAAAGATAGGATGGTTTGGCATCAAATCAACTACTTGTTTTGGCCAGATAATCGTAATCTTTGTCTCTTGTGTATTCCTAGATCGTCAAAAGAGGTGCAGCACCTGAAGGTGGTGGCGAGGTTTTGTTTTCCTGTCCGTGTCGACAGAAACTACGTCCGGTCAAGTTCACCCAGCCAGGAAAGATCAAACGGATTCGTGGAGTGGCGTATCCTTGATATAATTTATGCTGTAGAATATCAGTATTTGTCTTCTTCTTGGTTAACGCTATTCTAAGAACGGTTTCTGTAACATTTAAGTTCAAGAGCCCAGATTTGCTTCTTTAGTGATTGCTGACTGGTGCCTGAATCACGTCCGGATGTTGCCACAGGAAAAATGGATTTATTTGTTGTTGTACTAGCTCGCTTTGAACTCAAGCGTAGTCCATACACACTACTTCCAGTGGTGCTAGAGTACTTTTTGTGCATGGATTAGCTTTCCCTGTTAACAGTGTCCCTCGCCATCAGGCGAACCCACTCCGACTTCAGAGGTACTTATAATTTTCGTCCCCAAGTCAAGGACGATAGGTCAACATTTTAGTCCAACTGTCCGGTATAGGGGTTGAACCACTTATCTCCGCCTCAGCACACCTGATGTTTAAGAACACACGTTCTTATACACTTGGCCATGAAAAATCCGGAAAGATGGATGTTCTAAAAAGAGTTACATTAATTTGTTTAGTAGAGCTTTAATTTGTTTGATGTTTAACTTCTGCATTGCTGTGGGGTGTCTACATGTGACCTCTTTTGAATCATCTCCAAGGTTATTGATTATAAACCCAAGGTATTCAACTTCTCCTCTCATACTGACCACATAATAACGATTGTCTGCCCTGATGTTTGTGAATTTTCCTCCTTCAGAACTTGGATATTGGTGTTCAAAAATGTCCATTGGATTCTGAGATGACACTTTAAACCCTAGACATTAAATGTAGAGTGGTTTCTTCATCTGCCGTTTATTCCACATTAGAGCATAGTTATCAACCAACTCATGCCACATCATGCTATCTTTTGCCATCTCCTGCAACACATCTTTCCTATATTATAAGTCTGTCACTAATTCTCTTCTCCATGTATTTAGGTTTCCCTCTATTTCTTTTTTAGGTTCCAGAGAAAGGTCTTTCAAGTTATACTTTTATCAGGTTTTCTTGGTGTGTGTCCTTTTCATTGTCAGTGTCTTCCCGACTTCTTGATTCAATGCAATCTGCCAAGTTTTCACCCTAAGTTTCACATGAGTAATTCTGTCATTCCATTGTCCTTCTGTTCTGAAGAGGTAACATCTTATGAATGTTTATATTTATTAGTAATTGGTTTAGCTTCCTTGTGTCTCTAATCCATAAAGTACTACTGATCTAATATTACAATAAAATAATCAAAGTTTGGTACTATGAGGTCTGTTTAAAAAGTATTAAACCTCTGGCTGGGAAAATACAATTACTCATCTGGAGGTCTGAAACTATTCTCCTTTAAAATACTCATATTGGGACTATACACACTTCTTCCAGGGGTCTCACTATTGTTGCAAGCATTTCAGGAAGGCCTCATTTAAATGGAGTACAACGTGACAATCTCATTGTGCTTAGTGTCTTCTTGTGACTCAGTTGGATCTCTTTCAGCAGTATTTTCAGCTTGGGGAATGGCCAAAAAAATCTGAAGAAGCCATGTCAGGAGAGTAGTGAGCCAGACAAACCAGAGGAATAGTGTATTTGGCCAGTAAAATTAATGTTATAGTTTTGCCTTGACTTCCACAAGCAATAATATAGAGCAGTGAAAATCCTTAACAATTTCCTAGCTGGTCCGTCCGTGTCTCTCCTGCTTTTGTCAACAGGATGGTAGATGCAACCAGAGGTGTTCTCAATGGATTTCTGACAGATATTTACATCCATACAGACCACATGAAGGGAAGCCAGTCTGGGAAGTAAGTATATTTCAAATGTTGGATGGGATGGAGTGTAGATGAGAACCTTCAGTTAAACTGATCACCAAATTTAGAATATTGAATTCTAACATCCCCGGGATGGTTAACCCAGTCAACAAATGCCCGCAGAAGTCGGATGTGTCGGCCTAACGGCGCAAGAACGCAGCTTTGCTGTAAACAGGCACAACGCAATCACATCCACAAAAAAAACTCTGGATGAACAAAGAAGAAGAAGAATTCTAACATTAAATTAGTACTACTGTATGAATAAGAAACATGGAGAATAATTAAAACCATTATTAATCAACTTCAAACATTCATTAACTGGTACCTGTGCAAAATAAGACTAAAATGGCATGACAGACTTACCAATGTGGAGCTCACACAGAGAACTACACAAAGCAGGTCCGCATGGCTGAATGGGTAAGAACACATGTTCTTAAACATCTGTTGTGCTGATGCTGAGGTAAGCGGTTCAACCCCTACACCGTACAGCTGGACTAAAATGTTGACCTGTCGTCCTTGACTTGGGGACGTAAATTACAAGTACCTCTCAAGTCGGAGTGGGTTTGCCTGATGGTGAGGGACACTGTTAATAGGAAAAGCTAATCCACACGCAAAATACTATGCTTGAGTTCAAAGCGAGTGAGCGCCCCCCCAAAAAAAACAAAAAACCTTTGTCTGAAATCCACAGGGCACAAGAAATAAAGGAAGACCTGAAAACACACGGAGAAGAGAAGTATAAACAGACATGAATAATTGTTAAGGACATGGATGAAATTCCAAGGGATAGTTAAGGATAGGACGGCTTTACACAACAGTGAGAGCCCAGAGTCCTTTGAAACACCCGGGAAGGCTAACCCAGTCAACAAACACCCGCAGAAGTCTGATGTGTCGGCCTAGTGGCGCAAGAATGCAGCTCTGATGTAAACAGGCACAACACAATTACGTCAGAAAAAACTCTCCTAATGAATGCAGAAGAAGAAGAAGAAGGACGGCTTTACTAAGGTGGTTGAGGGTCTCAGCCCCAGGTAGGGATGACAGGCGAAAGAAGAAGTGAATAAAATTGCACTATTGTATGAGAGCTGTAACTTGATTCTCTTCAGTCGGTCTCCAAAGAAAGGTTTTTGTGCCTCTATTGGTCTGACATTTGAAATGTTGAATTTGGAAGACTGTTGTCATAAGATTACGGTTTCTTTACATCTTCACAGATCAGAATGATTTTCAGTATTAGATGTGTTTGGGGGATTCTGAATGTAGAATTGCTTACATCACTTCAGAGGTCACAGATTGTGAGAAATGTATAGATTTTCTGCCCTGGTCATGCGGGAGTATGGGGGAATGAACAGGCTGATGATAGGCGACAGGGAATGCACCTCTCGGTGGTAGACTACCTATGGACAAGGGAGAAATGGTCAGGTGCCTGTGGAATCAGGTGGACAAAACAGTGGAATAGACTGAGAACATGTATGTGGAGAGAATGATATGATGTGGGATCGGCAGGGGTTCTGGATGAATCTCAAAACTGAGAGGGAGAACCAAAACTTTCATTCAGATGGCAATTGGAACGATTAGCAGTATGACTCTTTGCTGGCAGTTGAATGAGGGGACAGAGTGGGGAATGTCCAGAGTGCAGAGATGTCCTGTTTTTAAGCTCAAATCAACTCACATGTATTGGAAATAACATGCAACCATAGAAATTGATAATGACGTCCGTCAACATCTGCCTGCTAAGAAAGGTATGCACCAGGGATGTGATGTTTTTCCCCCCAGTCCAATAGGTAGAAAAAAGTGTCTTGAGTGCAATGGTTCTTAGCTCAACATCAACATTGAATGTAACCAACCTGCTCCAGCATTTCATCATCATCATCGTGTAGCAGGTCCGTGGCAGAATGTTGCTCTCCTCACTAGCCACTGATAGGATTCTTGATCCCTGCCAGTTCCCTTGATCCCTGCCAGTTCCCTTGATCCCTGCCAGTTCCCTTGATCTCTGCCAGTTTCCTTGATCCCTGCCTGTTCCCTTATTCCCTGCCAGTTCCCTTGTTCCCTGCTAGTTCCCTTGTTCCCTGATAGTTCCCTTGATCCCTGCCAGTTCCCTTGATCCCTGCCAGTTCCCTTGCCTTAGGCATTGTCCTGCCCAGGCTGTCTTTATTGTTCTGTGCCTGCTGCCTCGTTAGTTGACCCCTGCCCAGGCCATCTTTATTGTTCTGTGCCTGCTGCCTCGTTGGTTGACCCCTGCCCAGGGCATCTTTATTGTTCTGTGCCTGCTGCATCGTTGGTTGACCCCTGCCCAGGCCATCTTTATTGTTCTGTGCCTGCTGCCTCGTTGGTTGACCCCTGTCCAGGCCATCTTTATTGTCCTATGCCTGCTGCCTCGTTGGTTGACCCCTGTCCAGGCCATCTTTATTGTTCAGTGCCTGCTACCTTGTTAGTTGACCCCTGCCCAGGCCATCTTTATTGTTCTGTGCCTGCTGCCTCGTTAGTTGACCCCTGCCCAGGCCATCTTTATTGTTCTGTGCCTGCTGCCTTGTTAGTTGATCCCTGCCCAGGGCATCTTTATTGTTCAGTGCCTGCTACCTTGTTAGTTGATCCCTGCCCAGGCCATCTTTATTGTTCTGTGCCTGCTGCCTCGTTAGTTGACCCCTGCCCAGGCCATCTTTATTGTTCAGTGCCTGCTACCTTGTTAGTTGACCCCTGCCCAGGCCATCTTTATTGTTCAGTGCCTGCTACCTTGTTAGTTGACCCCTGCCCAGGCCATCTTTATTGTTCAGTGCCTGCTACCTTGTTAGTTGACCCCTGCCCAGGCCATCTTTATTGTTCTGTGCCTGCTGCCTCGTTAGTTGACCCCTGCCCAGGCCATCTTTATTGTTCTGTGCCTGCTGCCTTGTTAGTTGATCCCTGCCCAGGGCATCTTTATTGTTCAGTGCCTGCTACCTTGTTAGTTGATCCCTGCCCAGGCCATCTTTATTGTTCTGTGCCTGCTGCCTTGTTAGTTGACCCCCGCCCAGGCCATCTTTATTGTTCTGTAGCTGCTGCCTTGTTAGTTAAACCCTACCTCTTCTTCCAGTAACCATACTTTCCAATACTGCTCTTTCTAAACCTTTGTGCATTTGATGTGGCCAAAATAATTTAGTTTCTGAGACATATACTGTTTATGAGGCAGATTTCTTTAATGTTCAGATCTTCTAGAATACCAGTTTTTCATTTCTTCTTGATCCACGGTGTTATAAAAATATTTCTTTTTGGTAGCATTTAATGGTCATTTGCCTTAAGTGTCCTCTTTAGTGTTGTAAAATGGTCCATGTTGCATATCTGTCTGCTGCCATAGGAAGATATACATTCTCATGTGTTTGCTGGTGTTGTGCCATAGGTTCTTCGTACTGTTTCACCTCTGCATTCCATATCCATTCTCATTGTGACTTTTTAACTCTTTCTCTGCCATGCGCCACAGTTTAAACAGTGGTTTGTTTGTCCCTTTTCTTGTGTTTCTGCAATTTTTAGTTAACTTCGGTAACATAAAATTGAGACAGAAATATTTCGCAGTTTGAAGCAGGCTGCTGACAACCATATTTGGCCGTTAGAAAGCACTAGATTCTTGATTCGAAGAGATTGTTTTGATTTGAACTTCGAAATGACAACACCTTCTGATTTTGGACCTCATATATTATTTAATAAAATTACCGTTTTAAACAATTTTATATTATAGTTATAGTGATTTCAAGGACTTTGTGAAAGATTATAAAACTTAAACCACGTGCAGTATTCAGTTAGTCAGTTAGATTGCAAGCGAAACACTGCAAGCGAAAGTTCGTCATAATATGTCATAATATGATGGCACATATCGAATTATGAATGAGCTAATGGGCCACATTTATGCCCCTAAATTTGTTTTGCCTATCACAAAGTATTTAAGGAGTATTTAAATAATTAAATTTAAAAGAAGAATAATTATAACTAAATAGAAAATAGTGTTTATATTCTTCTTCTCAGTACAGTCTGAGTGGTGTGTTACTGACATTTTCAATTTTGTGTGAAAATTATGTGCATCAAAATATTATGTTTTAGTTATGTTTTATTGGTGTTGTGGTGCAGTTCTTGTGATATTATTGAACAAAAGTGGTGTGTGTAACAGTATTCAGCAAATTTAACTGGATTAGTTGCAGTGGATTATAAATACGGTAAGTGAAATTTTAAAATAATTCATTATTGTCATAATATTTCTAATCTATCAATTAATTATTAACACTGTCATGTTCCTTGTGCAATCCTCTTTAATTTGATATATAATACAAAATATCTGCTACCATTTTAACCATTTTAAAAGCATTTGTGACACACCCCTACTTCCAATTTTCTGCCATGAATTTCTGTTTGGTCAGGATCCAATATTTGTTTGGCACCGAAAGAGTTAAAACAGTCCCCCATTGTTGTTAATTGTAGCGCTGAGGTATTCAAAGTTTGTGACATTTTCAATGTCTGCATTGTTCATTGTTAATTGTTTTTTGATATGGGGAAAATGCACCATGTTCCTAATGTGCTTCACAGCCTTAAATAGACTTTACCTGGGAAGGCTAACCCAGTTAACAAATACCCACTGTGGTCAGATGTGTCAGCCAAAACTAGCAAATATTGCAGCTGTGCTGTAAACTGACACATCACAATTACGCCCAAAACATAAAATATCGGACAAACAAAGGATAAGAAGAAATAGACTTTACAAAGTTTCTGATCATATCACCAAGGTAACACTGCATTCCCTTCCATACCTTTCCCAAAGAAAGTAAAATAGTTCACTTCACACATATACAAAATATTGTTCAGCCTTTCTGTTCATACGGGCTGTGTGGTGAAGGGGTTACGAATGCAATTCATAATCTCGCATATCATTCCAGAGTTCCATATCCACATGGTTGGTTTGTGACCTCTGCATTTGACAGCAATATCTGGCTGTCAGGACAAGGGAGTGCTCTATTCTCCCTGCAGTAGAATTTTCCACTTGTGGATTCATTGTCCACTGATATGAATTTGCTACACTCTTGTGCATTTCTTGGACTCTACAATTATAATCTTTTATATTGATTTGTTTTAGATCTCCAGGTTTTGGCTTGACTCTTGTGGCTGAGACGACAGAGGGAGCATTTCTGGCTGCAGAGGAAGTGTGTAATGCTAAAGGTTCCGGAGAATCGCCAACTGTTCCTGAAGATCTGGGCAAGAAGGCAGCACTTGCTTTACTCCAGGAAATACACAGGGTAGGGACAGAAAAGTTAGTTACATATCATTTACAGGACGTGGCAGTCAACCCCACGAGTTTTTTTTTACCGTAATGATTTTTTTGGCAAGTTTATGTTCAGTAGTTTCCATTGCTGTCTTAACGACTGGCACTCATACCTTTGGATGGGAACCAACGCAAGGCAGTCCACTTTCAAATGGCCCGCAGCTGTGTTTCGAATGTGGTATGCGAAATTATGAATTGCATTCATAATCATCAGCAGCATGGAGTGACGAGGGGATCTGGCCAATGCTCGACGCTTAGAGGAAAGGCGAATCGCACATATAATCAGATTGCTACTGGTACTATTGGGGTTGGAACTCTTCACTGGCTTCTGAGGATGGGGAAGGAGCACTTATGGGAATGCCCCGAATGCTGTGATGTCGGTTCCTAAATCAATCAATCAATCAATCATAACCCCTTCACCACACAGCCCGTATGAACAGAAAGGCTGAACAATATTTTGTGTATGTGTGAAGTGAACTATTTTACTTGCTTTGGGAAAGGTATGGAAGGGGATGCAGTGTTAACAGCTTTTAGTGTTCACCACAGACTCAGGGGCAGTGATATTCCTTAGATCTCTTGAGCAGTGAGATTCCCCTGATCTTTTGAGCAGTGACATCACCTTGATCTTTTGAGCAGTGACATCCCCTTGATCTCTTGGAAAGGGACATCATCCCCTGATCTCTTGGACAATGACGTCCCCCAGATCTCTTGGGCAGTGACGTCCCCTGATCTCTTCAGCAGTGTCCCCCCCCCGATTCCTTGGAATGCGCCCCCTTGATGGCGAGGGACATTGATGATAGGGAAACCTATCCCACATGCAAAAATCAGCCCTGCATGGATTACACTAGAGTTCAAAGCGAACAAACTGGGGAGAAAATCTACAAAAACAAAACAAAAAAACTAGCAAACCTGCTCCAACGAAAAAGAACAACAGATGTTATTTTTTAAATCTTGTGATGGCTGATGCTTAATCACAATATATTGCAGTTCATTGCAAGTTCTGGTCTTGAGAGATTCTGCTGTTTCTGTTTGAACAGGGAGGTTGTGTGGACTCCACCAGTCAGAGTCTGACAGCACTTATGATGGTTCTAGGCCAGCAGGATGTGTCCAAGGTACAGACTGGAGAACTGACACCATACACGTAAGTTTCTTGAAGGAATAGATTACTGGAGAACTGACACCATACACGTAAGTTTCTTGAAGGAATAGATTACTGGAGAACTGACACCATACACGTAAGTTTCTTGAAGGAATAGATTACTGGAGAACTGACACCATACACGTAAGTTTCTTGAAGGAATAGATTACTGGAGAACTGACACCATACACGTAAGTTTCTTGAAGGAATAGATTACTGGAGAACTGACACCATACACGTAAGTTTCTTGAAGGAATAGATTACTGGAGAACTGACACCATACACGTAAGTTTCTTGAAGGAATAGATTACTGGAGAACTGACACCATACACGTAAGTTTCTTGAAGGAATAGATTACTGGAGAACTGACACCATACACGTAAGTTTCTTGAAGGAATAGATTACTGGAGAACTGACACCATATACGTAAGTTTCTTGAAGGAATAGATTACTGGAGAACTGACACCATATACGTAAGTTTCTTGAAGGAATAGATTCTGTAGATTTATGCTGGGCTGTGTATAACCTCAGAATTTGTTTTCATTAACATGATACTCCCAGGTCAATCCAGCTTAAAATGGGCCACAGGAAATGTTTTTGGACTTAAAGATGGCCAAGATATTAGCTTTGTTATGTATTGGGGCCTGCACTATATCACTGATAAGGGGTTCTTTACTCTTCTTGACTTCTATGTATGTCCTTATATGCATTATGTGTTGGGTGGACAAGTCATGAGAAATTAGAAGCTCTGTTTGTATTAGCCAAGCTGAATGAAAGAACATTCTTGACTGAAATCAACTATGGCAAAGTATACCTTAAAAGACTTCTTTATCCTTTCTACTAATTTCTTAGCTGTAAGTGTTTTTTTAGGCAGTGTTGTTTTTTAAAAATGTTTTATGTTTCATATATTCAGCTGATTTTTAAGTTTTCAGCACTCTATACCTTTCTGATCTGCTTCTTTATTGTTCTTGTATGTTCTTCTTGGTGTTTTCTATGTGTTTTGGTCTCAGAAAGGAAATAATTAAATTATTGGACAAATGTCACAAATATTGCAGAGTGTAACATATGACAATTGACACAAAAGGAGCAAAACGAGAATAACAGACCACTCAACAAACCAAACAAATACAGTGAAATTTATATGGGAGACAACAGTGTAGATGTACACAATTTATTTCAAGCGAATATAAGATGAAGCCATCTTTGAAAAGAAGGTTAGCTGCAATTATGTTGGCCATAATGGTACAGTTCATCTTTCCAGTCAATTTAACTTGCCTACTTCTTTTACTTCTCATTATTATTATTCTATTACTTTTCTTCATTCAGTGACCAATTGCCACATTTAATAGCTGCAGTTATATTGACCATAATGGTACAGTTCATCTTTCCAGTCAGTCATTTCTCTTTCCATTTTAACTGTTGCCTACTTCTTTTACTATTGTCTTCTTCCTTTGTCTCATTGTTATTATTCTTCTGTTACTTTTTCTTCATTCAGTGACTAATAGCCACATTTAACTCCAAGGTTGTTCTCATCACCAGACAGTTGCTCTCACAGTTCAGCTGGGTGAAGACTATATTGCCTTTCTGCTCTTGGAGTCAAAAGTTTCTATGTTTTCCTATCCCTCTCTTAACTTTCCCTCTGGCACTGTGTTGAAGTCTGTTATATGAAACACCTGAAACCTGTAGAAGTGTCACCAAAAAACGAGAAGTAGACAGTGAATTTTACTAGAACACGATTACAAGAAACAAAATGGATGTTGCGGCTAAAGCCTTCATCAGCACAGAATAAACAAACAGAAACTGATGCAACTACATGAAAATATAAATATAAATGCTTCTTATCTGTATACTTGTTGTAAGCTGGACACATCTTTCAAGGGATCGGCATGTATAATTACAATGAAGTGAATGAACCGGATGTGGGGTCAGTGGACTAAACCTGTGGAGGTAACATTACCAGCCGAGGATTAATCTCAACCAGTCCACATATTCTGTGCTGAATCATGACCTGTGTACATTTGAATATGCCTCTCTGCAGATGTGAAATTCCAGTACCTGTCTTGTTCATTCCACTGGTTTCTGAGC
Source organism: Cepaea hortensis (assembly GCA_963921405.1). NCBI lineage: Eukaryota > Metazoa > Mollusca > Gastropoda > Stylommatophora > Helicidae > Cepaea > Cepaea hortensis. The sequence continues at coordinate 78,622,671 of OY992893.1, forward strand.
TTGGAGAGTGGAAAGAGCGCTCTGCAGTACAGTTCCTGTGACGATGGCACTTTGTTACTGGATCTGGAAGACAGTTACTACAGCAGCCTCACTCTAATAAATGCGATCCCTTTTCAGGGCTATAATTATCTGAACATAATAGGGTTAGATTTAAGAGATTAAACCCAGTCTTCCAAAAGATTTGCCAAGCTGTCAATCAACCAGCCACCCATTGAGGCATATGTAACTGATCTTCTTCTTTGTTCCTCTTTTGAGGGGACTGTGCCACACTTAGTTATGCACCTTCATATGTCAGTCTGTCTGACTTTGGCATGTATTTTAGTCTGGTTTGCTTTCTCTGGACAGGTTCTATCCAATGTAATGGGCTCTTCTTCTTCTTCTTTCGTTCGCTTGAAATATGTCTATATCTGCAATGTCGTCTCTTGCATGAATTGAACTGTTTTTTTCAGTTCACACAGTGGTCCATAGAGTTTATCTTCCACCGTCGTCTCTCTAGGCCAGAAGGTTTGCCTAGATATGTTATATTTTGGGCAGTCTTGGAGTATGTGCTCTGCTGTCTGCGACGCCAATCCACATGTGCACATGGCTGTTTCACCAATCTTGAATTTTGTATACATGTGGTTGCGTAATCTATTGTGTCCTGTTCTGAGGCGCAGAATAATGACTTGTTCTGGTCTGTCCATAATGTGGTAGTCATCTTGAGCAGGTTTTGGTGGCTTTCTGACTGATTTGATCATTCTTTTCTTTTGGTGGTATGTAACGGGCACATCAGGCTGTTCCTCTTTGGCTCCTTCCTTAGCCAATTGATCAGCTCTGTCGTTTCCGGGTACTCCACAGTGGGATGGTATCCACTGTATGGTGACTTTATGCTGACTGCTAAGTTCAGAAAGTAGTGTCCTTAGTACTGGCAATTTCCCAGAGAGGAGCGCCTCGAGTACTGATTTTGCATCTGTTAGTAGCACCACAGGTTGTGTACCATTGCTGTTATTTAGTAATTTCTCTGTTGCTATCTTGATTGCCTCAATTTCGGCATCATAGTTATGGCAGTACTTTCCTGTCGGTACTCTGGCTGTGTCCCTAGTATTATTTGGGTATTCTATGTACACTCCCGCTCCTCCATTTCGAACAGCATTTTGTGCTGACCCATCTGTGTAGACTCGGATCCAGAGGTCCTGTGGGTATTCTTCATCAAGAAAGCTGAGAGTGGCTGTTCTGCGCTGCACACTGTTCTGTTCTTCCTTGTCAAATATTCCTCTCACTTTTGTCTGGATTTGTAATGATAGTCTATGCTCATCTTTCCATGGAGTTCGCTCTGGAATAGTTGTTAGGGGGATACCAACTGTGGGCAGATCAGTGGTTTCTCTGCAGAGTCGTTTGGCCTGGTGGATAAAACTACTTCTTTTCAACCGCCCCATAGCTAGGTTTTCAAATCTGTTCTTCATAGGGTGGCCTGGCAAGCTGAGGAACTTTTCTGCTTGTATTAGCGTTTTCGTATCTCTGCGCTCACTCAGTGCCTGTGTCCTCCCCATCTTCTCCATTTCCACTATAGGGGTTGATCTCATCCCTCCTGTGGTGACTCTAAGTGCTTGATTTTGCACCTTGTCCAGCTCTTGTAGTGTGGTATTTGATGCTGAACACCACGCAGTTGACCCATATTCCAGGTGTGGTCGTATGCTCTGTTGGTAAACTTTGCTAAGTATTTTCGTACTGGCTCCCCATGTGGTTCCACTTAGCTTTCTCAGGATGGCTATTTTCCTTCTGGCTTTTGCTACTGCTTTGTTGATGTGCTTTCTCCATGTCAGCTTGCCATCAAATGTTACTCCAAGGTATGTTGGTTCTTTATCTTCTCTTAGGGGTGTTCCATTTATCTGGATGATCCCTGCCTTTTGTTTTGGAGAGAGGGTAAATAGGGTGGTGCTGCACTTGTCAGTGTTTATGCTGACACACCATCTATTTGCCCATGCAGCAAATGTGTCTACAGCTCTTTGTAGCAATCTGGTGGCCACTGATGCATATTCATTTGTGCTCCATAGAACCAGGTCATCGGCGTACATTGCCGCTTTAATTCCATGCGGTAGGTGAGCAACAAGATCATTGATGAAGATTAGAAAAAGTGTGGGGGACAAGACTCCGCCCTGGGGGACACCGTGACGCAGTAGTACTTTCTTGCTCTTGAGTCCGTCTATCTGTACTCGGGCTCTTCTGTTGTGCAAGTATGCTTTCACCCATTTGTACATTCTTCCATTGACTTTGCAGTTTCTCAGTTTCTTCATCAGACCTTCTTTCCAGACTTTGTCAAAGGCTTTCTTCAGATCTATCCATGCCGCAAGCACCAGCTTCTTCTCTTGGAATGCATCCTCAATTTCTTGAGAGAAGTTCTCTTGAGAGAAGTAATGGGCTCTATCGCTGGGGCATCTTTCCCTGATCTACCACTGAGGCATCTTTCCTTGATCTATCGCTGGGGTATCTTTCACTGATCTATCGCTGGGGTATCTTTCACTGATCTATCGCTGGGGTATCTTTCACTGATCTATCGCTGGGGTATCTTTCACTGATCTATCGTTGGGGCATCTTTCACTGATCTATCACTGGGACATGTTACGCTAATCTGTCACAGAGGCATGTTACTCTTATCTATCACTGAGACATGTTACTCTATCACTGAGACATGTTACTCTAATCACTGAGACATGTTACTCTAATCTATCACTGAGACATGTTACTCTAATAAATCACTGAGACATGTTACTCTAATCTATCACTGAGTCATGTTACTCTAATCTATCACTGAGACATGTTACTCTAATCTATCACTGAGACATGCTACTCTAATAAATCACTGAGACATGTTACTCTAATAAATCACTGAGACATGTTACTCTAATCTATCACTGAGACATGTTACTCTAATCTATCACTGAGACATGTTACTCTAATCTATCACTGAGACATGCTACTCTAATAAATCACTGAGACATGTTACTCTAATCTATCACTGAGACATGCTACTCTAATAAATCACTGAGACATGTTACTCTAATAAATCACTGAGACATGTTACTCTAATAAATCACTGAGACATGTTACTCTAATCTATCACTGAGACATGTTACTCTAATAAATCACTGAGACATGTTACTCTAATCTATCACTGAGACATGTTACTCTAATCTATCACTGAGACATGTTACTCTAATCTATCACTGAGACATGCTACTCTAATAAATCACTGAGACATGTTACTCTAATCTATCACTGAGACATGCTACTCTAATAAATCACTGAGACATGTTACTCTAATAAATCACTGAGACATGTTACTCTAATAAATCACTGAGACATGTTACTCTAACCTATCACTGAGACATGTTACTCTAACCTATCACTGAGACATGTTACTCTAACCTATCACTGAGACATGTTACTCTAACCTAACACTGAGACATGTTACTCTAACCTATCACTGAGACATGTTACTGTAATCTATCACTGAGACATGTTACTCTAACCTATCACTGAGACATGTTACTCTAACCTATCACTGAGACATGTTACTCTAACCTATCACTGAGACATGTTACTCTAACCTATTACTGAGACATGTTACTGTAATCTATCACTGAGACATGTTACTCTAACCTATTACTGAGACATGTTACTCTAACCTATCACTGAGACATGTTACTGTAATCTATCACTGAGACATGTTACTCTAACCTATCACTGAGACATGTTACTCTAACCTATCACTGAGACATGTTACTGTAATCTATCACTGAGACATGTTACTCTAATCTATTACTGAGACATGTTACTCTAATCTATCACTGAGACATGTTACTCTAATCTATCACTGAGACATGTTACTCTAACCTATCACTGAGACATGTTACTGTAATCTATCACTGAGACATGTTACTCTAACCTATCACTGAGACATGTTACTCTAACCTATCACTGAGACATGTTACTGTAATCTATCACTGAGACATGTTACTCTAATCTATTACTGAGACATGTTACTCTAATCTATCACTGAGACATGTTACTCTAATCTATCACTGAGACATGTTACTCTAACCTATCACTGAGACATGTTACTGTAATCTATCACTGAGACATGTTACTCTAATCTATTACTGAGACATGTTACTCTAATCTATCACTGAGACATGTTACTCATCTATCACTGAGACATGTTACTCTAATCTATTACTGAGACATGTTACTCTAACCTATCACTGAGACATGTTACTCTAATCTATTACTGAGGTATGTTACTCTAATCTATTACTGAGACATGTTACTCTAATCTATCACTGAGACATGTTACTCTAATCTATTACTGAGACATGTTACTCATCTATCACTGAGACATGTTACTCATCTATTACTGAGACATGTTACTGTAATCTGTACTGAGACATGTTACTGTAATCTATCACTGAGACATGTTACTCTAATCTATCACTGAGACATGTTACTCTAATCTATTACTGAGGTATGTTACTCTAATCTATCACTGAGACATGTTACTGTAATCTATCACTGAGACATGTTACTCTAATCTATCACTGAGACATGTTACTCTAATCTATTACTGAGACATGTTACTCATCTATCACTGAGACATGTTACTCATCTATTACTGAGACATGTTACTGTAATCTGTACTGAGACATGTTACTCTAATCTATCACTGAGACATGTTACTCTAATCTATTACTGAGACATGTTACTCTAATCTATTACTGAGGTATGTTACTGTAATCTATCACTGAGACATGTTACTCTAACCTATCACTGAGACATGTTACTGTAATCTATTACTGAGGTATGTTACTCTAATCTATTACTGAGGTATGTTACTCTAATCTATTACTGAGACATGTTACTCTAATCTATCACTGAGACATGTTACTGTAATCTATCACTGAGACATGTTACTGTAATCTGTACTGAGACATGTTACTCTAATCTATCACTGAGACATGTTACTCTAATCTATTACTGAGGTATGTTACTCTAATCTATCACTGAGACATGTTACTCTAATCTATCACTGAGACATGTTACTGTAATCTATCACTGAGACATGTTACTCTAATCTATTACTGAGACATGTTACTCATCTATCACTGAGACATGTTATTCATCTATTACTGAGACATGTTACTGTAATCTATCACTGAGACATGTTACTCTAATCTATCACTGAGACATGTTACTCTAATAAATCACTGAGACATGTTACTCTAACCTATCACTGAGACATGTTACTCTAACCTATCACTGAGACATGTTACTGTAATCTATCACTGAGACATGTTACTGTAATCTATCACTGAGACATGTTACTCTAATCTATCACTGAGACATGTTACTCTAATCTATCACTGAGACATGTTACTCTAATAAATCACTGAGACATGTTACTCTAATAAATCACTGAGACATGTTACTCTAATAAATCACTGAGACATGTTACTCTAATAAATCACTGAGACATGTTACTCTAATAAATCACTGAGACATGTTACTCTAATAAATCACTGAGACATGTTACTCTAATAAATCACTGAGACATGTTACTCTAATAAATCACTGAGACATGTTACTCTAATAAATCACTGAGACATGTTACTCTAATCTATCACTGAGACATGTTACTCTAATAAATCACTGAGACATGTTACTCTAATAAATCACTGAGACATGTTACTCTAATAAATCACTGAGACATGTTACTCTAATAAATCACTGAGACATGTTACTGTAATCTATCACTGAGACATGTTACTCTAATCTATCACTGAGACATGTTACTCTAATCTATTACTGAGGTATGTTACTCTAATCTATCACTGAGACATGTTACTCTAACCTATCACTGAGACATGTTACTCTAATAAATCACTGAGACATGTTACTCTAACCTATCACTGAGACATGTTACTCTAATCTATCACTGAGACATGTTACTCATCTATCACTGAGACATGTTATTCATCTATTACTGAGACATGTTACTGTAATCTATCACTGAGACATGTTACTCTAATAAATCACTGAGACATGTTACTCTAATAAATCACTGAGACATGTTACTCTAATAAATCACTGAGACATGTTACTCTAATAAATCACTGAGACATGTTACTCTTATCTATCACTGAGACATGTTACTCTAATAAATCACTGAGACATGTTACTCTAATCTATCACTGAGACATGTTACTCTAATCTATTACTGAGACATGTTACTCATCTATCACTGAGACATGTTATTCATCTATTACTGAGACATGTTACTGTAATCTATCACTGAGACATGTTACTCTAATCTATCACTGAGACATGTTACTCTAATAAATCACTGAGACATGTTACTCTAACCTATCACTGAGACATGTTACTCTAACCTATCACTGAGACATGTTACTGTAATCTATCACTGAGACATGTTACTGTAATCTATCACTGAGACATGTTACTCTAATAAATCACTGAGACATGTTACTCTAATCTATCACTGAGACATGTTACTCTAATAAATCACTGAGACATGTTACTCTAACCTATCACTGAGACATGTTACTCTAATAAATCACTGAGACATGTTACTCTAACCTATCACTGAGACATGTTACTGTAATCTATCACTGAGACATGTTACTCATCTATCACTGAGACATGTTACTCTAATCTATCACTGAGACATGTTACTGTAATCTATCACTGAGACATGTTACTCTAACCTATCACTGAGACATGTTACTCTAACCTATCACTGAGACATGTTACTGTAATCTATCACTGAGACATGTTACTCTAATCTATCACTGAGACATGTTACTCTAACCTATCACTGAGACATGTTACTCTAATCTATTACTGAGACATGTTACTCTAACCTATCACTGAGACATGTTACTCTAATCTATCACTGAGACATGTTACTCTAATCTATCACTGAGACATGTTACTCTAACCTATCACTGAGACATGTTACTCTAATCTATCACTGAGACATGTTACTCTAATCTATCACTGAGACATGTTACTCTAATCTATTACTGAGACATGTTACTCTAATCTATCACTGAGACATGTTACTCTAATCTATTACTGAGACATGTTACTCTAACCTATCACTGAGACATGTTACTCTAACCTATCACTGAGACATGTTACTCTAACCTATTACTGAGACATGTTACTCTAACCTATCACTGAGACATGTTACTCTAACCTATCACTGAGACATGTTACTCTAATCTATTACTGAGACATGTTACTCTAATCTATCACTGAGACATGTTACTCTAATCTATTACTGAGACATGTTACTCTAACCTATCACTGAGACATGTTACTCTAATCTATTACTGAGACATGTTACTCTAATCTATCACTGAGACATGTTACTCTAATCTATTACTGAGACATGTTACTCTAACCTATCACTGAGACATGTTACTCTAACCTATCACTGAGACATGTTACTCTAATCTATCACTGAGACATGTTACTCTAATCTATTACTGAGACATGTTACTCTAATCTATCACTGAGACATGTTACTCTAACCTATCACTGAGACATGTTACTCATCTATTACTGAGACATGTTACTCTAATCTATCACTGAGACATGTTACTCTAATCTATTACTGAGACATGTTACTCTAATTTATCACTGAGACATGTTACTCTAACCTATCACTGAGACATGTTACTCTAATTTATCACTGAGACATGTTACTCTAACCTATCACTGAGACATGTTACTGTAATCTATCACTGAGACATGTTACTCTAATCTATCACTGAGACATGTTACTCTAACCTATCACTGAGACATGTTACTCTAATCTATCACTGAGACATGTTACTCTAATCTATCACTGAGACATGTTACTCTAACCTATCACTGAGACATGTTACTCTAATCTATCACTGAGACATGTTACTGTAATCTATCACTGAGACATGTTACTCTAATCTATCACTGAGACATGTTACTCTAACCTATCACTGAGACATGTTACTGTAATCTATCACTGAGACATGTTACTCTAATCTATCACTGAGACATGTTACTCTAACCTATCACTGAGACATGTTACTCTAATCTATCACTGAGACATGTTACTCTAACCTATCACTGAGACATGTTACTCTAACCTATCACTGAGACATGTTACTGTAATCTATCACTGAGACATGTTACTCTAATCTATCACTGAGACATGTTACTCTAATCTATCACTGAGACATGTTACTCTAACCTATCACTGAGACATGTTACTCTAATCTATCACTGAGACATGTTACTCTAATCTATCACTGAGACATGTTACTCTAACCTATCACTGAGACATGTTACTCTAATCTATCACTGAGACATGTTACTCTAACCTATCACTGAGACATGTTACTCTAACCTATCACTGAGACATGTTACTGTAATCTATTACTGAGACATGTTACTCTAACCTATCACTGAGACATGTTACTCTAACCTATCACTGAGACATGTTACTCTAATCTATCACTGAGACATGTTACTCATCTATCACTGAGACATGTTACTGTAATCTATCACTGAGACATGTTACTCTAATCTATTACTGAGACATGTTACTCATCTATCACTGAGACATGTTACTCATCTATCACTGAGACATGTTACTCATCTATCACTGAGACATGTTACTCATCTATCACTGAGACATGTTACTCATCTATCACTGAGACATGTTACTCATCTATCACTGAGACATGTTACTGTAATCTATCACTGAGACATGTTACTCTAATCTATTACTGAGACATGTTACTCATCTATCACTGAGACATGTTACTCATCTATCACTGAGACATGTTTCTCTAATCTATCACTGAGACATGTTACTCATCTATCACTGAGACATGTTTCTCTAATCTATCACTGAGACATGTTTCTCTAATCTATCACTGAGACATGTTACTCTAATCTATCACTGAGACATGTTACTCATCTATCACTGAGACATGTTTCTCTAATCTATCACTGAGACATGTTTCTCTAATTTATTACTGATATATTGTGGTTTGTGAAAAACGTTTATTGTTTATTTCTTCCCTAGGATACATTTCCTGCGACACATTCGGGATTTTTTCGGTGTGAAATTCAACATTAAAGTGGACAAGAAGCCCAAAGCTCCAACTTCAGAGGATGCAGAAGAAGAAGGGGAGGAACTGCGAGTAGGAGCAGACAAGCTGATTCTGACTTGTGTGGGAGTTGGTTATACGAATGTCAGCAAAGCTGTTAGATAATACACTATCTATTGCATATGGTTGCCTCCTTGTGTCTTTTGTCACAGTGAGCAAGGTGGGCAGACACAATCTTTCTCTCTCTTTCTTCCATCTGACTCCTTTTCCTACTCATCACTCTTCTTTTCAACGTATTTCCCTAGTTTGTGATATGAATGAGGGAGGTTAGGCGTGGGTCTTTGTGTGTGTATGTGTAAACAAGGGCGGCAGAAAGATAACTTGTTGCCCAGCTGTGTAAGCTGTCCACATACATTTTTCTCTGTCATCCTCCACCTCTCTTGCCTAGTGTTTTTCCCACACAAGATTGATTTCTCAGTTCCACCTTTTTTGTTGATTACTCATATAGCGGCTCTGTGGCGAAGGTTATACAGATGCAATTCGCAATCCCGCATTTGAAACAGTGCAGGTGATTTGGAATCAGACTGCCTTTCGTTGCTTTCCACACAATAGTATGACTGCTGATCATTCAGAAAGCAATGGCAAACTACTGAATGTAAACTTGCCAGAAATGACAAACAGCCAACAAATGCTGGAATTGACTGCCAGGTCCTGTAAAGGATATGCAACTAACTTCACCAACTCATATAGCAGAATGTTGCTGTAATCACAGAAGAGTCTTGATCTTTTGCCAGTAGCCCTCTGCCTTGTTGGACACCCTGCCTCTTCTTCCTATCACCATGTGTTGCTTAATATGGCCGAAGCATTTCAGTTTCCACGACACGATGTTTAGTAGCCTGATTTCTTAGATGTTCGTATCTTGTAGAATGGAAATATTTTTCTTCTGCTTGATATACCCTATACATTTCATTTGTCGTTTTCTTATGGCTCTGATGCATGATCAAATAATACTTGCATCTTTTCAATACCACAGAATTTGCTTTCCTCTTTATCCACAATAACCTTGACATTCTTCTTAAAAAGCGAATCCCCATTCCCCCCGATTTCCAAAAAATGTCCACACATATTGTCCGGAAATTGCCTACATGACATATAGTTCAATAGGCTGAGCTGCAGAAAAACTAAAAGTGCACTGAAGAAATGCTGCCTCAAACAATTGGAAAGTGTAAGCTTTCCAAAACTGCAGAGTGCCAGAATGCATGTTGTAACTAGAAAACCTGCATAAAAAAACAAAGACATTAATATACTGAAATGTTGACTTCTTGTCATTAACATGGGGACATAAATTACAAGTACCTCAGAAGTCAGAGTGGGTTCACTGATAGTGATGGGGAAAGCTAATCCACACGCAAACATCAGTCCAGTGCACTAGAAGTAGTAGCAAGTGTAGGACTACGCCCAATTTCATAGCAAGTGATATGCAAAAAAAATCGTAAATATATGTAAAAGACACCTGTATTTGTAAAAGAAAAAAAGAAAGAAAAGATACTTATCTAACATGTAGGGTCTCCAGGCAATCATCATCATCATGTGCCATGCCGATAAGCATGGGTGGTCATGTTCCACCATCTCACGCGATCACCAGAGGTGTGGATCCGTTCAGTGTTTTTGTCTCGACCATGCCACGTGGCCAAGCCATCCAGGTATTTACTTCTCTGCCTTTTCCTTGTTCTCTTCACCTTGATCTTGCCAGTTGTCACCAAGTTGTCCAGGCAATACCTTTGCACTATTCTACAAGAGAAATTTATGATCGGTCTAATAATATGAAATATGTATAATATGAAATCATAAGAACAGCAAACAATTGTGAAATCACATTTGGTCTACTGATGTGCTGGTCACATGGTACACAGATAGGTAGGTAGATTTTGTGGGTGGGTACAAACTACTGACAAAATAAGTAATCTAGGTCACCTTTCTTGACACAATTTCCTTAAAACCAACAGCTTTTTCTTCTTCTTTTGTTCATTAACTGAAAACCAATACCTAAAACAAGCGACGGTAATCAAATACTTCAGGGGCATCATAATCTCCAGTGGATGAAAGGTATCAGGGATGGAACAACTAAACACAAATGGACATAGTGGATATGAATATTGCATACCGAACATGAAATAATTGTTACAAATGTATCGCTGTCTTCGTCTTTTTACTAACTTACTGTAACTGACAGACACACTAACATTGGTGCAATAAAAAAACAAATAGGGTTAGTGGACATAAATAATGCGGAACAAACATGCAATAATTGCCACAAACATATCACTGTGTTCAACATTCTTCTGACTAACTTACTGTAACTGACACACTAACAAGATTAGTTACAGATTCCTGGCTGAAGCACTTCCCCCATGTTTGTCAAACAAATAGTTTGAACAATAAAGACACACACGATAGATTGCACATATTGCAGAATTCATACAACAGAAAGTAAAGAAATAGTTCAAAAATGGTTAAAATAGTGTCTTTATTGGCATGGTTTTGATTGACAGTCTCTAGTGTTATGAGGGTAGGTTAATAAGAAGCCACAAATGACTGTACAAAAATAACTAAATATAACAACTTGAAACCAGGTTATTTTTGTACAAACATTGTCCCTTTATTTCTCAACATAATTGCCACCAACATTGATGCACTTATCCCATCGTTTTATCAGTCCTCCCAAACCGACTGCATAGAACTGTGTGCTCTGTTTTCTAAACCACATTTTCACTTCACATTCAACTTCAGCGTCATTCACGAAATGTCTCCCGCCAAGGTGGGTTGTCAGTGATTATGCTGACAAATGTTTGTCCCGTAAAGCTGTGCATAGCTGGGTAGAAAAAGTTACGAAGGTGAGTCAATAAGTAAGTCACACTGTTCTGTGTGATGGCCGGTAAATAAAGACAAATCACACAGTTCTATGCATTCGGTTTGGGAGGACTTATAAAATGAGGGGATAAATGCAACAGTGTTGGTGGAAATTATGTTGAGAAATAAAGGGACAATGTTTGTCTAAAAATAAACTGGTTTTAAGTTGTTATCATGTGTAGTTATTTTTCTACAGCCATTTGTGACTTACTTATTAACTTACCCTTGTATAACATGTTGTTAACTCTGAAAGAACCTGAGGGATCGATGTCTGCATTTTCTCCCAGAGTTTTTATTTATTTGAATAATGAAGACACAAACAATAGATTGCATGAGTTATTGCCAGTCATATTTAGCTACATCTTGTCAGGTACATACTGCAGAAATCGCACATCATAAACTAAAGCAATAAGATAAATTCCTCAAGCTGAAATATACAATGCACATATTGATACAGTAATGGAAAGTTACTGAAGTCACATGTACCTTGATGAGATGCAGCTAAATATGCCAGACAATAAATCATCCATTCATCCATCATGTGCCATGTCAATAAGCGTGGGCGGTCATGATTCACTATTTCATTCGATCACCAGAGTCTTAGATCAGCTCAGTGTTCTTGTCTCAACCATGCCACATGGTCAAGCCATCCAGGTATTTACTTCTCTATTTTCCATTGTGCTCTTCCCCTCAATCTTGCCAGTTGTCGTCAAGTTCTCTCCAATTTATTTCTTCTCATAACATGTCCAAAAAATGTTGACTGTCTATGTCTAATTTTTCTAATCAGTTTACAATTTTCATTTGTTTCTTGTAGGACTTGGTCATTGGGTTTTCTGTCTGTCCATGGTATTCTTTCCATTTTCCTCAGAAACCACATTTCCACAGCCATCCGATGTTTTTCAGCTTGTTTGCTCATTATAGTTTAAACACACAATATGAAAACAAAAAATAAATGTAAACTTCAATTATCTATGAAAGATGAAAGAAATAGAAATACTCTGCAGCCAAATAGGAAAATCCTATGTGCTTTAAAGTGTGTCTATTCTGTTAAAAGGTCGTTGGTATTTCTGTCTGCCCATGGTATTCTTTGCATTCTCCTTAGAAACCACATTTCCACAGCCATTAGATGTTTTTCATCTTGACTACTTATTGTCCATGCTTCACATCCATACAAAAGTAAGGCTCTATGTATCACCTCAACACCTTTTTTCTCGTAACAATTGACTTCTTATTGGTCAGTATATTTTTCATCTTGCAAAAGGCTACCTTCGCCATGGCGATTCTTGTTCTAATCTCCTCAAGGTATCTCCCATCAGATGTTACGACTGTTCCGGGATAGGTGTACTGATTCACTTGTTTAAGAGTATTCCCATTTATTTGTACATTACATTGTCAGATTTTGTTCTTCCTAGTGACAACCATAGTTTGTATCTTCTTACAATTTAATTCTAACCCTAGTTGTTCACTGTGTGTAACAACCACATCTACTAAATAAATTGATCAATCTATTGTTTGTGTCTTCGTTATTCAAATTCACTATAAGAAAACATTGTTTTAATTATTTGTTATATAGTCACCGAGTTTAGTATCTCTGTTGTTAAACAAAACAAATGTTGATAAGTGGTAATAGAGGGTAATAAATGCATTTTTCTTCTGACACCGTACGGACGTGAGTCATGGACCATTTTGCATTCATTAAACAAGAAAATTGGGGCTTTTGGACTTAAAATGGCTTTACACCTAAACAACTTCCACCCCAATGACTTCACATCCTAAAGACTTCACACTCCAAATCTTCCCACCCCAAAAATGTCACACCCCAGTGACTTCATACCACAGTGACTTCACACCCCAACAGCTTCACACCTCAGTGACTTCACATACCTGAGGAATTCAAAGCCAGGGCTACACTTCAAGTCTATCCCTGAGAAATTCAAAGCTGGGACAACACTCCATGTCTATCCCCGAGGAATTCAAAGCTTGGGCTACACTTCATGCCTATAACTGAGGAATTCATAGCTGGGGCTACACTTCAAGTCTATACCCGAGGAATTTAAAGCTGGGGCTACACTTCATGTCTATAACCGAGGAATTCATAGCTGGGGCTACACTTCATGTCTATAACCGAGGAATTCATGGCTGGGGCTACACTTCATCTATAACCGAGGAATTCATAGCTGGGGCTACACTTCATCTATAACCGAGGAATTCATAGCTGGGGCTACACTTCAAGTCTATACTCGAGGAATTCAAAGCTGGGGATACACTTCATGTCTATAACCGAGGAATTCATATCTGGGGCTACACTTCATGTCTATAACCGAGGAATTCATAGCTGGGGCTACACTTCATGTCTATAACCGAGGAATTCATGGCTGGGGCTACACTTCATGTCTATAACCGAGGAATTCATAGCTGGGGCTACACTTCAAGTCTATCCCCGAGGAATTCATAGCTGGGGCTACACTTAAAGTCTATAACCGAGGAATTCAAAGCTGGAGCTACACTCCATGTCTATACCCGAGGAATTCAAAGCTGGGGCTACACTTCAAGTCTATACCCGAGGAATTCAAAGCTGGGGATACACTTCAAGTCTATACCCGAGGAATTCAAAGCTGGGGATACACTTCATGTCTATACCCGAGGAATTCATAGCTGGGGCATCACTTCAAGTCTATACCCGAGGAATTCATAGCTGGGGCTACACTTCATGTCTATACCCGAGGAATTCAAAGCTGGGGATACACTTCATGTCTATAACCGAGGAATTCATAGCTGGGGCTACACTTCAGGTCTATACCCGAGGAATTCATAGCTGGGGCATCACTTCAAGTCTATACCCGAGGAATTCATAGCTGGGGCTACACTTCATGTCTATAACCGAGGAATTCATAGCTGGGGCTACACTTCATGTCTATAACCGAGGAATTCATGGCTGGGGCTACACTTCATCTATAACCGAGGAATTCATAGCTGGGGCTACACTTCATGTCTATAACCGAGGAATTCATAGCTGGGGCTACACTTCAAGTCTATCCCCGAGGAATTCATAGCTGGGGCTACACTTCAAGTCTATACCCGAGGAATTCATAGCTGGGGCTACACTTCAAGTCTATAACCGAGGAATTCATAGCTGGGGCTACACTTCATGTCTATAACCGAGGAATTCATAGCTGGGGCTACACTTCAAGTCTATCCCCGAGGAATTCATAGCTGGGGCTACACTTCAAGTCTATACCCGAGGAATTCATAGCTGGGGCTACACTTCAAGTCTATACCCGAGGAATTCATAGCTGGGGCTACACTTCATGTCTATAACCGAGGAATTCATAGCTGGGGCTACACTTCAGGTCTATCCCCGAGGAATTCAAAGCAGGGGCTACACTTCAAGTCCATACCCGAGGAATTCATAGCTGGGGCTACACTTCAAGTCTATACCCGAGGAATTCATAGCTGGGGCTACACTTCATGTCTATAACCGAGGAATTCAAAGCTGGGGATACACTTCAAGTCTATACCCGAGGAATCCAAAGCAGGGGCTACACTTCAAGTCCATACCCGAGGAATTCAAAGCTGGAGCTACACTCCATGTCTATACCCGAGGAATTCAAAGCTGGGGATACACTTCAAGTCTATACCTGAGGAATCCAAAGCAGGGGATACACTTCAAGTCTATACCCGAGGAATTCAAAGCTGGGGATACACTTCAAGTCTATACCTGAGGAATTCAAAGCTGGGCGAGTTTCCAGGTCACATTGTCCCTGACTTCCAGCCCGCGCTAAGAACGGAAGGAGGAAGGTTTGCAGCTTACCGATTCTACCCAGGAATCATTGCAATTAAAGTAAGTAATGAGATATTCCTTTTCCAGCATACAGGGTTTCGGACAGAGGAATGGCTGGTGGTGGTTTAAAGTATCGTCAGGGAACGCAGAGATAAGGTGTTCCATAAAATTCAAATGGCGGAAGGTTTTAAGAGAGTGTCAAATGGCCGCGCAACAGTCCCAACAATGTCAATAGGTGTCACGGCATCGGTCTGACAAAGTACACAGATCTCTGATCTGCAACGATATGTACTATCTTATCGACTACGTTTCATTGTCAGATCGCTACACGATATCCTTTCATCAGCTGCTAGCTAGGTCAAGCGACGAAAGTCCAAAGATGCAGTGTGACCTCTGTGTCGAGAGAAGCAAACTGTTTAATACGTGTTGTCCACGTGTAATGTGGCGGACGCAGTTAGTAATCCCACTTACACATCTGCGAGCGACTTGGCAGCAGACCGCCTTGCGTTGGTTTTCATATATGGTATGGGAGCCGGTTGTTCAGTAAGCAAATGGCAAACCACTGAACGTAAACTTGTCAAATGACGAGCAGTTAACGAATGCTGGTGTTGATATGCAACTAACTAACTAACAAACCAACTGACTAACTAACTAACGTGTGATTTAGCTCTCGGCAAGACACATTCATGTTGTGTATTAACAGGGTGCTCACTGAGCTGACAGCCACAGTGGCTGTAACCAGACTACGGGCGAAGAAGGAAGTCAAATCTAGGGCCGGGCTGAAGTACTTCCTCAAAGCTGAGCAATGAGCATACGTTTATGCCCACTTAAGATCAAAACTTTGTTTTCTGAATGAAACAGCAAAGATATATTATCATGCAAAGCGTGAACGACTAGAGGCTAGCCGTAGATCTAGAAGATTGGCAGATATTCTGACATTATCCTGAAGTCTCAGAAAGGATCCGACATCGTTTTGCACTTCTCGTCGGCTCACCAATTAACTATGATCGAGCCGACTTTTCCGTTCGAATAATGAATAGAGGAGTAGCACATCTTATAATGGAAAAGTTCGGAGACCTGGTCGCCAGACTAAAAGAAGTCTTCCCCGTGCTCTCTCTCTCTCTCTCTCTCTCTCTCTCTCTCTCTCTCTCTCTCTCTCTCTCTCTCTCTCTCTCTCTCTCTCTCTCTCTCTCTCTCCAGTTTATTTCTTCTCATAGCATGCACAGAAAATCTTGACTATTTGTATAAATTTCATTAATCAGTTTACGGTTTTCATTTGTTTCTTGTAGGACTTGCTCAATTGTTTTTCTGTCTGCCCATGGTATTCCCCACATTTTCCCCATATACCACATTTCTACTGCCAATGGATGTTTTTCAGCTTGTTTGCTCATTGTTCAGGTTTCACATCCACGCAAAAGTACAGGTTCTTTGTAGGCACAATGTGACACTACTTTCAGACTCGACTCTTATAACTGGGTCATCGTCATATCTCAGAATATGAACTCCCTCGGGGTATTCGATGTTTCCGCGTATTGTCTCGCGGTGAAAGCATCTCTAGGATCTAATATACGTTAATGCTCGGATGAATGCAGCTTTAGAAACACATACACACAGAAAACCTCAGAGAGAAAGGGATGCAAGAACGTTGCAAGTCCTCTCTAAACAAACCATTTCTAGACCTTTGTTGCCAACCACTTAACTTCCACCCTCCCTCCGCTATTCGCTAGTTCGCGTTTCCCTTTCCATAAATCAGAATGGCATAGAGCACTAGGAAGCGTATTTTTGCTGTAAGAAAAATCAACATCATTAGGCGCTTAGTTCGCCTCCTGTTTTTAATGGTGATGGAGTGCAAATACATCTGTTTCAATGGCTGTTATTGCTGCTGTTGGGCGTTAGCTATTGTTCTGGCATCGATGTTTTAATGTCGAGGAAGTGCATCAAATACACATTGTTTTATTAATTCTGTTTTCCGTTGAGAACGCAGGAGTAATTTAATCTCATGTCTATTTTGGGAAAATACATGGTATCACGTGATACCATCGGAGCAACTACTGTTAAATAAATTAATGCCAGCATACGTTGATCGATTCTCGGCCTTTGGCTAAGGTCAAAGTATAGTATAGGCTGCATTTTTCGTGACTGTGCAATGTTTGAAAATATTGCCTGTCCAAGTTTTGTATTCACCTTCTGTAAAGTTCATGCAACATAATAGGTAAATCTTAATTAATAAAGTCAATGTGGTATGACATTGTTGGGGTGGGAAGGCGTTGGAATCTACTTAACACTTATGGTTTCCCTACCAAATATACCAACGTCATAAAATCTTTCTACAAAGAGACACGTTGCTGCGTAAGAACAGAATCAGGCAACTCCTGGTTCTCAGTGGAAACAGGAGTGAATCAGGGTTGTGTCTTATCACCGATGCGCTTTGGAAAAGCTATCGATTGGGTCATGCGCAAATGCACAAACAACACAAATATGGGTATCCATTGGGTTGACCACATTTTAGAAGACCTGGACTTTGCCGACGACATAGTGCTTTTGAGTTCAACACACCCAGATGCCCAAGAGAAAATAAACCATCTCCAAATGTTTCAGGACAAATTGGTCTCCAAATTAACAACGCCAAAACAAAAACTATTGATCTTACCAACAGTTCAGACGACATCAAATTAAACAACCACGTTCTTGAAAAAGTCAACAGCTTCACATACCTAGGAAGCAAAATGATACCTACAGGGGACTCAACACCAGAAATATCTGGTGCCTTCAATAAACTGTCAAACATCTGGAAGTCAAAGACATTCAGCAAACATAAGAAACTTAAAATCTTCAACTCTTGTGTGATTCCAGTGCTAACGTATGATGTGAAAGTTGGAAGTCAACGGTAGCTTTATATAAAAAAAAATTAGACAATTTGGAGAACACATGTCTTAGAAGAATTCTAAATCTCCGCTGGAAAGATTTTAGAACGAATACGCAAATAAGACAAGAGACTAAGCAAGATATTGTATCCAATTTTAAAAGAAATCGCCGTTGGAACTACATCGGCCATGTACTCAGCATGGACAAGACAAAAGACTCCCCTACCAAGCCCGCATATGGACACCGTTAGGGAAAAGAAAACGGGGAAGACCAAGAGAGACCCTGCGTAGAATCATCATCAGAGTGGGCTCATTCAACGACCAAACAAACATCCAAGATCTAAAACAGGTGGCAGCGAACCGCCAGACACGGAGAGCCATGACTTCAGCCCTATGCGCCGCTTTGGGCTCAAGAAGAGACTAACTAAACAAAAAAGCATCCCTTACAGGGCCTCATTTGCTTCGGTCCAGCAATCACTTCCGGTTAAGTGTTTCGATGGATTGCTGGACTGATCGATGGAAGTTATCTTAGTTTTTGGGCGTGTCATCGGATTTTTGGGGGTCCGTAAGACTCTCACTGTCGCTGGAGTACTCAGATGACAGTGATGGCCCTACGGGCCCAAAAATAAACAAAACATCCATTGATTGGTCCAGCAATCCACATAACACTTAACCGTAAGTGATTGCTGGACCGATGCAAATGAGGTCCTGTAAGGTTTGTTGTTGTTGTTTTTTTTTGTTGTTGTTTGGGGTATATCATACAACTGGAAATAACTAGAA
This sequence comes from Cepaea hortensis, assembly GCA_963921405.1. Taxonomy (NCBI): domain Eukaryota; kingdom Metazoa; phylum Mollusca; class Gastropoda; order Stylommatophora; family Helicidae; genus Cepaea; species Cepaea hortensis. The sequence goes on from OY992893.1 coordinate 78,642,161, forward strand.
AGAACACACTGCTAGACTTTAACTATATGTGAAAACCCAGAAAGAGGCAGTCACCGTTTTTTGGCCACGTTATGAGAAGACAAAAACTGGAAAATGTCGTGACAACCGGAAAGATTTGAGGAAAGAGAGACAGAGGAAGACAGCGGGAGAGCGTGTCATGGTACGGAAGGGAGTCAACAAACGAACTGATCCATGCCGCCGGGGATCGCAATTTGCCAGCCGGCAAGGCACTGGATGATGATAACGAAACCTAGAGAAAAACGTCTTAAAATAGGAGCACCACTGTGTTGTTTAAGAGTTCACGTGGTCTGTGAAGAGAAGAAACAATTTGTTCATATTTCCCTGTTAGACTGACATTATTCCAGTAGCCAGCAGCGAGGTGTTTTATTTTCCTGATGAGATAGGGCAAAGGTACCGAAAATACCAGGAGCCGATGCTGCCTCAGGCGAGCCAGACCACACACAGGAACAATGTCTTTTGTGCTTCATCATCTTGTATTACCATGCTAAGGAGTCACCGTATTGTTCTCTTCCTCAATTTTTCTTCTTATTTCGTCCTCTTGCGATTTATTGTTTGTATCGGCAATGTTGTCTCTTATATAAACGTCAGTCTTTTTTCAGCTCATTTACTAGATCTTAGAGTGTATCTTCCACTGTTGTTTCTCTTGGCCAGTCAGTCTTCCCCCATTCACCTCCGTGAAGTGTTCGGGGGAGCTGCAAGGATCTGTTGTGCGCTTTTTCCAATGCGCTTTGTAAATTGCTATTCATTTCTCTAATGTCGTTCTTGATACCATTCTCTACGACCCGTTGCTGTGAAGTTGGAACTGCGACTAACTAACTAACTAACTAACTAACTAACTAACTAACTAACCATTCTCTATTTTTACACGGTCTTCACCTTGCCTTGTTTCCATAATATTTCTCCATCCTGGCTCTTTATTGTAGATGGTAATATAATATTCTTGAGAGGTGATAAAACCATTTAAAAAAAATAAAAAAAAACCCCCATGAATTCTATGACGGGTTTCCGACCTAGTCTTCTTATAATCTCCTCGTTTCTAATTCTATCTCTCATAGTTACTCACAAGGATGCTCTTCTAAGGAATCTCATCTCTGTTTAAAAAAAAAAAAAATGACTTTGCTCTCGTTAGTTGCATAAAGCGTTCACGTTATGTTAACAATTCATTGTATGAAGTATAGGATGCATTTTTAATGACTGTGCAGTGTTTGAAAATATTGCCGGTCCAAGTAGACCCCGAGGTAGACCAAGAAGACGGTGGAGAGATAATACAAATGCAGATCTACAAGCACTTGGAATCAACGACTGGCAAGAGAAGGTCAACCAGAGAGACGAATGGAGACGGATTGTATCTGCAGCAAAGAACCTCAATGGCTCGGAACGCTGAAGAAGAAGAAGAAGAAGTTTTCTATTCACCCTCTGTAAAGTTTATGCAACATAATAGGTAAATAAAAAACTTGGACCGGGAATATTTTCAACCACTGTACAGTCATTAAAAATGCACCCTGTAGGAAGCATAAACCATCACAGCGATTCTTTAACTGATTCAGTGCCAAATGATAATATATCGCCAGATTTAACCTCTCATTTGGACAGAAGAACGATATGTCGCCATAATAGGGTTATCGTGTTAGTTGTCTTTGTGGTATCTTCCAAACCTACTTGTTACTTGGCACTGAATCAGTTATTACCCAATGGAACTTTTATGGATATAAAGACCAGGACACAGGGGATTTCGGTATTTCAACTTCCACCCGTGCATACAACTGCTTTTGCCCCACAAAATAAGGCCAGGCAGTCGATCGATGCTTGCTTGCTTGTGTTCGCTGGCTGTGAACTCCAGCGTGAAGTCCTGTATGTCGGATGAATTCATCCTGTTGTCCAACATCAATGTGATGTCAAACCGGACCTGAGGTTTGCGTGAGTATCCGTTGTCCCATGTCTGGCTTATTAGTGTGCAGAATGGTGGTTCCTCGCCGTACAGGCAGATACTCTCCGGCTTCGGAGGAATCATCGATCCTACTGATGTTAGCCAGGACCTCGAAGGGACCTGTTGCCCAGGACGCACGGCGTGGATGTGTCAGCAGGTCTTGGCCAGTATAGATCCCGGCCCTGGTGCCTTGGAAACACCTCTGCGTCCCAGTCGATCGATTAACCATGGATCAGAGGGGAGAAAGCCGATCTAGGATTCATCTGTAAAAAACATTGTTTAATTAATGTCCTTTCGTCTCCGTATCTAATATAACCTTTTTAATTTAAACTTCTTTCTGGCATTTCGTACTGAACGACATTCTGCTAAGACAGTTACTATTTTAGCTCTTTCTGTCCGATATTTGGTTCTGAACCTCATTCTGTCCATGAAGATTTCAATCTTAACTTCTGTCTGACAGTTGATACTGAACCTCATTCTGTCCATGGAACTTTTACCCTAACTTCTGTCTGATAGTTGGTACTGAACCTCATTCTGTCCATGGAACTTTTATTTTAACTTCTGTCGGTCTTCTTCTTCTTCTGCGTTCATCCGGAGTTTTTTTTTTTTTTTTCGGATGTGATTGCGTTGTGCCTGTTTACAGCAGAGCTGCGTTCTTGCGCCGTTAGGCCGACACATCCGACTTCTGCGGGCATTTGTTGACCGGGTTAACCTTCCCGGGGGTTTCTTAGGACGTTTGACTCTCACTGTTGTGGTGTTATCTCCCATCCCAGCTGGCCCATATAGAACAGCCAAAGATCCTGGTCAGCCCTCAAGGGAAGGCAGGGGCAGACCATGGTCATTCCCCGCCATCCAAGGAGGCTTCCATACTTGCAGAGCCGATACATAGCGCTCTGGTACTGGGCTCACCCAAGGAATCGTCACGTCCTGCACATGGCTGCTTAGCCTCACTTCCGTATATTGGGCCTTCCGTTCACCATAGGCTGTTCTTCCGGAAACCAGAAGTATGCAGTCTGCAGATGACATCCACACAGTGAGCTTTCGATTCGGACTTTCCGTGTAATGGATTTGCTATCCAAGCAATATTCCATTTCGTGCCACTAGGACACTTTTCCACCTTTTATGAAGCCCACACAGTGGGCTTTTGATTCAGGCTTTCCACGTAATGGATTTGCTATCCAAGCAATATTCCATTTCATGCCACTAGGACACTTTTCCACCTTTTATGAAGCCCACACAATGGGCTTTTGATTCGGACTTTCCACGTAATGGATTTGCTATCCAAGCAATATTCCATTTCGTGCCACTAGGACACTTTTCCACCTTTTATGAAGCCCACACAGCGAGCTTTCGATTTGGACTTTCCACATAATGGATTTGCTATCCAAGCAATATTCCATTTCATGCCTCTGGGTCTTCATGCACCTTTAAATGTCAACCTGTATGTAGTTAAAGTAAGCTGCGGTCAACTTGAGCTTGTTGATATCTCCATAGAGCTTGTCCTCAAATGAAGCAGGTGTGGGCCAAAATATCTTTCTCTGTTCTGCATACGTTGGGCAATCCTGCAGCAAATGTTTTGCTGTCATTTTTCCAGTTCTACAATTACATTCATCGGTATCTCCTATCTTTAGTTTATTGAACAAGTGGTATTTCAGCCTGTTATGTCCTGTGCGGAGTCTGAAGATTGCTACTTGTTCTCTTCGGTCGAGTTTGTAATATGCATCATCCTTCTGATGGCCTGGATGCTCTGATTCCCATTTGGTTCTATAAGTGCTTTTTATCAACCTCTTTGCCTCATTATAGGTTATGTCTATGTCAGGCTGTGGTAGTCGTCCGCCCTCTTTTGCCAGTCTGTCAGCCTCTTCGTTTCCAGGTATACTGCAATGTGATGGGATCCACTGTATTACAACTTTTTTGTATTTCTGGCATAGACCATGGAGTGTTGCTCTTAGGTCAGCTAGTTCTGTGCTGTTATTGCTCTTCAGTATTGAGACAGCTGACTTTGCATCTGTGAAGATAGCTATTTGCTTCTCTTTATTTTCCTCCATCAGGAGCATTTCTGCTACAGTTTTCAGAGCCTCTACCTCCGCTTTGAAGTTACTTGAAAAAACTTCTGTCTGATAGTTGGTACTGAACCTCATTCTGTCCATGGAACTTTTAACTTCTGTCTGATGGTACTGAACCTCATTCTGTCCATAACTTTTATCTTAACCTCTGACTGATAGTTGGTACTGAACCTCATTCTGTCCATGGAACTTTTATCTTAACTTCTGTCTGACAGTTGGTACTGAAACGTATTCTGTATATGCAGCTGTTATCTTACCTTCTGCCTGACAGTTGGTACTGAACCTCACTCTGTCCATGCCGCTTTTTTCTTAACTTCTGTCTGACAGTTGGTACTGAGCCTTATTCTGTCAATGCAGCTATTATCTTAGCTTCTGTCTGACAGTTGGTACTGAACTTCATTCTGTCCATGCAGCTATTATCTTAGCTTCTGTCTGACAGTTGGTACTGAACCTCATTTTGTCCATACAGCTATTATTTAACGTTTGTATGACCATTGGTACTGAGCCTCATTCTGTCCATGCAGCTATTATCTTAACTTCTGTATGACAGTTGGTACTGAACCTCATTTCATCCTGACAGTTTTTATCTCATCTCCTGTCTGAATATTGCTACTGAATCTTATTATGACCAGGCAGCTGATATTTTAACTTCTGTCAGACAGATGGTATTGAACTCCATTCTGTCTATGGAGAATATCTTCGTCTGTCTGATAGCTGGTACTAAATCTCAATGAAAAACACACATAATACAGATCAGTTAACCACAGACACATCACAACTAGCATCATTCAAAAGCACATACAAAGAAAAAGAAGACTTAGAAACATTGATAAATTTATATCAAAATATTTATTCCACCAAACTGCCAACCACGTTCACAGATATATACATTATCAGAAGACATCAGCATTCAACAAGCCATCCCAATGTTAATATTTACAAGTCACACACAGATCATTCCAGAATAATGTCTGTTTTAGATCAGAAGTTATAAATTAACACTTTTACCCCAATCGTTTATTGTACATGCATTTGTAATGATCGTGTAATTAACAAATACTCAAAAATATTAGTACAAGTCATATGAGGGAAAAAGTAATGAAGATATATTAAAGGTAACATTTTAAAAGATATTTACAGCGGATTCCACGTTATAATGGGCTTTAGATTTAGGTTCACAAATAATAGTTTTTGAAAATATTTAAATTTGTCCTAGAGCAATTTCCTGCTACAGGCCTGTAATATCACAGGGGCATCACATTTTATAGGCCTGAGTGCATGGAGGAATGGGTGGTCAGTCTTTCCTCACTTAGATGGTGACGAGGCCAGGTGTCAAACCCTTGTGCTAAAGACAAAAGTGCAGTACGCTATTAACTTCTTTAACTTACCTGCTATGTATAATATTAATTTACCTAAAATATGGACAACAATCCAAAATAGAAAGATAAGTGACTACTGGATTATTTGAGTTTAGGGAAAACTGCGACTGGTTAAATTATAATGAAACAAACAACTGTTAATGTTTCTTGGATGTGTGTGTGATGTGTTTGAGAGAGACAAAGTGAGAGAGAGAGAGAGAGAGAGAGAGAGAATGAGAGAGAGAGAGAGTGAATGAGGAAAAGAGAGAAAGAGAGAGAGACGGAAAGAGACCCGACAATGCTAATATTTTCTCTCTTCAAAACATTTCCTTTGTATTTCGTTACATGTGTATGAGAGAAAGAGAAAGAGAGAGAGAGAGAGAGAGAGAGAGAGAGAGAGAGAGAGAGAGAGAGAGAGAGAATGAGAGAGAGAGAAAGAGGAGAGAGAAGAGAGAGAGGAGAGAAGAGAGAAAGAGAGAGAGGAAGGAGAGAGAGGAAGCAGAGACAGAGACAGAGAGAGAGAGAAAGAGAGAGAGGAGAGAGAGAGAGAGAGAGAGAGAGAAGATGAGAGAGAGAGAGAGAGAGAGAGAGACAGACAGAGAGAGACCCGTTAATGCTAATATTTTCCCTCAGAACTTTTTCAACAGTTTCTTGTTTCATCATGACTGAGCAGACGGAAATTCTCCCGCAAACATACTATATTATATCCTCCAACGATCGAACAGTGTTTAAAGTCAACTTCAATATTTATAAACTACAATATTTTCTCAGCCAAAACAAAAGTACATACAAACATTCTGCTTCTAGCTACATTTTTGTAATCGCATTCTAGGGACAATATAACGAAGTGGAAAGTGAACATAATTTGACATGTTAACATAATTTTAAATAATAAATACGGAATTTAAATACCTTTCTGTACAGATGCAGTTGATGATATGAATGTGTAAGACTGCATTACCAGAATTCAAATGAAGTTAATTAACAAGAAATCAACAAATAGAATGATTATCTATTCATGGTTTTTGTTGTTTTGACAGATTTAAATGAACAACTTTTTTGCTTGTTTAAATATTTTAAATTTTTGTTTAACTATCATTCACAAGTGTGATGCTCAGTGAATGGAAATGACATAATGCGTGTTCATTTCATTGTGCAAACGAAACAAATTACACGATGACCGTAGTATGGCTGTATATCGTCCTTCTTTCCCAATGCGAGGTCACATTTGGCAATACACTGAATCAGTTAACATAAGGTATAACAAAATCACGTTTTCAATTGCTTATTTTGGGGAGCAGTGGCTGAGATGAATGTGTCTGCCTCAGGCTTGAAGATACTGGGTTTAATCTCAGCATAGGCCTGGAGAATTATTTTTCATGAACCACTGATATCTGATGACATCACATCACCCCCTGATCTCTTGGGTAGCAAGGACACACTCGGTTCATTCCATCCACACTAAACGCGTCAAGCGCTTAAGACGTATTCAACCAAACAAGGATTCAGATAAGTGACCTTTCTATTTTCATGCAGTGTTTTTCGTGTAGTTGTGTGTCTGTGTTTGTTCTGTGCTGACGAAGGCTTTAGCCACAACGTCCATTTTGTTTCTTGTAATTGTGTTCTAGTAAAGCTCACAATCTACTTCTCGTTTTTTTTTTGTGGTGATTCATTCATGATCTCTTGGGTTGTGAGATAGGATACCTAGCCATCTTGGATTAAGGGCAAAAAACAAGAGGTCCCGTGTGCAAGTTGTACATGTTAAAAATCATTTGGCAGTCGAAAAACGCAAAGAGTAGGCCATAAAGCCACTGGCCAAATCAAACTTGTTAGGAAAGAAACCCTACCTGCGGGTAGATAGAGCCCGCGACCATGAATGGAATCTGTTCCAAAGAAGCAAACCTTACATGAATACATGCCAAAGCTGGACACACTAATCTCTGAGGTAAATAACTAGATGTGATGCACCCACTAGAAAGAGGATTGCAGAAGAAGAGATTATGCTTATTCTCAGCAGTAAGAACCCATAGTGTTTAACAGGCCACAGAGGCCCTAGTTGGGGGACAATAGCCTTTTCCGAGCATTTTGTTACAATTTGTAGTAGTTATAATTTTAATATTATTTTTATGAGGCTGTGTTGATTCCGAAGCCGTGTAATCTGGACAATAAAAACCTGTCTCAAAGCGAACTTGTACCCAAGACTACTGGTAAGGTAGGCAAGTGTGCTATCCACTGTACTATTATAATTTCCTGTATTAAACATATTCACAAATATACGTAGAAGCCATCGTATAAGATTGTAATTTTAGGCCAAACTGTAAGTCGTATCACCTAAACATTAGAGTATCTGCTGATATGTTTGGGCAGCTCACTCTACATAAATAATATAGAAATAAAAAGAAATCCAATCTTGGCCAGAAATTAAAAAATAAAACAAAATTAGCCATCTCTTAAATGATCCTACAGGTACTAGCCAGGTTTCAGAGTACAACAAGACTGAGCAGACGTGTGTCGATGTTTGTTCCATTCCCTTTCTGTGAACTTCAGCATAGTCCACATTGGGCTGATTTTTTGCATATTGGCCAGCTTTTCCTATTAGCAGTGTTCTCCCCCATCAGGCGAGCCCACACTGACTTCTGAGGTACTTGTTATTTATGACCTTAATCAAGGACAAGAAGTCAACGTATATTTATGTCGTTTAGACTGGATCGATCTGAGAGCCGAGGTCAGTTAAAAAAAAAAAAAAAACTACATCAAAGCAAATTCCATCTTGTGACCACTGGGCTACTAGGCAATAATCTAGACCAGTGGTTCTCAACTAGTGGGGGAATCCCCCCCCCCCCCCCCCCCCGGGGAATTTTAGGGTTTCCAGGAGGAGGGGATTAAGATTATTTCAAGATCGCATTAATACAAGAACCAGTTACTTGATATTGTTTTTCCCTCTAAATTTTACGGTTCTGTGCTTTTCACCCTAATGAAATTCGTTTATAACGTAAGTAGACCCGCAAATCACGTTTTATGTAGATGTCTAGACTTGTTCTAGTATGTGTTATTAAATTTAGCTTCCATTTTTATGTATACTGTGTAAGGGTGGGGGGGGGGGGATTTATAGGGAGGAAATTCGAAAGGTGGGGGGATGACGTTCTGAACATATGGTAAAGGGGGGCATGGGCCCAAACAAGGTTGAGAACCACTGATCTAGACACTCTGCTACTGTAGCATTCATTGATTTAAGAGATGTAGCAAATTTAATAAATTTGTGATTGAGTAAATCTGTATTATTTTTCTCTGATTATCTTGTTTGTATATTAAATAATTATAAATAAATAAAATTTTTAATGGGAGATGCCTGTGAAATGTATGCAAAAAACATAAAAAATCTAAACTGTACAACTATTAAAGAAATAAAACATAATGAAACAACCATATAAAATGTTATAAAATATATTCTCATAAAATATAATGTTCTTAATTTAAAAGATAACCCAATTTAACAAACCATTACTGGATTTCATGACATTATTTAACTTAGGTTCGCAATGTAACATAAAATTATTATATTTTGTGAGAATATATTTCATTACATTTTACAACTTGCATGGGAATTTTGCTAGGATTAATAGTTTCAAAGTTACCAACATTTTACATGTTTCTTAAACAGATCACTAGCACTTCTAATTAACTACACATATAAAAAATGAAACATGAACGTAAAGCCCAGCAATAAATAAGATCAGCTATTGCTTTTCATGTAGTCATAATTCATAATTTCATCACAGTATTTTTCAGCATAAATCGGTTGTACTCGTTTTTCAGAAATAGCTGAAATCAAACTTGCTTTTAGGGAGAACAAAATCTGACACATATTTTAAAAAAATGTTGCTGGCTATAGCATTTCTTTGAATTGTTAAATGTAATGGATCTCACTTTCTAACCACAATATCTTCAGTGTTTGATTGGGAATCTGCAAAGGGGTTTATGAAACAAACTAGTCTATAAGACAAACTGGTCTATGAACAGAAATAAACTGGTCTTTGAAGCAAACTATTCTTTGAATCAAACTGGCCTATGAAACAAACTGGTCTATGAAACAAACTGGCCTATGAAACAAACTGATCATGGCATGAACTCTTGTTGCCTACAGAAATTCTGTGCGATGTCTTTACATACCATGTGCGTGTAATTAGAAATACGTTACAACGTTAGCAGAATATGTGTTTATAAGACACAGATACGTGAGATACACAAATACCTTGTAATGTTAACAGAACATCTGTTTATAAGGTAAACAGAAATACCATGCAATGTTAGCAGAATGTGTGACTGTATGATACAAGAATACCTTAAATGTTAACAGAACGTGTGCTTGTAAGATTACATTAATACCTTGCACTGTTAACAGAACATGTGTATGTAAGATTATATAAATACCTTGTAATGTTAACAGAACATGTATTTAGTATATGATTACAGAATTACTTGGAAATATTAGTGAAAAGAACAAGGTAACCCCATTTCACATACTGTTTTAGATGAGTAAAATACACAGTTTTATATGTTAGGTCACAACAGTTATGAGATGAGCTGACCAGTCAGGTGCCTCCCTTATGACTAGGTGCACAGAAGCAAATGTGTGACCTGATTTTGAAAGCTCCAGTGAAATGTGTAGGGAGCTTATTTATACATTATGTTGTCAATTTCTAACACAAAGTCAATCAGCATAAAATGCCCTTGACCTATGCTGAGAGAACTGAGCAGGTTTGCAGAAGAGTGCAGACATGCATTGTGTGCAACAGTAAACAAATTATTCCCCGTAACTCAACAAATAACAGAAGATAACAAATAACATAAGTTATGAATCGTCAATAGGTTTAGCTATAATCACAGTAGTTCACAGAATAAAATTAACAGCATATGGGAAAGATACAATTTTAACTTCTCTGACAAATGTACATCACAAGTATGGAAATGGAAAGAAACATAATCTGCTATTCTGCACACACTGATTCTTATATTTCTCTCAATGAAGCATCAACAAATGCAAAGAGGTTTACAATAATAGTAATTCAACATAAACCATACATCTATAGTACTTCAACATGAAAATGTATTCATGGTAATTAACCATGAATCATACGTTGATAGCACTGCAACATAAATCAAACATTGATAATACTTCAATATAAAATCATGCATTCATAGTAAAGTTAAATAAAGTACCCTTTTCCACACAATAGGTATATGGTGCTGATCCCACATGTTTATACACCTATTGGCACTCGATGGATGACATGGTCAGTATCACATAGGGTGTATTTGTAATGACTATGCAGTGTTTGAAAATATTGACGGTCCAAGTTTTGGATTCACTCTCTGTAAAGTTCATGCACCATAATAGGTAAATACATAACTTGGACTGGCAATATTTTCAAACACTGCACAATCATTAAAAATACACCCTGTACTTATTGCCTTGACATTACAGGATATCTCCTGGTACCAATTTTAGACTGGGATGACCTGGGAGCCCATTTCAATTATGAACAATCCCCCCCCCCCCCCCCCCCCCCCCCCCCCCCCCCCCCGAATCAATAGGGATTCAAACACCTGCTCACAGATTGACAGGCAAACATGCTAACTACTGAACTAATGAAGCTCAAACAATCAGAGAACCTCAACATAAATTGACCTTATTCAGCACTCCCATTACCTGCAAATGCATATCAGTTTTATCATAACATATAATAATAATAAATTGTGTAAGTAGAAACTTAATGCATTTATACATCACACTATTTATAGGAAACTTTAAAAACTCCTTATTCTCTAAGAATGTAAGGGTTAAATCATTGTATACTAAAAAAAAAAAAAAGGTACACAATTTTGAATGCTGCCAACATTGATTCTGATGAATAAGTTTATACTCCACACAGAAAGCAAACTAGTTTGTAGCATTTATTCCTTCCTTCTATTTCTCTGAATGTTTTTAACATATAAAGGACATGAGGGATTTGCAATTCTGAATGCAGGATGTTTTAATGCCTTTTGAGTTTTCATCTACAGTTTAAAATTTAATGGGTTCTGTGTTTCAAAATGTTTCCAAAACTCCAATAGTATTTATATATGATTAATAGGAATATTAAAAATTATAACCAGGACAAAATAAAACAAACAATTTTGTGAAAGTTAACTGTCCCAAACACAAATCTACTCTTTAAGAGTTAAATAGCCATCATTAATTGTCTGTTCCTAGGAAGTTTCATATCAGTTGGTGATGTTTTTAATACATTAATTTATCAAGCAAACAAAGATCATGCCTTCTTTCATGCTGTTGTGATTATGATCTTAAAGGTTACTACTATACGTTCACGCAATATTATTTTTGATGCTGTTTTGATATTCTGTGCATTAAACACTTAGGTAGTACCATTCGTACAACATTATTATTTGTAAAGTGTTAAACAACTTATCTTCTCTTGTATATTTTTGAAATATTCTGGTTGTAAGAATTTGTGATATTGTTTAAATGTTTCAAATTTTGGAAGTATCTGTACAATATTATTTGTAATGTTATTGTCATGTTTATTTTTATATTTTGGGTGCTCTCTGGCTTTGAACTAAAGCGTCGTCCACACACACACTACTTCCAGTAGTGATGGACTGAATTTTGCGTGTTGATTAGCTTTCCTTATTAACAGTGTCCCTCACCATCAGGTGAACCCACTTTGACTTCAGAGGTACTTATAATTTACGTCCCCAAGTCAAGGACGATAGGTCAACATTTTAGTCCAGTTGTCAGGTGTAGGAGTTGAACCCCTAAATCGGCATCAGCACACAGGATGTTTAAGAACACACATTCTTATCCATTCAGTCATGCTGACCTGCTTATTATAATTGTAAATATGTATGTTAATGAAAATAAACAAATTTCAAATGTGGATTTTATGGGTGAAAAATCTGACACATTGTTAAAATATTACCCATAAAATAAACGTGTGTATTTCTATAAAGCTGAATTCTTGAGTATCACAATCTCTTTCCAAATACTCAGTAACCAGTTTCATTGACTTTGGGGATAGTGAGTCTTGCAGTTTCATAATTCCCTGTTGTACAGAGTCGAGGGTTCAAAATCCACCCTGGGCAGTTTGGAAGCAGATCGCTTTGTGTTGATTTCCATCTTATGAGAAGCCAAACGTTCAAAAAGCAATGACAAAGTGCGGAACTAAAATTGTCTAGTAAATCACAAACAGTCAATAATGCTGGGGTAGACTGTAACCTCATGTAAAGGATGTGCAACACACTGTTAACAGGTGGCAGTAACAATTTCCTGATATTTGTAAGAGTTGGACACTCCAAAAAGTGTTTGACAGCCTGATAAGGATATGCACAAAGTTAACACTCTGGGGTAAGATGGGGTGTGAGTCTGTTTACGTGTATGTTACGTGACATATGTTTAGGTGTATCTTACGTGACATATGTTTAGGTGTATGTTATGTGACATATATTTAGGTTATCTTACGTGACATATGTTTAGGTGTATGTTATGTGACATATATTTAGGTTATCTTACGTGATATATGTTTAGGTGTATCTTATGTGATATATGTGTAGGTGTATGTTGCATGACATATGTTTAGGTGTTTGTTATGTGACATATGTTTAGGTGTATGTTACACGACATATGTTTAGGTGTTTGTTATGTGACATATGTTTAGGTGTATGTTATGTGACATATGGTTAGGTGTATCTTATGTGACATATGTTTAGGTGTATGTTATGTGATATATGTTTAGGTGTATCTTATGTGATATATGTTTAGGTGTATGTTATGTGATATATGTTTAGGTGTATCTTATGTGATATTTGGTTAGGTGTATCTTATGTGACATGTTTAGGTGTATCTTATGTGACATATGTTTAGGTGTATCTTATGTGACATATGTTTAGGTGTATCTTATGTGACATATGTTTAGGTGTATCTTATGCGATATATGTTTAGGTGTATGTTGCATGACATATATTTAGGTGTATGTTGCTTTGACATATGTTTAGGTGTATCTTACGTGACATATGTTTAGGTGTATCTTACATGACATATGTTTAGGTGTATCTTATGTGACATATGTTTAGGTGTATCTTATGTGATATATGTTTAGGCGCATCTTATGTGACATATGTTTAGGTGTACCTTATGTGATATATGTTTAGGTGTACCTGATGTGACATATGTTTAGGTGTATGTTAAGTGACATATGTTTAGGTGTATGTTATGTGATATATGTTTAGGTGTATGTTAAGTGATATGTATATGTTTAGGTGTATGTTAAGTGATATGTATATGTTTAGGTGTATGTTAAGTGATAAGGTGTAGGTGTATGTTATGTGACATATGTTTGGGTGTATGTTTCATGACATATGTTTAGGTGGATGTTACGTTGTGTTTGAAATATGAAAATCATGTTCTCGTCCACCCTTTTTCAGATGTTATATGTTGTCTTTGCTTTTGTTATATGTGATTTACAAAAAGATAAAAAGATAAGTTGTATTATTACATCAACCTGCTGGTATACATAAACACTTAGTAAGTACAGCTCAAGTTATCTACGACAATATTTTTTGTATGCCTGCATAAATGTAGCCTCAAATACCTCCTAAAAAGCACAGCCTGACAATACATCGGTGGGTTGTGATACATTTAAGGTGTGAACCTGAAAATTTACACGGAATCATTATGAACTTAACAATGAAACAGCAGACAGTAGATTCACCAGTAGCAAGATTCATTCCGTTGAAAAAAAACAAAAAACAAATATATTATACTGTATTGTAGAATAGCATTCATGTTATAAAAACATGACCATCTACTTTACAAATAATGATGTTTATTGGTCCACAGTCAATTGACATTTTACATTTTTCTTGATATGTAGGTATACAGTTGTTTCAAAGACACATTATAAGATGATATTTTTCTATTTCTGCAATTATAATGAAGTTGTGTTACCATGAGGATAGTTCTCTGATGTAGCGGTACAGCAATATGAGTTTAAACCCAGCAATCTGAGTTTAAACCCCAGTCTCGAGTAAAGCATTATAAATAGGAAGGAAGTAGTGGTGGTGCAGTGGATAGCATGCTTGCCTGCCAGCGCAGTGATAATGTGTTCAAATCCATTAAAAGACGGGGATTTAAAAAAAATTGAAACATGCTAGGTTAACTTAAAAAAAAAAAATCCCCACCTAATGGGTACTCAAACACTTAACCTTTGGGTCGGCAGGCAATCTGGTTTTACTTCTATAGCTCTTTTAATATTGTCCGGAAAATATGTATGGCATTTCTTTTGCCCTTTCCCTCTAAAAATCCACATGTTTCCTTGCTAATTTCTTTCTTAATCAAGCATGTTGTTAGCCATTGTCCCAGCACGGAACCCAAGAATATAGTAATCAGTGTTTGAAAAACAATTGTTGGCTTCTGTGTAACATCGGCTCCACATTCATATACATGTTAACAGATCTACTTAACTCTTAAAACCTGGACAGTCATAATTTGGGGTCAGTAATAGTAATAGATATCCAAATAATCATGGCAGCTAACTATCATAAGCCTTCCATTTTGTTTTTCATTGAATTATACTTTTGTTGTTTCCTTCCTTTCATTACATTCCTTTAGGTTGAAAACATCAAGGAAATTATCTTTTAAACTTCAACAATGCGTGAAAGCTGAAAGAGACATGGTCTGCACAAAAAATAAGAAAATCTCTCATGTTCTAAAAATCATTGTCGTGTTTGGAATACGCTGTCAATAGCCAAACATAATCCATGATTTCCTTAGACTAGGAATAAAAGGACAGAACAATACCCCCAATCTCTCGCAGACCTGTTCTCTAACACACCTCTCCTCTCCCTCCACATCACCACTAGAAAATGTCATATAATCTCACTACAAATAGTCATTTCTTTCCAGTTTTTGTGCCCGCATGCTTAAATTTCCATATTTCAATTAGAATTTTTTGGCCATGTCCATTAGTGCTGCAACGAGGCATTCATGATAATGAAATTCTAGTAACTTTACTACAAATAATTCAAAATGGAAAAAAACAAATCTGTTTAACGAAAATGAAAAGAAATGAAAAAAAAAAAAAACATTTTTATTTTAAAGGTGAAAGAGAAAATCAAAAGGAACAGAACTCAGTCGAAAGAACTTGGCTTGGAAAACTGCAGCTGTATCACAGATGATTTTAAACAAAGGACATGAACTATAACTGTAGGAAATAAAACTTGGAGGCATGTAAAGCTGAGAAATCTGACAAAAGCAGAAAGACCTCGGTAGCTTTTAGCATTTTTGCTACAATAGTATATCTCTAGATGAATTTTTAGCTAGCAGTGTAGTAGTTAGTGCAATAATTTCCTAAGAGATGCAGGGTTGTCCAGTGGGATGTAGGGCCTTCAAATGGCATGCAGGACCTTTTGGTGAAATAGAGTCTTTCAGTGGGTTGCAGGGTTGTAGAATGGAATGCAGGGCCAACCAATGTGACGCAAGACCTTCCAATGTGATGCAATAATGCTGATTTGCCTATGTCTGAGTTCACACTGACCCAAGTCTCTCAGCATGTCCAGGGGGAGCATTCTTGGCACACTAGTCTAGCCAATGAAAGGAAGGTCCCCCATGGTCTCTGCTGTGATTAAGTCTGCTGAAGACTACACATTTTACATCCTGTGAGTCTGCAAGAGAGTCATAGTAATTCCATATGATGATGGTAGACAGTCAGCACCCAAGTGTTGCATTCTCTGCTTCGAGAGCTCATGCTCAGAATGAGTGTGTTGCTTGTCTGCTGGGCTAGAACCAAGCCATTACCAGCTCTAACATCTTCAAGTTGTACAAAGCATAAAGAACTTGGAATCTCAAAACAATCATCATGAAATACATTGCCTGGAAAAACATTGTTATCATCACATTCCACTGAAAATTTTTTTTTGATCCTTCATACTTTTAAATTTTTCTTTACAACTGTGTATTACATTACTATAGTTTAAACACAAAATATAAAAACAAAAACTAAATGTAAATTTCAACTATCTATGAAAGCCGATAGAAACAGACACACTCTGCAACCAAGTGGGAAAATCCTATGTCCTTTAAAATGTGTATATCCTGTTAGGATTAAACTTTCAAGAACAAAAAATATTTCATGTTTTCCTAAGATTAGGATGCCAGTTCTTCTGTTTCATGCATTTTAATACCTATGGTGTCTGTAATGTCCTGTGTTAATCTTAGCAATAATTATAGATTACCAAAGAAAACAGATCCATCTTACAGATTTTGCTCAACTGTTGGTGTCTGAAAGGGTTTCCACAGCTGAGATACAAAGGTTGATTACCGAGGCAGTAGCAATGCAGTACATAGGCTAGGATTGTAAGGACCTGGATATACTACAATGGTTATTTGTTTTCTTGCCCAAATCCTCATTTTTAATTTAGCTCTATGTAATGAATTATTCCTTGTGCACACATATCTCCATAAGTTCTTCAATCTCACCTCACAGATCACACCAGGAAAATCTCATCACAGCACACAAACTCTGTGGTACACACCAGAATCCTAGAAATGTTTATTTGACACAACCAACATTACCATATCATGAAGAGTGATGAAATAGCAAATATATTGTACATTATTTCATGTTGCGTACTTCAACTCAATATGACCATATGTACTTGACAGCTTTAGTTGTGAGGTATGTTATTATTAATTTCTCTTAAGTAAAAGAAAAAAAAAACAAAACAATGCACACAATTTTATTTCCATACATTTAAGCTTCAATAATCCCCTCCTGTTTAATAATATAACATGATTTACTGGCTCAATGTTACAAACCAAAAAATATATACAAAAAAGGAAATATCGTAAATATAGTTAATATTAGTCACTCTAGGGATTTTTCACCTGGCAACATAAATACTTAACTGGCCAAAATGGTTGAAAATCACGTGCTGATAAAACCAAATTAACATGGTTTTGTTAACTTAAAAATAATAAATCTTGCCCAGAAAAGAAAAAGCAACATGTCTTAGACATTAATAATGCAAAATAAGATTTCTCATACAATTTTGTTAATCACAACTTTGTTTTTGGAGTCCCTAGTGAACTCACTATCATTATAATGCCAGGACAATCTTAATTTGCTATTACAGATGTTGATAATTAGCAAAATCTTCATATCATTCAAGCAAGCCATGTAACTTAAAAGATCAAATTCACCAACTGATAAATGCTGTTTGAAAAATTATGAAGATGTGCTGATTTTTTTTGTTCTTGTTTTTACAAGTGAGAGAAAACATGGAAGGAAAAGAAACAATTCTGGATAAACAAAGCATTGGAATGTTGCAAAAATTCTTTATGTTACAATATCTACATTGAATTTATGTTGATGGATTTAATTGATCGTGCTAGTCTTTTCTTTACCTGTCTAAGCTGATATCCTTCAGTTGATACTCAATGAAACTAATAATAATATTCGTTATTATTAAGGTTTACAAAGTGGCATTCTTTAAAACCATTAGTTTTCATGTTAAGCTCTAAAGCTGGAGCCTGCTGTATGTTTAAGAAGTGGTAGGACCATCACATTTGGTAGGCCTGAGTGTACAGAAGAATAGGTGGTTAGTCTCTCCCCTCTCTTAGCGGATGGTGATCTTGTCTGACATGACATTATCAACACAATCTCCTAAAGATTCCACCAGCGAGACCGGTAAGACTATTCTACTTTATAATATTATTGTGTGACTTAAGAGATTTAAGGAAGACATGTGAAAAGACGTCCTGTAAATATCCTATATTTAATTTAAAAAAAATTATACTATGAATAGTGTATGGCATTTTAAAGATACACTGCTTAAAAATTATACTATGAATATTGTATGGAATTGTAATGTCAAATCAAAACTTTATTTAATCATGTGAATCCCATCTATCATGCAATGTGTTCACCTGTTTATTGCATTTGGTCAGAACATACTAAAGAAATCGAACAGTGACTATTTAAACTCTTTGCTGGCTGTTGAACGAGGGAACGGAGCGCATATGGGAATGTCCTGAGTGTAGTGATGTTGGTTCTTAGCTCAACTCAACTGTGTTTTTAGTCTCTTTGAAAGTAATGCACTTGTAGGTATTTCCCCATCTTGGGTATCTGGTGTGAAATATTCTGAAAGAGTTAATTAACATTTCTGTGTGTCTTGTTAGCCAATGGAGCACTGTACTCACAGATTATAAATATATATATTTTCACAATGGATACTTTCCTCTGAAGACACTAACTATGGCTCATGTTAATATTACACTTTTCAGTACAGCATTGTTTTGTGGAGCATTTTATACTTCTTGGTGCAACTATTACCTTCAATTTCACATACTATTAGTCTTGTTTTGCTACAGTAGTGATGTAACTACTTGTACTATGATAGTGATACAGCTATCTATAACTTATCTGTGCTCTGTTCCATTCCTGTTTTTGTGCAATATAGTCAGGTGACCTCTTCAATCTTGAGCCAAATGTTTAGTTATTGTTGTTCTTGAGTCTGTGTAGGATTTCTGTGAAACTTTTCTATCCATCTGCTACTTGTTGTGAAGTTTAGCCAAATATCATGACATGAGTAGTGATGACTGAGACTGATTTTTATATGACCAAACTTTATTTTCAGTCTCTCTAAAAATTCTAACTTTATAATGAATAGGGAAACTAAATATGCCATTGTCTATTTTTCTTGTTTTGTCCAACTACTATTACCATGAAGTATTGTGGAGAGGAGGTAAATTAATTTTCTGCTTTCACTTGTCTTGTTTCTTCTGCTAATGTCATATTTGATTTAATAGTCTCTTTTTCTCCATCTAGCCAACTTTTCTAGGGTTGTCATTCGCCTTGTATCCTGATGACCACATGTAGACTGCTCTGGTCACTGGCTGATCTTGTTCCATTCTAGCTAAATATCGTAATCATTTAATTCTTTACTGTCCTATAAAGTCAGCAATCAATGTTATCCCTACACCTGTTCATAGTTCCTCATTTGTCTCTCTATCTCTTCTCATGTTTCCAGCTCACTCTCATCTGATGCCCTATATATATATATATATATATATATATATATATATATATATATATATATATATATATATATATATATATATATATATATAATATGATTGCAGTAATTAAACTTAACACAACCAAACTTTAAACACATTTTAAAAGTCACTGCTGTTCTTTCTTAAAAAATTAAACTTTTAAAAGGACTCAAAGTGTATTGGAACAAGCAAGAATTGAACAGCCTCGTTTGAATATGTTGTTTATTCATTCCTCAACCCACAGTTATTGCTAGAGCAGCAGGTTTATTAAAGAACCCATCACTGATTATTCTGTAAAATAAAGGTGACATTACATCAGGACTTCATTTTTATACATTCACGACAATTCTGTGCCGAGTAATTTGATTAGCTTACAAGAGCTGACTCTCATTATCTCATGAACACATCCTGGCAGGTTCATTTCAAATCACAGCACATTTTAAATGAGATGACAGACGATACTTCCACTCTAACAGAGAGGCATCATTTATACATCGTCCTCTTGGGCATATCCGGTAACTCTTGCACACAAGCAAAATGATATCACGATTCCGAAAACCTGAAGCAAAATGAAAGAACATAAAAATGTTTTAATGTCAAAATGAACAGGAATAATAATTTACAAAAGTGAGAAAAATGTAACAGAAAAGGTTAAAAATAAAGTACAGGACCCTTTCACATGCTGTGAAGCACAAAGGTATACTGTGCTAGACTCATATTATTTTATAGACCAATCAAAACTCTCATATTGTTTTATAGACCAATCAAAACACTCATATTGTTTTATAGACCAATCAAAACTCGAAGGTTGATGTAATCAGTATTATGCCGGCCGCCTTTACTTCTCTACAAATCATGGTATCCATTTTAGGCTAGGTCGACCTGGGAGCCCATGTTATTTCTTTAACTTTGAACTTAAGTGTAGTCAACACACACTACTTCTAGTAGAGCTGAACTGAATTTTGCGTGTGGATTAGCTTTCCCTATTAACAGTGTCCCTCGCCATCAGACGAACCCATTCTGACTTCAGAGGTACTTGTAATTTACGTCAAGGACAATAGGTCAACATTTTAGTCCAACTGTGCGGTGTAGGGGTTGTGCCCCTTACCTCAGCATCAGCACACCGGATGTTTAAGAACATGCATTCTTATCCATTCAGCCATGCTGACTAAGGAGCCCATGTTAATTTTTTTTTTTAAATTTGAATGTGCCCAGCTGCGGATCAAACCCATGACCATCGGGTTGCCAGATTTTAACCACATCAGCCCTGCAGTATCAACTGGTCTGTAAAAATATGGGTTTATCACCATATGACCAAATACGCTTTAAGGCAAGGAAAGTAGTTCTTTATTTTTCTTTTACTGGCATGCTGCCCATAACATTTTCTGGTACCCATTTAGGCTGGGTTGATTTGGCAGTCCAGGTATATTTAAAATATCTGCCATAATGCATACTCAAACCCATGGCCACCTAGCAAGCATGCTTGCCACTTCACTATTGTAGCTCTAAATTAATACAGGGTTTATTTTTAATGACTGTGGGGGTTTTTGAAAATATTGCTGGCCGAAATTTTGTATTTATCTTTTATGTTGTATGAGTTCACAGAGGGTTAATACAAAACTTGGAATGGCAATATTTTCAAAAACCCCACAGTCATTAAAAATACACCCTATAGTAATACAAAGTTAAATTTACAATAAATACAAAGATATCAGCAATAATACACACGTTTCCAGCTTAGTGATTATTGGTTGCTCAAGGCATTTTCCTTCCGAAACAATTTATGCATCATTATGTTGACAATTACAGATGAATTGTGGCAAAGACATAAAATGTCAGACAATTGAGGATACATTTTTATTTCACTTTTTACCTCTTAAAAAATATGTATGGCTGTCTTTTTTTTTCTTTTCTCTCCCTTTGTCCTGGACAGAAAACGTAATGATGCCAAATTGGCACCCCAGGCAGAGGTAGGAAGAAATATGGGAAAATAATAAATGAACTGGGGTTGGAAAA
This sequence comes from Cepaea hortensis, assembly GCA_963921405.1. NCBI lineage: Eukaryota > Metazoa > Mollusca > Gastropoda > Stylommatophora > Helicidae > Cepaea > Cepaea hortensis. Next base: position 78,663,662 of record OY992893.1, read on the forward strand.
AAAAATTGATCCAAATGTGAAATACGCATATACTGAGGGGAAGGGGGGGGGGGGGGGGGGAAAGAGAAATGCAAATATTTTGTAGACTTGATGTTTGTAGAAACTAAAAGTGCACAAATACAGAGAGGTTGTAAAGAACAAAGAAAATTGTCATTATTTGTGTTGCAGGTGTTAAAGTTTCAGCAGGTATGGCTTATAATTTGTAAAGATAAAATCGGCAGTTCTTTGGTACTATTTCTGTTCTAGATCGTTGTTATATTAAACCATATGTTTTTACACTGAGAAAACCTGATGAAATTGTCTGATTTGTTTTTTTTTTTTCAATTCTAGATAGTTTTAATAATAAACCATATGCCCTACTCGTGAATTTGAATTTTTATGGAGGAGGAAAAGAGCAGAAGTAGAGGGAGGAATAAAGAGAAGAAGGATGAAGGAAGCAGAAGAAGGTGGAGGAAGGAAAAGTATATGGAGGAAGGAAGAATACATGGAGGAAGGAAGAATAAGTGGAGGAAAGAAACTCTATAGACCACTGAGTTAACTAAAAAAGACAGTAAATTTCAAACAAGAGACAATATTGATGATGTAGATACATTTCAAGCAAATGAAAAAAAATAAAGAAGAAGTAGAAGAAGCAAAAGAATAAGAAGTAGGAGAATAAGAAAAAGAAGACGAAGAAGAAACAAGGAGGAAGCAATTAATAAGTATGAAGAAAGAGGCAGATAAAGAAGATGTGGAGAATGTAAGAAGAAAGGACAAAAGGATGAAGGAGAGGCAGGATGGAGAAGTAGAGGAAGGAAAAATAAGAAAAAGGAGGAGGAGAAAAAATCAGAGGAAAGAGGAGCATGAAATGAAGGGAGGAAAAAAGAAGCAAAAGGTGAGGACATGAAGGAAGAAAAGAAAGAGGAACAGCAACAATAACCATAATACCTAGTTTGTAAGGCTGGCAGTTAGGGATAAGTGGTTTTCATATTTTAAAACATTCTACGACATCCATTCATTGGCACCTTTCTGTCTTGACAGACGATAGTTTGGTACATTGTGCTTCAAAAAGGCTTAATAACTACGACCCATGGCGGTTGCGAGTGTGGCTGATAAGGCCAATTTGCGCTGCAAATGTTTGTCCACAGTGGATGCATGTGAAAACATGGTAATTTCCACCACCATGCACCGTCTTACATCTCTCATGCTATGTGTGTGCTTTATCTTCAATCATTTTCTCCTTTGTCTTTATTCCATTTCTGATAGTTGCCCTCCATACAACACGTTCATCAGCAACTTGCTCCCAATGTGCATTATCAGTGCCTGTATCAATCATGTCCCGCTTACACACATCTTTGTATCGTAGTTAGAGGCCGACCCTGAGATCTCCTACCCGTCTGTAATTCACTGTTCAGTGTAGTTTTGTAGTTGAAGTAATTAAATTTCATAACCTCTTTCCTACGGACCCTGGTATCTACCATTTCGTGGTTCAAGTAATTAAATTTCATAACCTCTTTCCTATTCTGTCTAAAGTGCTTATGCCGAACATTCTCTAGCATATGGTACCTATGAACATCTAGCAGTCTCTTATTGTTCACAAGATCAACATAAATGCACACACCAGGAGGCAAATAATCACTACTCGTCTTCCTCCAGAACAATGGCCTTTGAATTATAGGCTTCTGTTTTGCGTGGAATTGTATTATGCTGGAGAACAAAAGCGATGTTGTAGTCTTTGGGTGTCAGTGTCACCTGCCATGGCTATGCTGCCATTATAATTTTCTTTTCAGTGAATATTTCATGAATAGTATAACTTGTCCATGTTCTGTACAATCAATAATTGATTTAAGAACAAGACCAGTGAATGTAGTTAGCACTACTTTTATTTAGGGATATTTCATTCCATAAGGGAGATATATGTTATACCGGGCGTTTGTAAAGTCTCACTACAATTTGTATGAAGAACAAATTTGAAAAATTCTTTCCGTTGATAACACCATTCTGTTTCGAGTGCAAAGAATTACTCCTGCAGATGACAGCCGTTAGCTGCATATTGCTTCACGATGGACTGTTGAGCACATATTTTGATGACATCATGTACTTAATTTTTCAAATTTATTCTACATACAACGTGTAGTGAGACTTTACAAACATCTGGTATATAGATGTAGTAAGTAATGAACTATTGTATACGCCTCAAGGTATATTTCATTATGTATGGGGAGATATGTTATATATAAGTATAGTAAGTAATGTACCAATTCATACACCTCAAGGTATATCTCATTATGTATGGGGAGATATATATAAGTATAGTAACTAATGGACCAGTTTATACACCTCAAGCTATATCAGCCATATGGTGCTAGATCTATATTTGTATAGACTATTTGGCAATCGGGGAGTGGTGTGATCTGCATCTTGCTGGCTGCCTTTATTTCCTAAGAAATTTCTTGGTACTCATTTTAGGCTGGGTCGACCTGTAAACCAAGGTCAATTTTTATAACCCACCCTGATCTGGATTCAAACCCTTGAACACTGGGTCGGCTGGTGCAGATCCATCCACTACGCTACCTGGCTCCCTGTCTTATGTTTTATATATGTTTTGTAGAGTAGCTAAACATTAGAGGGGCAATATTTTATTCTGTAATGGGGAGATGTTATGTATAGTAACTAAACATTAGAAGGGTAATATTTTATTTTGTAAATTGGAGATGTTACATACAGTAACTAAACATTAGAAGGGTAATATTTTAGTCTGCAAAGGTTAGATGTTACATATAGTAACTAAACATTACAAGCATTTGAAAAGGGTCCTGTAGTTTGAACTTTTATACACTCAGTAGAGTTGGGATGTTTTATGTAGAGGCAAATATTAAACACTTAAGGTAATTAGGAAATATGAGATAAAAGTGAAATATTTGATATGAAGTAATGATGGTGAAGCTTTCCAGGAAAAAGAAAAGAATATGATGGTGAGACTTTCTGGGAAACAGATGAGATAATGATGATGAGGCTTTCTCGGAAATAGACGAGATAATGATATGAGACTTTTCAGGAAACATACAAAGTAAAAGTGGTGAGGCTTTCTGGGAAACCTATCAGGTAACTCCCCAGGAAACTCATGAGGTAGTAATGATAAAATTTCACAGGAATAGGTAACAGCTGTGCACTTATCTGACCAATCACAGGAAATGGGCTACTACTCCTTCATCTCCAAGTTATTGTATACTTTCTTAGCATATGGTAACAGGCATGGCATGGAATGTCTTTACTTACCAAAAACAGAGGCACAATGGCGGCTACAGCACCAACAACTGCTGAGTATGTTTCCAAGTAGTTTATTAATGCATCATAACAGCCCTGCAAACAAGTGACAGGAAAAACCAGAAACATTACCCAACAGTGGAACCAGCTGTTAACTGCATCAGTCTTATTGTAGGCATTTTATCTGATCTACGAGTGTCGGTCAATAAGTAATACATCTTATATTTTATCTATGTAAATACTTTATCCATGTGCAATTTATTAATTTAATTTAATTATTAATTAAATACATTTTTGGAAACATGTGCATGTTTCTGTGTTTGTCTTGTTCATTGATAAAGACATTTGTGGAAATGATCGCATGTATCTGCGTATGTCTTGTTCATTGATAAAGACATTTGTGGAAATGATCACATATATCTGTGTATGTCTTGTTCATTGATAAAGACATATGAATGTATCTGTGTTTGTCTTGTTTGTTGATAGGACATTTGTGGAAATGATTGCATGTATCTGTGTTTGTCTTGTTCATTGATAAAGACATTTGTAGAAACATGTGAATGTATCTGTGTTTGTCTTGTTCATTGATAAAGACTTTTGTGGAAACATATGAATGTATCTGTGTTTGTCTTGTTCATTGATAGGACATTTGTGGAAATGATTGCATGTATCTGTGTTTGTCTTGTTCATTGATAAAGACATTTGTAGAAACATGTGAATGTATCTGTGTTTGTCTTGTTCATTGATAAAGACTTTTGTGGAAACATATGAATGTATCTGTGTTTGTCTTGTTCATTGATAGGACATTTGTGGAAATGATCGCATGTATCTGTGTTTGACCTTTCGTCGCGTTTCCTAGTTATATTTTCCATTCGTTTGCATTTCTCTGTACCCTCAACAGTTATCACGTCCTTTTGTTTTGTGCTCACTCGCTTTAAACTCAATCGTAGTCCATACACACTACGTCTAGTCACAGGACTAAAATTTGCATGTGGATTAGCTTTCCCTATTGCCAGTGTCCCTGGCCATCAGGCGAACCCACTCCATCGTCAGAGGTACTTGTAATTTATGTCCCCAAGTCAAGGATGAGAGGTCAACATTTTAGTCTGGCTGTCTGGTGTAGTGGTTCAACCCCTTACCCCGGCATCAGCACACCGGATGTTTAAGAACGCGCATTCTTAGCCATTCGGCCATGCTGACCACCATCATTTATTTACTTACTTTTCCTAGACAATATCACTTTCTGTAACACAAAGAGTTACTTTACATTGAACTCTGGTATGTAAAAGAGTTGAATGGCTAAAATAGTCGAAATAAAACTCATTCTTTACAAAACACTTGGCAACTGATTCAAATATTCAAAGACCTACTTACATCGGTATATAAATAAGGATTCTTTTTTCTTAGTTCATCTCTGTGTCCCTGAAAAAAGCGTGGAGGTCCCTGAAACTCGGTCTCTCCTATGCACAAATTGAGGTCACCTGGTGCACAGCAGCTATCTGGAACTCGTCTGTTTGGACTCTCTGTTGACAAAAAAAGTGTACTGTTGACACCTTCTGCAATGTAAACTGCATAACATCTATAAGTATAAAAATTACAAAGTAAGTTAAACCACATCTACAATTAAATGCATTATCTACATATTACATTGCAACTACATCTACAATGAAAACAACAAACACACAGTACGATTAAAGCTGTTTGTAAATATAGATTCATATACACACGTATCCTTTCTTGCAGCATTCAAACACAGGAATACTCATTTAACTAATATTATATCAGAGCACAGAAATCATTATCAAACAATGTTATGTTCAAACATAAATGGTTATGATGTCAATGATATTGTTTTGGATGATATAAATATTTATCTAACCAAAAATAATATATTAAAATGCAAAAATAGTTCTCCTAATCAACAATATTATTTTCAAATACAGAAATGGTTATGCAACAAATGATTTTTTTTAAACAAAGAAAACTTTAAATAATTAACAATATAAAGTTCAAATGCAGAAACAGTTATATAATTAGCAATATTATACTCAAACATATAACTAATTATCTAGCAATATTATATGAGAACAGAAACAACTATTTAACTATCAATAATACATTAATTAAATTAAGTTGCATGTCCTTCTCAATAATGCATGTGCAATAATACATTACAACATAGAAAATTAACCAATAACTTCCTTTTGACTGAAAGTAACAATCTACTCTTTGACTTAGAAATTATTTAGATTCTAAGATTTAACTTACTTTTCACTCCTGACCACTTAGTTTTTGACATGTAATACATCCAGGAATCTAATGAGGTTAAATTTCCCACCACACCACAACATTTTAGCTGTGAACAGAATAATTACAAAATACCATAACATATCTGTCAGAATAAAATAACATTAACTCATTAACATTATAAATAAAATAACACATATATCCATGAATCAAATGAGGTAACATTTCCCACCACTCCACAACATTTTAGCTGTCAATAGAATAATTGAGTGGCACCTTGCCGTCTTTACAGACAAAAGTATGTGTATTGGAATTAGGCCAGAATTCCATCGCACAATGCCCGGGCATGGATTCAGAGAACATGTGTTGCCCATGCATCATGTTCCCTCTCTCGGCTTTGCCTTGTTATCTCCAGAAGAAAGGATAACCAGTACGTCTGGAACAAGGCAGGCTGCAGATGCTGGCGGCTCAGCATCAAACCTCCAAGAGCAGAAGGGGGGTGGCGGCCAGGCCCTCACATCCGTGGGATTTGGCTTAGAGACGTTCAGCCATTTCCCTCAGTTGTACACACCATAAAACTATCAAAATAAAATAATATGAACATCACAAGTAAAATTATATAAAATAACAGCTTTACCACAGTTCTGCTAATTTTATTCATAACTTAACAAATACAATAACACATATATCTTGTTATATCTTGTTAGTGAAAAGAAATCTGAAATGTCATTTCTAAATTGCCTGAATAATAAAATCAATTCTGGAGACAGAACATAAAGAAATTGATTGAAGTATTAATTGGCACTCATAGAAATAGAAGAAATAAGTTGAGATTAAAGGCAATGCTAGATAACATAATTTAAAGCTATAATAATCATATCTCCAAATAATGATAATACCTCACTCACTGCAGGAATAAGTGTACTTCAACACAAGGCTAACGGACAACCCCCCCCCCCCCCCCCCCCTTTTTCCCCAATGTATTACCACTAACCAAGGTTTAACATACACCTGAACCCACAACTATGAAATATGGGTAGAACTCATATGCAACCATTGAAATAGCACCATAATTCTCAGAATTTGTATATGAACCCAGCATATAGGTCAAATAACAAACACACATCAGTGTCCAGTATATTACGAACATTGAAATGAAGAGACATGATTGGTCGCTTTTTATGAGGTAAATATTAATAGGCTACACAGAAATATGAGAAAGGCTTAATGTTTATGTGCTGATGTAGTATAAGCTGAATATTTAGCCGAAACATCTATTGTGACACTTGTAACTGTGTTCTTTTAAAGCTTACTGATTCTACGTTTTGTGTTTGTTGATTTATACGAAATATAAATTATTGGTAAGACTTGAGACAGCACATAAGAAAATTCACAAGTACCGATTGGCACTCAAAGATGTAGAAGAAAGAAGTAGATGATTTATATGGAAATATAAATTATTGGGAACCCTTGAGACAGCACATAAGCAAATTCACATTTACAAATTGGCACTCAAGTAGTAGAAAACAGAAGTAGATGATGTATATGGAAATATAAATTATTGGGAACCTTTGAGACAGCACATTAGCACATTCACAAGTACTGATTGGCACTCAAAGAAGTAGAAGAAAGAATGAGATGATTTACACAGAAATATAAGCGAATGGGAACCCTTGATACAGCACACAAATAAATTCACAAGTACTGATTGCCACTCAAAGAAATAGAAGAAAGAAGTAGAGATTAGAGTGACAAAACTAAGGTAATCCTGTAAATAAAATTGCTAGAAAATAAGTCACCTGTCTTTGCATAGCATCCCAGGCCTCTGTAATCCGTCTGTTCTCTGAATTGGTGCGAATTTCATAACCATAATTTACAGACAATGTATCTCGCATGCGGTGTTGGATTTTTGACGCAAGCTGCAAGAAAAGGGTTACATTGTTTTATTTCTGATTTTACAGTATGGACTAGATATTTTTCTATCAAAGAACTAAACTGTGTTGAAGGTCGGAAGCCTATGGTCAATTTAAAATAATCCCTGCCTCGTTGAGGATTTAAACAAATATCATGCGAATCTCATGACAAGCCTGCTAGCCAGTGCATACAGCGACACCCTAAATGAACCATCTTGCATGTCTTTTGCGATCAAACCTAATGCTAGGTTGATTTATTAGGGAATTTTACATTCAGCAGTTTGCCATTGCTTTCTTCGTGAGAATAAACCACACTGAAGGGAAAAACCAAAGGCAGGCAATAGGTAGAGCCCATTTTAAAATGTTTAGTATATGCGCCTTCTTTGGTTGCTGCTGAATTGCAGTCATAAGGATGTTTGCCCACTGACCAGGTAATCATAGTTTGAATCCCCAATGAGGCGTGGTTTGTTAAAAAAAACATTGCCCTGGCTTTCAAGTCACTCCGCCTAAAAATGGGTGCCAGGATAGTTTGTTACTCAGTTAGTCAGTCGCGATTCCAACTTCACGGCAAAGGGTCACATCATAGTGCTCCGTTCCTGTGCCAGTGAATACCACACAAAATGTCTGGGAAGTAAAATTGGCCGGCTTGATATTAACCAAATCACATAATGAGTGACGACTGGTATAAAAGTGAAGAGGCTTGTACCATATACCCAACACGCCTCAAGGTTTGGAAACGGGTTCTTAACCTTTTACATTTTAATATAAGTGTGTGTTTACATAAGGGCATCTCTGTTCGTCCATATCATTATGCAGCTAGTCATTGACAGAACGGCGCTATCATCACGGCGTGTCAACAAGACTCTTCATCTCTTGCCGTCTCTCATGCACCATCATGCCCAAGGTATCTACATGATCATGTGTTGACCTTCCTGCTGGTCGATGCCTGAATCGCCTTCCATCAACCACGTCTTCCATCAACCACGTCTTCCATCAACTACGTCTTCCATCAACTACGTCTTCCATCAACCACCTTCCATCAACCACGTCTTCCATCAACCACGTCTTCCATCAACCACGTCTTCCAACAACCACGTCTTCCATCAACCACGTCTTCCATCAACCACGTCTTCCATCAACCACCTTCCATCAACCACGTCTTCCATCAACCACGTCTTCCATCAACCACGTCTTTCATCACTGTTCGTTTATAACCACTGTGGTGTTGAACATGGCCAAAATATTTCAGTTTCTGAGACATGATGCTGTAAACATTATAAGCCAGTTTTCTTCCATCTTCAGATCTGGTAGAATTTCAATATTTTCTCCTTCTTGGTCTACGATATTCCAAGAACTTTCTGTAGCACTTGAGCTCAAAAGCCCAAATTGTCTTCTTCAGTGATAGCAAAATAAACCATGACTCACATCGCTATGTTACCACAGGAAAAGGCATGTCCTGATAAATTTTATTTCAACTTGTATGATGATGAGCTGGTCACACAAGAGAAAGAAATTCTTATCTCATCTATATATTATTGGATACTATTAATTTGTTATCAACTCTCTCTCTCTCTCTCTCTCTCTCTCTCTCTCTCTCTCTCTCTCTCTCTCTCTCTCTCTCTCTCTCTCTCTCTCTCTCTCTCATGTATGTGGTTATGCATGTCTGCGCTCTGTGTGTGTGTGTGTGTGTGTGTGTGTGTGTGTGTGTGTGTGTGTGTGTGTGTGTGTTTGTGTGTGTGTGTGTGTGTGTGTGTGTGTGTGTGTGTGTGTGTGTAGAGTGTAGTGTAGTGTGTTCAGTGTGGAAACACTGGTATTTTTCGTGCTCTGCCCAGTCTAAATTTAACCATCAGTGTTTCTGAAACTATTCAAAAGAATGGCAATGGTAGGACTGCTTAATCCTCGATGGCAATGTTATAATGCGAAATCATGTGGACATCACATTCACAAAGTCACAGCTTACGATATATGCTGCCCAGCTAATGTCCTCAATACATACAGTTTCCCTTCTCTAAGCTACAGAAAACTGATGATTATTATCTGATTCAGTGCATGGGGGTATTTCTTGACTCCACCACAGACTCACAGCAAGAAAACCCCCATTCTCTAGGGGATTTGTGATACTAAACTACAGTGGATTTGTGATACTAAACTACAGTTTACGAGGTGCGGTACCAAGATTATTTCCTTGCCACCTCTTCTCTCCTTGACTCCAAGATTAGTATGGGCTATTTATGGTTTGATCCATGAGATAATTCCTTAATTAGGTTTGCAACTCCAAACTTGGGCACACAGGAACGAAAATCAAATTCCGTATCAGCTCTGTTGCTGAGTCGCTCTTCTGTAATATAGGCTTATACATTATTCAGAATGGGTTGTCACATGAAGAGTGGAAAAGAAATCTTAAAGAAAGAAGTGGCAAAAATCATCATCAAGTGCTGCACTGAATGGCATGGATGATCATGCTTCCCCTCATCTTGCGAACTGCAATAATAAAGATCAATTGTCCAAAAGCAATTTTCTGTTACACTTCTGAGACGTCATGAGGCTATCAAACTTTGTAGGCCAGAATGAATGGAGGAATGGGTGGCCCGAGCTTTCCTCTGATGGCGGACGACCGATGCAGGCGTCAAAACCTCGCACGACCCCCATATGACATTATTGGCGTAGTTTCCTATCAACTACAATAATACTCCAGCTGTGAACTCCAATAGCTTGTATAAATTTGTGTGCTGACAACCGTCTGCGCCAGGATATAAGACTGACAAAAATCTTACTCTTCTGTCTTCCTCTATCTCTCTTTCCTGTGTGTGTGTGTGTGTGTGTGTGTGTGTGTAAGTGCGTGAGAGAGAGAGAGAGAGAGAGAGAGAGAGAGAGAGAGAGAGAGAGAGAGAGAGAGAGAGAGAGAGAGAGAGAGAGAGAGAGAGAGAGAGAGAGAATAGATTCTTGACAACATTTTGCCATGTCACAGAAAGATGTTAACACACTATCTAATACGTTTTGCTGGAAATCGTTAGGTGTAGAAAACCACGATCGGCCGCGCCATTCAGCAAGGAACTCGATAATAATGATGATGCGTGCAGTAGTTGCTTTTTTATATTATAAAATATTGGTTCATACTTGAAGATTTTAGCAACAGCTAATTTTTATTTTTATTTTGTGGTAAGATTGGGGCATTTAATTAACACATTGTTAGACTTCTTGAACGGAAAAACACCTCATAAAGATGAGATATGTAAGACGGTATGTAAGAAAAATGTAAGACGGGCCTGCATGCCCAATTTGTGATCCTTTAGATTTGTTCTTTCGAGATACGAGCAGATAGACTTACCTCACCCCTAAAGAAAAACGCCAGTCCACATGCTGCCACAAGAACAATGAGAACAATTGCTAAAGTTGTTCCATACTGTGGACAAGAATAAACAGTTTTTCAATTAACACAAACCATATACTTCATCTGAATATTGTTGGGCATCGCACGAGTAATTAATACTACAATCAATGCAACGGGGATGTTTTCCAATGAACAAGAATGGGGTTAATGTTTAGTCATTCATTTGATCAGTCAGCCCAAACACTGATGTCGTAGTCATCTGATTTGATCAGTCAGTCCAAAGACTGTTGTCGAGGTCATCTGGTTTGTTCCTCCCACCTTTACTATTAGCGGGCTCTGTGGCGAAGGAGTTTGGAACACAATTCGCAATTCCGCATTCGAAACACCGATTTGGAAGCAGGCTGCCTTGTACTAATTTTCATACAATGGTATAACTATTGGTCGTTCAGAAGGCAATAGCAAACTACTGAACGTAAACTTGACATGAAATCACCAATAACTAAAAATGCTGGGATTGACTGCGACGTCTTGTAAAGGATGTGCAACTAACTTAATTGTCTTCCATTATCAGCCATCTCTTTAGTTCAGCATAAATCTGTGTCCCAACATCATTGCATGCTAGCGTGTTCGGATTTTCCTAGGACAACCTATTTTTCTCTTGCCTGTCAGTATTTCAGTAACAAACCCTCATGTCTGTGGCCAAACCAGGGTATCATTCTTTTTGTTTTGTGCATGATGTTGAATAGTTGTTTATTTTCTACAAAGTCTTTTTAAGAATTTCTTCATTTGATCTTCTTTTTGCCAAGCTTACTCTCTCTCTCTCTCTCTCTCTCTCTCTCTCTCTCTCTCTCTCTCTCTTTTCTCTCCCCACCCCCCTCCTGCAACAGCACCACATCTCAATATCGTCCACGTTATTTTCATTCACAAAACACATTAAGTTAAACAAGTAAAAGAAATTCTGTCAGACAGTTTCATAGAACTGTAAAGTGACGTGATTTCACATCATGGTAGTATGAGGTAAGGTGATTTTGTCTCTTCCTCACTGCCCTGTCAGTTTGAGAGAATCTCTTGCTAGGCAGTCACCTCTTCGTCTTTGTCACACACAGTTATGCATCTCACAGGTCAGCATTTGGGCTTAGGCGGTTAGGGTTCGCCACCTCTCAGTCACCAGAGCCTGGGATTTGGCCTGTCTTCTTGTTCCGATTATACCATGCGGCTAATACATCCAGGTATTTATCTATCTGCCTTCCCCTTGCTCTTATCCTCATCAATATTGCCAGTTGTTACCACATTTTCCAATTTATTTCTCCTCATAATGTGGCCCAAAATATCTTGGCTTTGCACGGTTTCCTGGGTAGCAAACTACTAAACGTAAATTTTCATAGAAGATTACCAACAGCCAATAAATGATGGGATTGACTGCGACGTCCCGATTAAGGGATATGCAACGAATTAACTCATAGTGGCGATTATATCGATGATTATGATGACGATGATGATGATGATGGTGATGACGACGTACACAACTTGCACAAAGGATGACAATGATAATTATGAAATACAAAATGACACTACTTGTACTCACAAAGAATAATGGTAATGTACAAAATAACACAATACCCGTACTCACAAAGGGTGATGATGATGATGATGATGATGATGAACACAATGATTATACTTGTACTCTAAATGTATGATTTACAAAATTATTATACTTGTACTCACAAAGAATGACAAACAAAATGATTATACTTGCACTCACAAAGGATACCAACGATAATGGTGATGTAGAAAATGACTAAACTCGTACTCACAAAGCATGATGATGACAAATACAACGACCATACTTGTACTCACAAAGCATGATGATGATGATGATGATGATGATGATGATAGACAAAACGACCACACTTGTACTCACAAAGGAAAGTACGCATTTGTCCTCACGTATAGTCCCGCAACAGCCACAGAAGGCCAGCAGAGCCACAGCGCCCCCGCCGGCTATCAACAGATAAGTGGTGACCTCGTACAGTTGATTGCCGACTATCGGGGTCACCTTTCTGGCCCCGAAGTCCGTCACCAGAAGCCATATACCTATACCTAATGCTGCACATCCGACTAACTGAAATAGGGAAAACAGAGACTTTTATTTGGGCGGGTGGGTGGGTGTGTTGTATGCACATGGAGTAAAATATGAGTTGAGTTGAGCTAAGAATCGACATTATTGCACTCAGGACATTCCCATACGTGCTCCATCCCCTCGTTCAACAGCCAGCGAAGAGTCACACTACTAATCGTTCTCACCGCTATCTGACTGAAAGCTTTCCTGGTCTTCTCTCTCAGTTTTGAGATTCTTCCAGAACCCCTGCCGATTCCCCCGCAATTTCATTCTTTCCACATATGGGTTCTCAATCTGTCCCCCCACATTTTCCACCTGGTTCCACAGGCGCACGACAACCTTGCCCTTGTCCATAAGTAATCTACCACCTAGAGGTGCATTCCCTACCAGCCTATCAGCTTGTTCATTCCCTCCGCACTCCCGCACGACCAGGGTAGAAAATCCATACAGATCTCACAATCTGTGACCTCTGAAGCGGAGAAAGCCATACTACACGAAACTTTCCGTTCTCTACCTTACTAAGCACACTCTGTGAGTCTGTAATGAATACGATGTGTTATGAGCACAGGTCCGACGCCTGGGCTCTTGGCTTGTCAGTGAGGGAAAGACCGACTTCCTTTTTATGGAAGGAAAAATAATATAAAGCAATCGGTTCTTGTATTAACGCGATCTTGAAATAATTTTAATTCCCCCCTCTCATGGAAGCCCTAAAATCCCCCCCCCCCCGTGGTGGGGGTGGGGGTGGGATTTACCACCGGTTGAGAACCCCGCATCCTGGCCCGGTGATGATGGGTTCGATCAGCACGGCGGAGGATTTGCTGTTTTAAATTGAGCTTCCATGTCGACCCAGTCTAAAACAGGTCCCAAGAAATGTCTTGAGAAATAAAAGTGTCCGGCTTGCATTGACCACATCACCCACGGAGTGCCATTTGGACTATAAAATACGGGTCTAACACCGTATGTCTGATGCGTCTTAAAGCGTGTTAAAAGGTTCCTTATTTTACTTACACACAGAAGTCATGATATGTGAGCATGTGTTTGAAACAGCTTGGCTTCAAGGCATAAGTAAACTGCTCAAAGCCGACATACATTTATGTTCAGAGATACATGGAAAGAGCGACACACAATTGTCTTTGTTAAAATATATCAGTACATTAATAGGTTAGTGATGACAGGAGAGACAATTATCTTGGAAATTAGTGTAAATACATAAGACAAAAGGCTTTGGAGAATACTCATTCTACGCCGTGAGATATTATTTATTCGTAAACTGAAGAGGTAAAAGAAGTTGCAGTGGAGAAGAAGTGGAAGGAGAAGAAGAAGGAAAAGAAGAAGAAGAAGAAGAAGAAGAAGAAAAGACAGAAGAAGAAAAGGAAGGGGAAGAAGAGGAAACAGAAATACTTGCTTAATGTGTCCTAGCTCTCAGTGCACACGATAAAATGGAGACTTTTGAGATAACGACAACAACAACAAAATTAGTAATACTTCAGTGAGATTCTCTTAACGCATCCCTTCCCCTCACCCTTATTATGTCAATCTCATCCTCGGGGTAATCATTTTGCTATTTTGGTGTCATCTGGTCACCAGAGAGGCGCCACGAACAAAGACTGGCGGAGAATAAATAGTAGCAAAGCCGCACATTGAACAAAAGCCGGTCCTGGTTTTTGACTTTCCACTTTTGACTAACAAAATTCTCAAACGAAACTTTGATGTTCACCTCCGTGATCGTTGTTATGAATTATTTACACGAAACGTGCACGTTTTTCACGTTAAAAACCTATCAGGTCTTGCAACTAACTAGAAGTTGGATGTAATATAAAGTAGTAAAGAAAACGTATAAGCGGGCATCCTGGCAAAAAAATTCATACGGCAACATATGCCAAAATATCACTTATGGTGTTATGGTTCTAGGCTATGATCTGTAGAATGCCATGAAATCTTTCGACCCAATATCTGGGTATCATCTCCACCGGGGATGAGTTGCCGAGTTCTGCTTCCTCGTTCCAGGCTAAGAAATCAGCGGGGAGTGTAAAACCGGTACTGAAACTTCACATCTGCTGAGTTGCATATTAGGAAATAACAAGGTCAAGATTCAGACGGGTACCTGCAGGATGGTTATGATTAGATTTATATTTGACGTATTCCATCATCAACAGGCAGCAGCACAACACCCAGAAGGATACCTACCAGTATAAATACATTGTAGCAGTGTAATGTTCCTCTCAAGCAGGTTACACAGCCATCTTCATTCTGCCGCCGCCGAGCAGACGATGTACTGCTTCGAGCTGATCTGTTGCTTCTCTGCCGCTTGAGCGGCTGAAAAGAGAAAAAGATAATGTTGTGTAAGAGAATGACAAGCATGACAGCGTTCTTTAAGTTATTGCTTTGTTATTGTTTTGTTATTGTTACTGTTATTGCTGCTGAAGAATCCCGTTGATGGGGGTGTTAACGTGTGTACAACTTGAAGAGTTGTAGAAAGTAAAAATGTTTTGGGGCACTCTATGAGGAGAAAAAAAATATTGAAAACTTGTTGGTAACTGGCAAAACTGACGGGACAAGAGCAAACGGAAGGCAAAGATAAAGACCCGGATGGCTTGGTCATGGTATGCATGAGACAAGAACATAGACCAGGTCCAAGACATTTGTCATCGTGTAAGATGACGAACAATGATCACCCACTTATCTGGATGGAATATCGCGATGATGATTATGAAATATTAGGAAGTGACGATGATTACATTCCGGTATGCAAGATACACACTCATACGCATATTCGTTAACTCTCACATCGGTGAATGCAAGACGTGAGTGCTGAGTGACTGTTATTATCAACAGGAATGGCTCTGAATCTATCGCAATCTAGTAGCTTGCAAGGCTTGAGTTCTCAGTAGGATTCATCACTGTGGAAACTTTAGTCGCTCCTCGCTTCGGTAGACAGCTTCGTATGTCCAAGAGTTTCATGTGGAGAGTAGCCGTTTTGGTTAGAGCAGGCTCGGCATAGGAACATCGTCGTGATCTTGGTAGAAACGGAAACCTGAAGCTTTAGAGCCACAACAGGGCACTGTAGCTCAGAGCACCCCCCCCCCCCCCCCTTCCCCCACAGAATGGGTCTCACCGACTCTGTCGCGTGCAAATATGGAGCAGTAAACCACACTGCAACAGTCTGTCTTACAATACTGTACAGCCGCCACCTAACAGAGACAGGACATCTGACCTACAGGAATGACCCTTCGAGACAATCTCTGGGAGACAGTTAAGACAAGCGAACCATACTGTTTGTCATTCACGCCGGAACGGATACATAGGTAAATATTGATCGCAGCAGCAGCAGCAGCAGCAGCAGCCACCGCCGCCGCAGCAGCAGCAGCAGAAGAAGAAGAAGAAGAAGAAGAAGAAGAAGAAGAAGAAGAAGAAGAAGAAGAAGAAAAGGAAGAAAAGGAAGAAGAAGAAGAAGAAAAGGAAGAAAAGGAAGAAGAAGAAGAAGAAGAAGAAGAAGAAGAAGAAGAAGAAGAAGAAGAAGAAGAAGAAGAAGAAGAAGAAGAAGAAGAAGAAGAAGAAGAAAAGGAAGAAGATTGAGAAAGAAGATTTCTGATAACCCTTATCCGTTTTAGTGGCTAGATAAAAACAAGGAACAATGAGAAAGTTTTACAAGAGCGAAAACATTTTAACGACATAATTAATAGTATTTCATTAGGAAATAGATTCTTCTCCTGCCCTTTATCCCCCATTGGGACATAGGCTGTCAACCAGGAGCTCATTCCATCTCCTTATCTCTGTCTCCTAACTCTTGCTCCGGATGATTTTTTGGTCTCCTTATCTGTCGTTTGCCCTGTAGTTTACCTTACAGTGCAATGACATGTTTTATTTTAATGTATGCATGTATGCCGTTTTATTTGTTGGTTCAAGAGAACGGGCTTTTTAGTTCTACGATTATCAGGTGCTCTCAATATTCAGCACCAGCTTAATCTCCGCATCTCTCGATTAGCAGGAAGCTGGGCAAATGTATATGAAACAGGAACACCCCGGGGTAATAACTCATCAAGATAAATTAATTAACGGATGTTTATTAGAGCAGGCGGCGGCATGAGCCATGGTTGCAGAGGTTATTGCACTGATTCATCAAAACAGTTGTTTGCGGATGGAAGTACAGTAGTGGCAGGAATTCTGTTCCCACAGCGAGATGACAACAACAATAATAATAATCATAATTATGATAACGATGATGTTGTGTGGTTCTTTACACGCCTCCTTTTCCATACACGAAATAAGAGACACGACATATTACACACAACTGATGGTCGGTCACAACGACTGGGTCTAAAAAGGGATAGGGGAAAGACAAAGATAGTGGTTACACATAAAACAAATGGTAACCCGATCACACTTGGTGAAACCACACTCCAAGTTGAGTTGAGTTAAGAACCGACATCACTGCACTCAGGACATTCCCATACGTGCTCCGTCCCCTCGTTCAACAGCCAGCGAAGAGTCACACTACTAATCGTTCCCACCGCTATCTGATTAAAAGTTCTCCTGGTCTTCCCTCTCAGTTTTGAGATTCTTCCAGAACCCCTGCCGACCCCCCGCAATCTCATTCTTTCCACATACGGGTTCTCAATCTGTTCCTCCGCCTTCTCCACCTGGTCCCACAAGCGCACGACCACCTTCCCCCTTGTCCATAGGCAAAATTCCATCAAGAGGTGCATTACCTGCTAGCCTACCAGCCTGTTCATTCCCCCGTACACCCGCATGGCCAGGGTAAAATATCCATACAATTCTCACGATCTGTGACCTCTGAAGCGAGAGCCATTCCACACGAAACATTCCTTTCTCCACCTTGCTAAGCATACTCTTTGAATCCGTAATGAATACAACCACACTCCAATAAGTTCAACTATACATTTAGGTATAATATATACCCTGTCGACTTTTAATCGACTTTAATATATTTAAGTAGCAGTGCAGACAACGATGGCGAAACATATAGAGATTTACTTCGTCTTCTTTTTCTTTCGTCTTTTTGGCATACAATGCGTTGTGCCTATTTACAGCATAGCTGAGATATTTGCGTATTTCGGTCGACATATTACACTTCTTGGGGCTTTTCTTGATCGGGTTAACATTCCCGGATAGATAGATATTACAGTTAGAATACAACAGGTAAAATGAGTTTTCATAGCACTAGGGAAATTATGGAAGTCAAAAACAAATACGCTACCAATGCCAAACCTGGACAATGACAGAAAAAGAGAAAAGAAAAATCACAACAACGGAAATGAGATTCCTGAGAAGAATACTCAATGTATCAAGAAGAGATAAGATCAGAAATGAAGAAATCAGGACTAAAGTTGGTGTTATAGCAGCACTAGATTTTATTAGATTGCAGCGAGTCAAATGGTTTGGTCATTCAAGTAGGTTATCATTCAACAGCATACCACAACAAGCAATGATGTACAGAACAGATGGAAACAGAGGAAGAGGCAGACCACGTAAACGTTGGACGGAGGGAATAGCAGAGTCCATGGGAATATCGATACATGAAGCCCATAATCGGGCACTCTCACGAAGTTTATACTTCACATCGACACCGCAAGGTACAAGAGGAACATGATGAGATGAGATAAAAACAAATACACATAGTAACACATTGAAAATATATAACCCCAAGGCCAAATCTGTACAACTGTATGGAGGATCAACACGACAAACAAACTAGTACATTTACTAATGAAATACAAACATTTATTCAGTGGCGCCTATAGATAGTATGGACTAAAATAGTATGACAGAATCATTAATGTGTAGCTCGGGGCTAGAACTAAACAAACTCCTCGGGCACTCTATAATTGTGTATCAGTACTGGTGAGTCTACTTCGAAAAACGTTTTGTGCAATAAGTCATTGTCCTTGAAAGTTGGAAAACGAGTTCTTGTATGTTACATAGAAACAGTTTTAACATACGGCTGCGAATCATGGACAATTAGTAAACTGGCTAAAAAAAATCCATGGACAACTTGGAGATGTGATTTTATAGAAGGATGCTGAAAATTAATTGGACAGCTATGAGCAATCTGGACATTTTGATAGAAGCCGAATCGCAAAGACAACTTATCACAAACATCAGAAAGAGGCAGTCATCATTTTTTGGCCATGTTATGAGAAGACAAAAACTGGAACATGTTGTGAAAACCGGAAAGATTTGCAGAAAGAGAGATAGAAGAAGACAGTGTGAGAAGATTCTTGACAGTCTAGTGTCATGGCACGGAAGGGAGTCAACACACAAATTGATCCATGACGTCGAAAATCGCAATTAGTGGAGAGGTATGATCGCCTACGCCAGCCGACAAGGTACTGGACGATGATGATGATAATGATAATGAATCTATTTCTCACTATTCTCTGTTCGGTAAACGAAAACAGTACTTGAGTGTGAGCACGTGTGTGTGGGAGCGCATGTGTATGTGTGAGCTCATGTACGTGCGCGTGCGAGATTGTGCGAAAGGAAACCACGAACCTGTTCTTCTACACCTGAGGCTAAAAATGAAAAGATTATGAATGATGATGTTAACTATGAACGTTTCCAATTACAGCATTATGCCCACACTGTCTTAAAGCCGAACATATGTCAATGCGCGCACCTCGTTTCCCATTGGGTAGTTCAGGCGTGTGACACACCAACAGACACTGAATAAAGAACACATTGTTTTCAGAATCAATGTCGTTTGCTCCACACGGATGTTCTGTCCACAAGATACAGCCACTAGGTGTTGGCTAAATAAAAACACATTGTTTCGTGTGACAGTCATAAGTTAATGGACAACTCAGTCATGTTTTTCATCTTCTTGGTGTCGGATATCGCGACGTGTTTGTTGAGCAAAGAATTTCATTAGACAGTTACCCACATCGGAACCCATCCTGCTTCCCTAGAGAGCTCGCATGAAAATAATCAAGTGAACTAGATAGTATGCTGCTCTTCTACTTTGTTCTTCAAAACCACAGTCCACACTGATCGAGATCAGTTTAGACATTATACAGAAGTGGGACGTCTAGACAACAGCTGCATTAACATCTTCCTTTCTCAAAGCAATGAATTAAGTAGAAAATAGCCAGTTATGCTAACAATCCAGGCGCCAAAGCTGCAATCCAATCACCGAATCAACTAGAACATAAAACGCACAAAAGATGTTTGTCTTCTACAACTTCGTTCTATTAAGATTAAAATGTGTCTTAACATAGAGCGAAGTCAATATTACAGTATGTCTTAGTAGAACAACTCCCACCCGCAAAGTGAAGTCAAGTTTAAAAGTTATCTTATTATAATATTGTCACCCACAGAGCAAATTCTAGATTAGTTTATCTTTGGCAATACAATCTATAAAGAGAAAGTTAAGCCTAAATTGTGTTTTAGTAGAACATTGCCATCCAAAGAGCGAAGACAAGAATCAAACACTACTGCTCAAAATAATTCACACGGTCACATTTTACACCTGCAGTCAACACTGCTGTAAGCGGACTATATAAATTACACCTGGTTTATTTAATTTGCGAATAGATTTCAATGCACACCGAAATCTCCAGAAGTGCTCCAGTCTCCCCCACATCACACTAAATCAGCACAATGAAAGAATTCCGTATTTCGAACGAGTTTCCGCTTAGTGAATATCCGCGCCATAGAGTAATAATCCTCCGAATTGTCAGCAAGTGTACAGTCTACAACAAACTGTATCTCTTTAAAGCATCCAAACTGTCCCCTTACAAAACCACATAACTTAGAACGATCCAGATATGCCCGGATATCCACTACTTTTCAAAGATTACACACACCAAGCGAAATATCCAACAGAGCTGGAACAATTTTTAGTCTCGTTTTCAACAAATTCTTCATGAAATGAACACGACCGTTAGGATGTCGGCAATGGCTCTTGATGCACCACGATCTCCGTGGAACGACAGAAAATCAGCTGCACTTAAAGCAACAAGTGACAGCCTATTCCCAAGGAAGCAATTAACCCGGGTTTTTGCTCTATTACAATTTCAGTGGTCCACTTGAGAAGCTACACCAGCGGTGATGTTTTAAGGTCCCTGTTGAAAAATGTCTAAAATGCGAAACGCGCCCAACTTTGCATAATCTTCACAATTAGCTGTCTTCATAATTCGGGCCTTGGTTGAATATGCTCAAGAAATATGCCACGATTATCAATCATATCGACTCGATCACGTTGGTGCTGTCCACCATAATTTCATCTATGAACGTAGCATAGGTGAGACAGTCTACATGGAGACATCTTGTCTTAACAAATGGGATACGATGAGGTAATTTTAAGGTATTGATTAGCGATCACAGAGGGAAATAGAAAACGGGAATGGAAGAATGTGCAGACAGCAACAGATATGTTACATAACAGAAACAGATGAAAGATACAGGCGCCTTGGATTCGAACGCTTCCCCACAATATGATTGTCTTGTCTCGTATTGAAAATAAGTGTACTTCGAAGCCGTAGCAACATCAGCATCAGCAGCAGTGGTAGTGGCGCGGCTGTGGCGGCAACAACAACATCAACAACATCAGAAGCAGCAGCGGTGGCCTCGAAGGCAGCAGCAGCAATAACTACAACAACAACTATAACAACTACAACTAGTACTACTGCTGCCTCTGCTTTTACTATAACTACGAATACTCCTACATCACAATCATCACTGCCAACATCAACACAGTAAAACTGGGTGTTAATATTTCAGCTTAACCCACTAATTACATACAACAATCCGACAATCCACGACATACTCATAAATAAAATATTTGAATATATGTTTTCCAATACTCTGTACTAGAATGTGAAAGTCTTTCAATCTCCACACTAGAATAATAGTTGTCCAACACTAGAACTTTTGATTCCACGGAATCCATGAAATAATAGAGAAATAGACGAAATAAGTGGCAATGTAGAAGTAGTAGTAGTAGTAGTAGTAGTAGCAGCAGCAGCAGCAGCAGCAGCAGCAGCAGCAGCAGCAGCAGCAGCAGCAGTAGTAGTAGTAGTAGTAGTAGTAGTAGTAGTAGTAGTAGTTACTAGTAGCAACAGCAGCAGTAGAAACAGTAATAGTAGTAGTAGCAGCAGCAGCAGCAGTATCAGTAGAAGAAGAAGAAGTAGTAGTAGTAGTAGTAGTAGTATAGTAGTAGTAGTAGTAGTAGTAGTAGTAGTAGTAGTAGTAGTAGTAGTAGTAGTAGTAGTAGTAGTAGTAGTAGTAGTAGTAGTAGTATACAAGTTGGCAATGACAAACTATTAAATGTAGAATTGCCCGGTAAATTAACATGGGCTTGGGGTTGGTGGCAACGTCATGTAAAGGAAATGCACAAATAGAGTGATATAATTTAAGAACTTCAGATAACCCACACTGGATGCCTCGGTTGTAAAATCTGTTACTGCACCCTATTACCACTCTATAAAATAACTAATTAATTTTAGATTGTTGTTGCATACATTTCCCACTAAATAAAACATTTAATTCATGTTAGATTGTTATTGCACTCCCTTCCCACTCAATAAAACAATTAATCAATTTTAGACTGTTATTGCACTCCCTTTCCACTTAATAAAACAATTATAGAACTTTTGAATTACCAAAATGACATGTCATAACATTGGAACAAATATGGTTCTTCACACAATGAGTCTTTGATTGTCTCTCAAAACTATATTTTGAGAAGCTTAATTCTGGACGTCCAATGCGACAATCTAAGAACCTTTTATTCTCTAGTTTCGAGACAACAATCTGAGAATGTCCGACTCACCATCAATCATGGAGGACTAACAATCTGTTTACCAGCCTCAGGGCTTTACAACACTGCAGACGTCATTGCCCGCCTATTATAGTCTGGAATCTCTGATAACACCGCATTAACACGTAATTTCAGCCAGCAGATGGCTCTAGGAAATAATGTCATAGTTTCTAAGTAAATTTAAAACGAACACATTCACTATAAACTTTTCCAAAATAAACACACAGGCAAGGGGAATAACAATCATATTATTTATTTGTTCTTCATATACCAATTTTCCTTCAGGCAGAAGAGACAATGAAAAATTTAATCTATTAAGATATTATTACTACTTTATTCTACTTCTACGAGTGCGAATCAATACGTGCGAATGTGTTTATATGCTGTCTCAAGGGTCTCAGTCCACCAACAATTGATATTTCCAGGAGACATTACCAGTTTTCGGCCAAACCTGTACAAACCTATACACATCTTGTGTGTGTGTAGTGCTGTGCTTTCTCTCTTTTTTAACATATTCCGCCCAGTCCTTTGGCTAGGATCAGATGCATTTGCTGCTTCCTCCCAGTAGTGTACCTGGTCTGGTCGGGGGCCGGGATGATCAAACCACTTCACATAACTTCACACTAGTTGTGGGCCTGGTGGACCTCTGTGGGCAATGGTTTACAGTGAGACTAAGGGTCCACGCAAAAAGGGGGAGACGGGGGAACCAGCTTGTCTGGGGTAACCACCAAACCCCCAACCCCACTCCCCCCCCCCTAAAAAAAATATTTTTCCGTATGCACAACAATCACCTTCGGATTAATAAGCCTGTGAGGGTAAAACCGTGGGCAGCCGCTTTTGCGGCCGACTCAATCACAGGACTATCATTCTGAGCCGGTGATAGACCTTTACTATAACTTCTCCTTGAAGTTAAATGGGGTAGGGGTTAAGGTGAAAACGAATCTCTCTTGTACGCTAGCTTTGAACTCAAGCGTAGTCCATACACCTGCTACTACTTCTAGTGCACTGGACTAATTTTTGCGTGTGGATTAGCTTTCCCTATTACTAGTGTCCCTCGCCATCATGCGAATCCACTGCGGCTTCAGAAGTACTTGTAATTTACGTCCCCAAGTCAAGAACGAGAAGTCAACACTTTAATCCAACTGACAGGTTTAGGGGTTGGACCCGCTGACTCGGCATCAGCACGCCGGATGTGTAAGAACGCGTGCTCTTATTCATTCGGCCATACTGACCTTCACATATGTATAATAAAACTACTGTTTCCTTGTTATGGACTTTGACAAGTGTGTGGTCGAGTAGATCGGGTATGGTCATTGGGGTTCTGGGGATGTTTCATCCTCATACACATGGATACCGAGTAATTTCCAGAATGTCATCCACTGCACCAGTATTCGTCTCCAGTCGTCTTGACTTGTCTTGCCACTGGACTCAGACGGACACAGACGGACTCAGGCGAGAGAGTGAGGTCGACGAATTGTGCAACTCTTCCTCACTTTAATCAAATTCATCGCGCAAGTCATTCTTCATCCAACGTCGTGCAGTCACGTGTGAGGCAACCAGGACTGCAAGAGCTGTGAAGAAAAGGCAGGACAGAAAAACCACAGCAGGAAATCCTCCTCCAGAGACGTCAAGCATTCTTTGCCCACATTGTCAACATTTTGAGCCAAAATAGGCCTTTTAAGCCATCTTAGAACTCACTGCTCCATACTTTCAACCCCACTGGATGAAATGAATGGTCACCATCATTCTTGATGGACAAACAACAGACAGACAGAATTTCCAGAATACTCTGGGAATTGTCCGGAAAGGAAAGACGACGAAGAAGCTAACTGGGCCCCAACAACTCATATGTGGTGGCTTAGAATATGCGAAAGGCTAACACTTCGTTGGCAAGGGGTTACGAACGCACTTCGTAATCCCGGATACCAGCGTTCGAAACACAGCTGTGGGTGATTTGGCAGCAGACCGCCTTACATTGCTTTTTTCTTAAAAACATGTATGGGTGCCCGTCGTTCAGAAAGCAATGGGAAACTACTGAATATAAACTTGCCCGGGATTCACGAAAAGCCACCCAAAAAAAAAAAAAAAATGCTGGGCTGACTGCTACGCCCTGTAAAGGAAATGCAATTAAGTTTTTAACACCTCACAACCCAACTGTAACAATCTGCTTGCTAAGTTAGTTGCATATCCTTTACAGGTCATGGCAGTGAACCCCAGCATTTTTTGGCTGGAGATACACATACCTAACTATGTATTTCCTTACGTTAAATAGTTTATTATTGCTTTTTTGCACGACCGACGCCCATATCGCCACGGACCCTGGTTCATAAATACATTATATGCCTCAAAAGTAAAGACGTGATAAAAGGCAACCCCACCGAACCTCTAAAACGAAACACTACTGTGCATATTCAATGCGGCTGTTACCCCACAGAAAATCTATGCAACCATTCTCTGCATTTGTATCGACATTAAAATGTCCATATCATACACAAATATTAGATGCGAATTGTAATCTTAACTATCCATATCAGGGCCGATAATGCAGACATGCGGTTAAACACCAGATTGCAGAGTGCTCCTCCAAGAACATCAACTCGGGCCATGCCTTGGGATGCATCAAAACTGTGTTAATTAACTCTTAATTTTTAAACAGCGTAAGGGATTAAATACATTTACCGCTTGAAATGCGTCTAGTTTCAAGTTTCACATACGTTTAAAGTGCATGAGAGTTTGTTGTTTGGTACATTTATTTATATTATTTTGTTATGGTTTCCTTATTTTGTGTGATATATTTATTTTCAAGGAGAATTCTTAAGAATCTGAGAATGAGAGTAGGAAATTTCACGAAAAGTTGCTGCATTTGAAATGCTTGTTGTGATCGCATAGTTTGACATAGTCTCTACATGTGCACTTACTTAATGTTTAACTGTCTAACACGATTTTCACACACACATACACACACACGCACGCACGCACGCACGCGCGCGCGCGCGGTCAATTTTTATTTCGAACGATGATTATCTTGGGAAAATACAGCGGTGGCTTCCCCTTGCCTTCCATCGGTTTAGTATGGTTGACTCCATAAGCCTTTGTCTAAGGAGACAGACCCTGCAAGGCAGCACGGGGAAAGTGGGGGGGGGGGGGGTGGAGAGGTTACTTACCCACCACTTACCCGCCGATAGCCACGTCATAGAGTTTTGAGATATTAAGATAGCGGAAGACAGCGTGAGAAGATTCTTGACAGTCTTGTGTCATGGCAAGGAAGGGAATCAACACACGTATTGATCCATGGCGTCGGAGATCGTAATTTGTGCAGAGGCATGATCGCCCATTGGATGATGATGATGACGATGATGATGTGTGTGTGTGTGTAGTGGGTGGGTGTGTGTGTGGTGGGTGTGTGTGTGTTGTGGGTGGGTGTGTGTGTGTGGTGGGTGGGTGTGTGTGAGAGAGGGCGGGGTGTATGTGTGTGTGTGTGAGGGGGGTGGGGTGTGTGTGTGTGTGTGTGTGTGTGTGTGAATACCTTTGTGAATGTTGGCCGTTGACAAAACAATGGTAACCTACTGGATGTAAATATTTCCTAGTAAATCACAGTCGAAAAATGCCGGGGTTGACTGCGACGTCCCGTGAAAGACTTGCAACTTACGCTCAGTAGTTTGCCTGTGCTTTCTGAGCGACCGGCTCATATACCCCCGTAAGTAACGAACGCGACGCGATACGCGACGCGATCCGCTACCGAATTTCGCGCAGCTGCGTTACCCTACGTGGATATACAGGATTACGGAGAAAGTCATTACTTCCTTAGCCAGGGAGACCGGCTCTGACAAGAATACTGGTAAAGATATACGACCTCGTTTTCATGTTATTGTGCCGTATTGGGAACCTGGTTCACGCCCTTGTATTCTAAACGGCGCCCCATATATGACGTGTTCTATAACGCCGACCGAGTTAAGAAAGCTTTCTGATATTCATGTTTTGTATGATCAGAAAACCGAATAAGACTAGCCCAGATTTAGCATCATGCCTGCCAAACTAATACACTTAAGATATGTTAAATGTCACAATGCTTTAGATGTCGCTAAGAAGAAAATCCTGGCTTTTGAACTTATCTGCGACAGAAAAGTTCTTAGAATATCGTGAACAAAGAAGAAGAAACATAATGGTATCCTTGAATATTTGAAGAGAACTAATTTTTATACAGAAAATGAAATACTTTGGCTATATTAAATGTCAGTGGTTCGGAAAGATCGGTCATGGAGTATGTGATTCATGGCGGAAAAGACAGGGATCGAACAGCGTAGAGATGGAGACATTAGGTTGTAGAAAACTTGGGCCTGTGGGTACATGAGGCAGGGATCGAACAGCGTGGTGATGATACACTGGCTTGTAGAAAACTTGGGCATGTGGGTATATGAGACAGGAGAACTGGCCATGTATCGAGAAACTTGTCTCCGGGCTACGTTCTGAAAGGACGGGATATAAATATGATTGGTGTTTTTTTTAAATAACTGTAATGGAAAAGCATGGTTCATGGACAACCTGGCAAGTGGCGACAAGTACCATAATTTACACAGAACCTTAAAGATACCATGGGTACAAACATGCTTGGGGCAGGATAACTGACCAGGAATCGAGTCTTTCTGGTGGGATGCGATGAGAGCGATGTTCTGTAAGGGATTTGCTGTTCCAGATTATCGAGAAAGGTGATTTGTGGAATCGGACAAAAGTCGTTATTTTGACTAGATAAATTTGGGGATAAATGATATGAATTTTCCGCATTCGGGTTTCGAAATGAATTGAGTCAAGAACCGACATCACATGACTCAGGACATTCCTATACCTGCTCTACCCCCATCTTTAGCAGTTAGGGAAGAACTCCAGTACTAATGGTACCAGTTACAGTCGATTATGTGCCCGTTTGGCCTGCACTGTCGGCCAGGACCTCTGGTCACTCCCTGCCGTATCATTCTCACTTCGCCATCAGGATCTATCTGCTCTTCTACACTATACACATGATCCCCATGGGCCTTGACCACGTTTGCCCTATCGTGCACAAATACCAATACCCCACCCAATGTTTTTCGTGTGTTTTCTGAGACTCGTTGACAAACGTTGGTTTTCGTCCGCCTTGCTTTCGTGTCGGATTAATCTTGAACACAACTATGGCTTCTTTATGATACTGGTCGATGGTTCTCACATGTGCTGGTTGTTTTATTTCTATCGTTGATATCTTGAGTTTAATTGCATTTCCTTTCTGCGGATTTTCCGATGGTGTTCGGTGCTGTTCGTTCTTTCTTTTTGTTAGGCTTATGCTTGCAGTCTTGAGAAGGATTAATTCTCAGAAGTACTCCCCAATCGCTGCTCCTGTCAGGACAATTTCACAAATCTCTCCTATATTTGAGCTTGTGCTTGAGCCTTTTGTGCCGTTGTCTCTGTCATTTGATGGCAAGGAGCCGTATATTCTCTTCCTGTTTCCCATTGTGTCTTGCTTGTCTTCCGAACTGTCTCGTTCTCAGTCTTCTTCTAATCTTTGGTTTCTGTTTGTATGCTCTTGGCGTCCTTGTTGGTTTAGGATGCAGATTCCTGATTGTTGTTCTCCCTCCCTCTCTCTCTCTGACATACACTCTCTCTCTCGCACCCCCCCCCCCCCCACTCTCTCTCTCTCTCTCTTACATTCTCTCTCATTCACACACTATCTTACTCTCTCTAAAACAGCAGCTCAGCTTGCGTTCTTTCTTCTCGAATTTTCTTCAACTGATTTCCACCGTGTGTGTGACGCATCTCTGATGATGAGATGACGATAATGAAATGACGACGAGATGAGATGAGATGGTTTCCACTTCAACCTTAATTTCAGCCACGTGAGGGGATTTAACAAGTACACATCTAGATGGCAGGTTAGTACACTAACCACCACGACACCTTGGCTTGTGACAAGAATAGAAACAGCAACACTTAGAACCCAACCTATCACCGTTCACTATAAAACTGGCCAATCACCGTTAACTTTATAAAGTAGTCCGTCTCAATTAACCACACAACAAATAGAAAGGAATGAAAACCACGACAACAATAAGCTACGCGTTGTGCGGGAGACACAACCACTAATCATGTTATTGGGCCCTTTTGTTCTCTTGTCCACTTTCAGATCAGTGCGCGGATCCGTCTCTTTAATATCCAGGTTACGCCTGCCAATCCCATAAATGACCCGGCATGCTCTGCTGACAATCCGGGACATAACGGGCCGACAACGGATTCACTCGGCGGAAAATATCAGCTTTTTGTTATTATTCGATTGATACAAATATGAGATTCAGCATGGCGTTTAGCGAACTAAAGAAGAAGAAGCATGACGTTTCTTTATACTCAGCCCTGCTTGTAATAACATTTCATCCTTAATCAGGGGTCTAAAAACTGTGTACGACAAGCTCCGAGAAGGTTTTGCATGTCGGAAGGTAAACAATATAAAATAACACAAAGTAATGCAGCATTCATTCATTCATTCATTCATTCATTCAGTAGATGGTCCTTTGCAGAACCACGCTCCCATAACAACCTTTCGGAAAACCTCTCGATCATAAGCAAGATGTCCCGCGTCCGATACACCCATCTGGAGATTATCCACATCCACATCCTGCACCCATCTTTCTTTGGCCTTCCCCGTTCTCTCATTCCAGGCATGTCTGCTCCCCCCTCCCCCCGCATATCCATACAGGACATCGTTGTCAACATCAGCATTTTACTGCTGTTGTAGAATCCTTGGCAAAATTACGCTCAGTAGTTTGCCATTGCTTTCTGAGCGGCCGGCTCACATATCCCGTAAGTAACGGGCACGACGAGAACCGCTACTAATTCTCGCGCAGCCGCGTTCGCTCATGTGGATAAACGGGATTACGGAGAAAGTCGCTAAAACCTAGGCCAGGGAGACCGGCTCCCAGGCATATACCCTTTCATTAATGTTCTCTCCAAACTTTCGTGGCGTTTCAAGTGACCAAAATATTTCAATTTTATTTGTTTTATCGTCTTTAATAGTCAACCTTCTTCAATATTCAACTCTTGAAGTATGGATGCATTTGTTCTTTTCTTTACCCAAGATATTCTTAGAACCCGTCTATAACATTTACATTCAAAGGCATTTATGCACTGCTCAGCTTGTTTAGTAAGTGTCCAGGTCTCACAGGCGTATGTTGCAATGGGAAAGATGCATGCTCTTAAAAATCTGATGTTTGTAGTTCTGTCTGTCCCTCTCCACAATTTATTCAGTTGTTTTAGCAATGCAGCTTTACATAACAGAATTAAGAACAATACGTTGCGACGACTAGCCTTTATCAGCAGACAAATACATACACAAAACACAACATTTAATCACGAAGACGACCCTCCAGTGACTACATTAAAACATAAGAACGTGATGAGAAGAATATACAGATTAAAAAAAAAATGAGAACAGTGAAGAGAAAATTAAAATTTGAAAAAAAATAGTCCTGTTGGGATTCTGAGATAAGTCTTTATTCACGTCTTTACTAGGCCAGGCGATGTTCTTTACTGTTGAAAGGTAGAACCAAAGAAAGAAAGCAAGAAATAAAGAAAACAAAAGAAGAAAGAAAGAAAGAAAGAAAGAAAGAAAGAAAGAAAGAAAGAAAGAAAGAAAGAAAGAAAGAAAGAAAGAAACACGGGCAGTTCACACAGGATGTAGTATGAACGAGCCGAGAATAGAACACAATGCAAATAAACTGGACCAAGACCAAGTAAAGACAGAAGCAGGACACCCGGTGAGAACAAACAATGAGAACAAACAAATGCTGGAACGGACAAACATGTCTATTTACTGAAGACCGGTAGTAATAGCAGTAGTACGCATGCGTCAGAATGGCGTTTGTATAAAGGATGTGACGTGATAGTAGCCGTCACAATAGTGTAGTATTACAAAATGTTGTCTTCGCACGGTTCCAACTTCATAGCAACGGATCGCCGCATAATTGCTCCATTCCCGTGCCAGTGAATACCACACAGAACACTCATCATTTCCCATGTGAACTTGCGGGGTAAATAGCGGCCGCGACAAGATCAAATCGACAGAGCACTGACAACAAGACGCCGTCCTTCATGTGGTTCATTGTCGACGAAGACAGCGGATTAAACACACACAAGCACAAGCATCATCGCATGAGACAGCCGCCGTAATGCAGGCATTAAACTGTCTGTCATTTTCTGAATCTGCATTTCAATACAATACAGTATGACAATATGTCGTAATGTAGCTGAGATAGTGTGCACAAAGACTTGCAAGCACACTTACTGGAGGTCAATCTTTCTCTATTACCAGTGTCCCCCAGGCGAACCCACACCGACTTCAGAGGTACTTGTAATGTACGTCCCCAAGTCAAGGACCGAATGTTTAATAACGAGCGTTTTTATCCATTCAGCCATACTGACCTCTCATTAGGATATTAAGTGAGATATATGGCTCGCACTCAATTGCAGATGATACAGTCTTGATTGCAGACAATGAACAGGATCTACAATACCCAGGTATAATGAGGTGAATTGGTTATGTATAGACCCGCTGCAGGCCAATAAGATCCACCATAAGCAATTTCTTATAATGAAATTATGGGTTGGCGTGGCCGAGAGGGTTAATTAGCTTACGCTTTCTCTTATGACCGCTGGGTAGTGGGTTCGTTCATCACATCGGTCAGTTGGAATGTTGACTTCGCTTCCTTGATTACAGGACTTAAACTACAAGTACCTCAGAAGTTGAAGTGGGTTCACCTGGTGGTAATAGGGAAAGCTAACCCAGACGATAAAATAAGTTCAGCGCACTCACTAGTGGTTGCAAAAACTAGTAGTAGTTGTACGTTTCTTGAATACGCTTGAGTCTAAAGCGAGCGAACGCAAAAATAAAAAAAAAAACTCACACACAAACAAAAAACAAAACAAAACAGGCATGGTGGATAGAAATCAGTTTAAATAAAACGTGTATGTGTTTACTCTCTCTCTCTCTGTCACTCTCTCTCTCTCTCTGTTTCTCTCTCTCTCTCTCTCTCTCTCTCTCTCTCTCTCTCTCTCTCTCTCTCTCTCCCTCTCTCTCTCTTTCTCCCCTCTCCCTCCCTCTCTGTATCTCTCTCCTTGTATCTCTATCTCTCTGTTTACACCTCTCTCTCTCCCCCCCCCCCCCCTAATACCCCACCCACACCCCACGATCTATACATATTGATCTGTTTCATTTTAAATTGTAATATCTAACAGCAATCGTGATTTCCCTGATCTGTTATAATTCCAGTATTTGTCCAAGTCACGTCTGGTAATCTGCTGACACGCGATGACATTAATCTGCTGACACGTGATGCCATGTTCAGATATAGATTGATCTGAAGCAATGGACTTCATTGATTACTAGTCCCACCCAATCTGGGCCCCAAGGAACTTTGACTATGGCGAAATAGTTTGCAACCAAGCTGCAATATTTGCGCAATTCGGCCGGCTAATCTGACTCTTTTGAAATTAGTCGCAAGTCATTTACAGTACGATGCAAGCAATTGCAACAACTAACATGTCTATATTGCTAAATATTTTAATGCTATTTAGTTGTGATTAGTCGTTTTTTTTGCGCCAACTAAAATAATTATATGCCTAGACATCTTAACTCTATTTAGCTATTACTAGTAGTTTCAAATGTCACAATATTGTATTAGTAGTTAGTTGTTACTAGTCATTTCACGCGTCAACTAAAATGTCTACATTGTTAAACATCTTAATGCTATTTAATTGCTACTGGCCGTTTCATGCGTCAACTAAAATATTTACATTAATCATCATCATGCGCCATGCCGATAAGCTTGAGCGGTCACGTTTCGCAATCTCACACGATCACGAGAGTTGTGGTTCAACTCTGCGTTCTTGTCTCGACCATACCACGTGGCTAAGCCATCCAGGTACATTGCTAAAGATCTAAATATTATTTAGCTATTACTAGTTTTTTCATACGTCACAACATTGTATATATTTCTAATATACTGTATGTATGTCAAATGGCTGTTGTGATTTTCTTGGCAATTTAAAGTTCATTGTTTGCCACTGCTTTCTGAATGGTCGACGTTCATACCATCGAAGAAGCAAAATGATCTGATCCCAAATCACCTGCGGCTGATTTTGAACCCTCGACAGGCTATGTCGGGCAGTCATGAGCCTGCGTTCACTAACCTTTAATTCCCAGACGCCCGACTTAAGGCATATTTTCAGACCGAACCCCCCGCCCCCTCCAGACTCGATATGCACTCTCTCGATTGGGCTGCAATGTTGCAGAAATGCCACTTGATACGTCAGCGGTCAACACTGGTTCGCTAACCCTAACGCAAGATGTCAGTGAAGGCTTAAGTAACTGACGGCACTAACCTCTTCAGTTTGGTCGACATCGGCAAATACAAGATAACAGAAATGTGTCAAAACTTGCCAGATTGTCTCGGGTTTTAGTTGAATTGTGAGAGGGAGAGGGGTGGCGTGGGGGGAAAAGGCGAGGAAATCTTGAAATGTAGGTAAATATAATGTAAAAAAACCGGACGCTTAGTTTTTTCCTTGAGTCAAACACTCGAACCGAACCCAATCGTGGTTCTAAATTTGGTTCAGTAAAAGCCGCCAGATAAATATGCCACATATAACATACACATCTCCCCATATCTGCTTCTAGAACATTCTGCTGACGCGATGGCGCGGCAAATGGTATACCTGTTATTACAAGTAAGGAGATCCAGACGAGCATGGACAGCGAGGCACAGCTGCTAAGGCGACTGTGCAGATGCGACATGAAATAATCGATGATTTGTGAGCAGAAGTCTACACATGATTTATTGCCCTTTACTTAAATAGCCGCAGATTTATTGCCCTTTACAGAAATAGTTGCTTTTAGATCCCACAGGGATACAAACAAGATTCCAATCAAAGCGTAAACAATGTGCAATGTTGTTCTTAGTATAAGCTGCTCGGACATGGACAGAAGTATTTCCAATCGATACAAAATGCTCAGTTTATTAATTTTCATTCTTCATACAAAATCACTGCAGCAGCAAATTTGTACAGAGCGGTTTTGTCACTGTTATTTTGACTTTAACATTTAGCAGCCATTACTCTCTTTGAACAAAGTCACCTTCATCGCTTCTCGGCCTTTTGGCTAAGATGATCGAATATTTTCGGCTTGAGAAAATGGGACGAGTTATTCGCTCTCAGGGAAGACCTTCAAAGCCCACACAAAGAACAGGAAGGGCAAGGCATCTCTTTGAGCTGTAGACTATGCTGAGAGGCATGATTACATCAAGGGAGTCATTCGTAACATTGTGCATGATCCTGGTCGTGGAGTTCCTCTAGCCAAAGTGCAATCCGTACAAGTATAGCATGCTGACGGAGACGTTTCATGCCGCTGAGGGTATGCACACTGGACAGCTCATTTACTGCGGCAAAAAAGCAAATATTCAAATTGGTAACATACTACCCAATGGCATGATGCCTGAAAGTACCATTATGTGTTGCATGGAGGAGAAGAATGGAGACAGGGACAAAATGGCAGGTACATCAGGTAAGTATGCAACTGTGATATCCCACAACCCTGAGATTAAGTCATGAGTAAAAACTACCATCTGACACCAAGAAAGGGTTTCCAAACCAACTAACTATTTCCGAGCTGTGTAAAAAGGCCGTTAGTGGTTTGCGGTTAATAAATATATAAAGCTATTAAAATTGTTTTGAAAGAAAGTTGAAACCGACTTAATGGACATAAATATAAAGGAAATATGGGAAAGATATCGATTAGCAAAAAGGAAGTAGAAACACAATCATATAACTGTATGGAAAATTTGGCTAGAAGGCAACACACAGGGGAATGAATTACTGGCTGAAGGAACAGCAGTTACATAACTTAGGCAGCAGTCTAATTACAATACAAGGCCCGAATTACAATTAAAAGTTCATAGCACTATAATAGGTTTCTAGAAGAAAGATATATGCATTGATTAACTGTTTTGTGCCATCTGCCAACCGAGCCATGATTGGAATTGTTGCTGGAGGTGGGCGTATTGACAAGTCTATTTTGAAGACAGGACGTGCATATCACAAATACAAGGCCAAGAGAAACTGCTAGTCTAAAGTCAGAGGTGTTGCCATGAACCTTGTTGGGCATCCTCATGGTGGTGGTAATCACCAGCACATTGGTAAGGCATTCACAGTCAGGAGAGGTACATTTGCTGGCAGAAAAGTTTGGTCTCATTGCTGCTCGCTGTACGGGTCATCTCAGAGGTACTAATCAGGTTACATCCAAGGAAAAAGAATAAATGTCACTGTTGGCATTTCACTGGAATAAATCAGTTTGGGAAGACGAAAAAAAATTAGATGATCGAATGACACACAGGGACGTGGAGACATAATGGGGCAGCTCTGGATCCTGGGGTAACCGCGAGCCCTTATAAAAAATAAAATAACAATATCCATTTTGTGGCGGACTCAGTCAAAATTTATTAATCTGAGCCACGAATGGATCCTAATATAACTTCTCTTTGAGGTTGAACGGGGCAGGAGTAATGGTGAAATCGAAAGCATTTGGTCTCAGATACGCTCTTCAGTATCCATATGGTCGTCAATTCTTTTAAGATTAATTCCTTTCAGATTAATAACCGATTTGTGGTTGATTAGTCACAGGAGTAATCTGAAGCTGGGGTGGACCCTAATTATAGCTTTTCTGAGAGTTGATGGAAATGAGGGAGCTGATAAACTTGCTGGCTCTGCATCCAGCACATGGATCGTGTCGATGTTATTAATGCCCATAGAGATATGCCGAGAGCGGAGGACCTTGACGCCAGTTGTCTAGAAAGAGAGACTTGGGAGCAAGAGCGACCAGACAAGAACTGACACGACTAGACACGAGAGACACATCGGGTCAATGAGGGACCCCGTCAACCAACATAGAGCTGGTACTATTAGCCACCGGACGCTGATGCATATGTTAGGGGCTGGGGTGGGGAAAGGGG
Source organism: Cepaea hortensis (assembly GCA_963921405.1). Taxonomy (NCBI): domain Eukaryota; kingdom Metazoa; phylum Mollusca; class Gastropoda; order Stylommatophora; family Helicidae; genus Cepaea; species Cepaea hortensis. The sequence goes on from OY992893.1 coordinate 78,699,312, forward strand.
TCTGCGCACCTATAAACACATCCGGAGTGCAAGAATAATATCAAACAGATGAATTAATTACAGTTGTTCTACTGAGGTTGAACGGGGCAGATGTAATGAAAGACAACATTGTGTCTTTAGATAGATTCGTGTTTTTAACTTTCCATTCTCTTGTTGTCTCTCTCGTTCCCAAGCCACACACTAGGTGTGATCAGCCATTGAACATATGTACCCAGCAACGCATTGTGCGTTACTATTCGTTCTCTTGTTTAATCCTCTTTCTAGGGGAGTACGTCACACGTAGCCACGCACCTAAAAAGTCGGTGTATCCGATTTCAGCATTCATAAGTGTCAGCTTTACGTCCTCCAGAAATATTCCATCCAAGGTAACGGACTCTATCTACACATGGGAAGATTTGTTTTCCCTAACAATTTTGCCAGAGCAGCCTATTCTTTGCGATACCCAACGGCTGTGGCAGAAGTCGGATGTGTCGACCTAACGACGCAAGAACGCAGCTCTGCTGTAAACAGGCACAACGCAATCACGTCCGAAAAAAAAACTCCGGATGAACGCAGAAGAAGAAAAAGAAACTCGCAAACGGGACCTCGGATTTTTCGCCCTTATCCGATAAGGAAATGTATCTGATGTTGCTACCTAGAGACCTGGGGATGCGTGTGATATCGTTAGATACCAATAGTCCTGGTAAAAATCCCCAACCCTATGCAGGAATCAACCCGGTAACTTCTGAGCCTGTGGTGGACGACCTAGGTTTGTTTTTCCTAACAATTTTGGCAGGGCTGCGACACTACTGCCTACTGATTGCGATGTCCAGTGCCCGGCGTCTCAGCCGCGGCCCCCTCTATTGTATCTTTAATATTTGGTCTGAACAACAACCCAAAAAAATCTAGCTAAGTATGCGGACCAGTAGTTGAAAGGTTACTATGCCCACCAAAGGGCATAGGGATTTCAACTTATGTTCCTTTTAATGTTTTCATACAGTGTTAAAGATTAAGGGGTTTGAACCCAAAACTCTGGTACACATGAGTATCAAAGAAATATTTCCAAATGGTAAATTCAATCCATCACTACTACAAATAGTGTGTATGGACTACGCTTGAGTTCAAAGAGAGCGAGAGCCCCTCAAAAAAAATTGTTGTTAAAGTTTTAAGAAAATGTGCGTCTTCTGCAAGACGTTGCGTTCAACCCCAGATTGATTTTCTAAGCAATTTTAAATTTAGTACTTTGTCCTTGCTTTCTGAAGCAGTAGTCAATGTTAAAGTCCCACTGACCAGACGTGGAATGAACCCATTAACCCGCAGTCAGCGAGCAGAAAGTTTAAGCGTCAGCGCCTTAAATCTATTTGGCACAGATGAAGACTTTGGCCGAAATGTTTTCTCGCACCTGTGTATGTTAATCCGTTACGTAAAGCTTTCTAGCTGGCTTACTCCAAACTCAGCAGCTACTAACTCGCGGCCCTAAAGTTAACAAAGCAAATGAGTATTACACATTTTATTCGAGGAATAACAAATATCCAATTTTGTGCAGACCGAAAGACATCGCTTCAACTTTGCAATTTTCGTGGGGACAATAAATATTCCACATTCAAACAATATCAGTGATTGTGTTTTAAGTATTTCAGCTAAAGTGTAATACATTTATTCACTTTAATGATATATAACTCGTTAGTGTGTAACTGACGAGATTCAGCGAAATATTCCAGGCCATTGTACAACTTATTATTGGTGGACCTGTGAACGGGGTCTCCAACATTTAGTAGATGCGGTTGTTGTACACAGTGAACAATTAGGGTTAGAATTTAATTGTAAGAAGACACAGATTATGGTCATCACTGGGAAGAAGGAAATACCACAACATAATATACAAGTAAATGGGCATATTCTTAAACAAGTGAATCGGCAGTTTCTCGAAACAGTCATAACATCTGATGGGAGATGCCTTGAAGCGATTAGAACAAGAATTGCCATTGCGAAGGTAGCCGTTTGCAAGATGAAAATCATACTGACCAATAAAATGATATCAATTGAAACGAGAAAAAGAGTGTTGAAATGCTACATAGAACCTGTAATTTTGTATGGACGTGAAGCGTGGACAATGAGCAGACAAGCTGAAAAACATCTCATGGCAGTGGAAATATGGTTTCTGAGGAACATGCAAAGAATACCATAACCAAAGAACAAGTCTTTCAAGAAACAAATGAAGATTGTAAACTGATTAGAAACATTAGACGTAGACACTCAATATATTTTGTGCATGTTATGAGAAGAAATTAACTGGAGACTTTGGTGACAACTGAGAAGATCGAAGGAAAGAGACCAAGGGGAAGACCGAGAAGTAAATACCTGGATGGCTTGGCCATGTGGCATGGTCGAGACAGAAACACGGAGCTGATCCACGACTCTGGTGATCGAGTGAGATGGCAAAACATGACCACCCATGCTTATCGGCATGGCACATGATGGATGAGTGGATTATTTGTGGCTCCTGTATTTAAATTCACTAAGGGAATACACTGCTTTGCTCCCGTGTGTTGCCGGGGCCCATAAGGGAAGCAAAGAATAGCAACACTGTAGCCTACCACGCATGTCGTAAGAGGCGACTAAGGAGGCTTGATGGTTCCGTCGCCCTGCTACTGAGTGAGTGCGTGGCGCGACACTTTGAGCTGTGAGTTTCGTGTGAAGTGCTTTTGAATCTGCCCGAGGTTTTTTGGAACGTGACTGCATGTTCGGAGCGATGGTAGATGGCTATGTCCCAGAGTTGACCGGTTTTTGCCTTATGCAGAAATGTGTGGCTGCTGGGCTTCTGGTTGACTGCCACTGCCATCGACTGTGAACTGTATTTTCGTGTACTGTGTGGGTGAACATCTAGGAAACATCCAGATGGGAAAATGACTGCCGATTCCATCAGAGATGAAGTGGGTGTTTCGTTGGGAACTATTGTGCTGACATTCTGGCGGCGGCATTATGCACAATGTATCTGTGCGGGCTGTTGTTTGTCGAGACTCCTGTCTTTTCCACTTTTCACATTGGGCAGTGGGGAGCATTTTGTGCAATATTCACTGGCACAGGAACGGAGCATAATGGGGACAACCCGTTGCTATGAGGTTGGAACTACGACTAACTAACTAACTAACTGCTTTGAACTTTATAGTTATATTTTGTGCTCATCCGTTTTTCTGTATGAGCTGGATTTTAATCACTCCTAATTTAGACATCTCAGAGAAAGAAACATAAACCAGGTGTCAACCCCTTGACAGCTGAATTAAGAAGAGGAAGCTGATATTGCACAGAGATCTTCATCTGATAGGTCTTGCTAATCCGATATCCGCTTCTCCGCAGACAGCTTTCATACGTCATACTATTCCTGCTAATCCGATATCCGTTTCTAAGCAGACAGCTTTTCATATGTCATTATATTTTGTTTATATCTACGCGCATGATTATTATTCAGCTATTACTAGCCTTTCCACACGTCAACGAAAATGTTTATATTTCTAAACATCTTAATGCTACCTGATTATTACCTGTCGTTTCATACGTCATACCACTGTGTATATGTATAGACACATTTTTGGTTTAGTTCTTACTGGTATTTCCACACGTCAACTAAAATGTCTATATTTCTAAACATCTTAATACTATTTAGTCATTACTAGTAATTTCATCGATTTGGCAGCAGATCGTCTTGCGTTGATTTTTACGAAATGGTATGGTTGTCGGTCGTTCAGAAAGCAATGGCAAACTACTGAACGTAAACATGCCAAGATATTACAACAGCGAAAAATGCGTGTGTCGACTGCGACGTCCTGTAAAGGATATGCAACTAACTTTTAAAGTCGTTTCATACGTCACAAAATTGTATATATGTCTAAACACATTCCTATATAGCTGTTACTATTCGATTCATGCGTTAGTTAAAATGTCTACATTACCAAACATCTCAATTCTATATAATTATTACCAGTCGTTCTATACATCACAAAGGCAATGAATGAATCACCAGAAAACGAGAAGTAGATTGTGAGTTTTACTAGAACGCGATTACAGATAACAAATTGGACGTTGCGGCTAAAGCCTTCGTCAGCACAGAATAAACAAACACAAATTGACACAACTACGTCATAAAAATCGCCTAAACGTATATTGTTGCATAGAATTGACACAACGTTTTGCCAAAGTATGTGGTTTTTAAACATCAATGATGTAGTCTTCTCCACCGCGTACATCTCAGTAACTCAATATTCTCATCCACAGACACAGTTTTATCTCAACTAGTTTTACACTTCAGAAGAATCTTTCTATTTCCAAACATCCGAACCACACCGAGATTCAACAATTGTGTATCATCTACCCATGCGGTTTTCAAACATCAATATAGCACAGAAGTCGCTTCCATACGGGCTATAATAACCTGGTATTCTTATGAAAGTGTATCACTAATCGTTGTTTTTGTTTTTAATTTTTTTGGTTTTTAATTTTTACACCTGACTGGCACCTGGCCGTCTTCACAGACGATAGTGTATAAATTAAAGTTATACTTCTCCATAACACAAAGCCTGGGTTGACTTGTAGAGACCATGTGTTGCCCATGCAGCATGATCCCTCTCTCGACCTGCCCAGTTTTACTGCAGAGGAAAGGTTACACGATTGCGTCTGGAACAAGACAAGCTGCAAAAGATGCCGGATCAGTAGAGAAATACTCTAACTGTCCGCCTGTCGGGGCTTCCATCCTAGAACAGCTGCCGACGAAAGCTTAGGGACAGGTCTGCCCTGAAATGACATTTAGTCTTTAGGTGGCATTCCCTCGCACTACGGTTTTGACTGGACTAATTAAGTCGGATCAGGTTATGCACAGATACAGCTAAAACACGCTCGACATTCACTTCTTCTGTTCCTTATGTTCCATTGGAGCATAGTCACTCAGCATATATGCCGTGACAAAATATTATTTAACGTGGCGGAAGTGAATGAGTTAAAGTACGAATGTTCACAAATGCTCTGCTTGTTTCATTGTACTGTATAAAAAAAAAATAATTGCCCATATATACGTATTTAAGTATGTTGAGATATTCAGAGTATGTTTTGAATGACCATGGGAGTGACCACATGCCATGCTCAGTCCTGATCTCTAAACCCAGGAAAGTTAAAGCTGGGAGAGCGCGCAAGACCTTCCGGTATGAGAGGACCGATTGCCTTCTTGGACACCTCAGACAAGGGGCATGCAACAGGACTGTTAAAACTCCCTTTTTGCAGCCCCCCCCCCCCCCCCCCCCCATGGTGGACCCCAGAAGTAGACCATGCTTGGAAAGCAAAGAGAGCTGCAGTGAAGCAGCTAAAGAAAGTGCTACAGACACTTCGAAGCTCACGAGAGGAAGTGGACACAGCGGAAAACGTCAAGAAAGACAAGGTGGAGGTTTTCAAGCGCTGTGCTGCAGAGGCCAAGAAGGCGAAATGCGAATGTTTTATGAAGGAGATTGGAGGTGATAAAACCCTGCGAAAATTCTGGAAACTGCACAGGCAAATGCAGAGAAAAGATCGGCCTATGACAGTGGGAACAATTTATAGAGATGATGGTGTGCGCGTGACAACAGACAAAGAGAAAGGGGAGGCGTTTCTCCAGAGATTTTTAGAGCAGACCAATCATAATGATACGGACACCAGGGATGCAGTTAGAGAGGAGTTATCTGGCACCACGAAGAATATGCAGTATGAAGACATCATACGGGTGGAAGATGTTAAACACATTTTGAAAAAGGCAAAAGACACGGCACCAGGGCCCGATGGGGTCAGGTATGGCCACATGAAGGGTTTGAGCGATGCAGACCTGGAGGAGATGACCGACTGCTTTAACCAGAGCATTAGGACAGCATCAGTACCGCAGGATTGGGTGCACAGCTATCTCATCCCTCTCCCAAAACCATTCAAGGATCAGTCAAAGCTTAGCGGCTTTAAGATCATCACCCTTCAAAATACATTTGGGAAGGTTTTAGAGAAGGTAGTCGCTGTTAAGCTGCAGGATTTTTTGGAAAGGGGGAAGCTGCTTCCAAGAGGCCTGGGGAGCTACAGGCCAGGAAAAGATACCTGGTCAAATGCAGCCACTTTTGCCTATGATGTTTATGAGGGGTTCCAGAGTAGACAGGAAACGATGGCGGTAGCGCTTGATCTCGAGGATGCATACAATAGAGTTCGATATGATATTTTGATGACCGCACTGATGGAGAAGGGGGTCAATCCCTGGTTGGTGAACTGGATAGCAGCCGTCCTGCACTCTCGTCGGGTTGCTCTCCGTCTGGGTGTATGGACCTCAGAGCCACATATGTTAACCCCGGGACTGCCACAGGGATCTGCAGTCTCACCGGTGCTCTTTAATGTGTATACGAGCAAGATTGCAAACCTAGAAGCACCAGGGGTTGGAAGAATACTAACATTTGCAGATGATATTCTTGCATATAGGCAGGGGAGAGATAGGGAACAAACAGCCCAGGAGTTACAGGCGACAGTAGATAAAGTGATTGTCTGGTGCACAGAAATGAGTGCTGTCATCCACCCGGAAAAGGCGGCGGTTTTGTGGTGCTCTCTGGACAACAGGATTATAAGAGCTGATGTCCCAAGCCTCGCGATAGATGGTAGAAATGTCAGCAGAGAGAACAAACTGAAGTATCTGGGGATCACATTTGACAGGAGCCTATCCTTCAAGGACCATGTGGAGACGGTTGTGATAAGATCTCAAAAGGGACTCAGTGCACAAAACTATGGCTGCAATGGACACAGAGCAGAGAATGCTTTTCACACTATATCAGCACTTGATCCTCTCAGTAATTGATTATGGATTAGGTCTGCTCACTGTCTCAGAGAGTCAGCTGGTGAAGTTAGAGCGCATATAGAACGAAGCTATGCGGGTCATTCTGGGATGCACTAGAGACACCCCAGTAGTGTGTATGCGTTACATCCTTGGTCTGCCGACTGTTGCTGGCAGGCTCAAGGTGATGCAGGCGAAGGCATACCTCAGAGTAGCTGCAGACACAGACCACCCACTGCATGAGGCGCTGGACGCAGTTAAGGGTCAGCGACTGATAAGAGGGAAATCATGGATGGCTCAGGCGGAGGATACGATCAGACAGGTGTGCCCTTTGGAGAACATTAGGCGTGGAGAGGAGTAGGTCAGAGTGCCAGCGGAGCAGTCAGACTTGTGCAGAGTTATAATCACATTATGCCGGGAGTGCAGGGAGTGGCCAGCAGGGGCCACGGAAGTGGAAATCCAGTAACTAATTCAGGAAAATGCTCACTCGGGTGATGTGATTATCTACACAGATGGTTCGGTGTCGATGGTCGATGTTTGGGGCAGGAGAGCCTGGCATATGATACCACAACATCCAGCTTAAGAATGGAGGTGGAGACAGTCACTGCGGCTCTCCGCTGGATGGAGAATACGACACACACACATCGCTTCGCTTCGGAGGTCACGGGTGACAAGCATCGCCTTTTCTCCGGGGCATGCCGGTGTGCTGGGAAATGAACAGGCGGACAGATTGGCTGGCTCTGCAGAACTTGGTGGAGTATTGATACCATGACAAGGCAGATGTGGTTGCGGCCTTGTGGGAGCACGTGCACACCTCGGAGGAGCAAATGGATTACCATGGTCTGGCAAGAATGAGACAGCGAGGAGTGACGAGGGGATCTGGCCGACGCTCAACGCTCAAAGGAAAGGCGAGACGGACATATAATCAGATTGCTACTGGTTCTATTAGTGTTGGAACTCTTCGCTGGCTACTTAGGATGGGGACGGAGCGCTTATGGGAATGCCCTGAATGCTGTCATGTCGATTCCTAAATCAATCAATCAATCAATCAATCAATCAATCAATTCAGAGTATGTTGGTAATGTTACAGTCTAGATTACATATCATTTACTTGATATAAGATCTGCGAGTGTTTATCAATAGACAGGAGACATCATCTACACAAGAGGTTAGCCATTAGACCCCAACTAAAAGTTAACGAGCAGAACATGCGAAGAGATCACACTCGCTGGCAGGTTAGAATTGGATGTTAGTCCGCCGTGGGCAAAAGTCCAGACGTTTTCGTCTCACGCATGTATGCAATGAACTTGATTTGCTGTTGTGAAAAATCAAGGACATATATTCTGGACCCGGAGTCTTAGACTGCAGGGAAGACAGTTTTGGGTTATTTCTTTGTGGAAATGATGTTGTAAAGTAGTTAGAGAATAATTGAAGCAGCGACTGTATTCGTTCTTCGTCACGACAGCCATAGTATGGGCAGCGTATCTTAGAGCTTGCTTAATTGGAACAGTGCTTGCAAAGCGATTTATAAAATGTTCCCGTTTGTCAATACATCAGAGTATGTTAGAGTACCTCAGTGGGGCAGTTATTCGAGCGGCATTCTACAAAGAACTCGCTAAATGACGATGATTATCGCAAGATGACACACATGAAATCTTAAATGCAGACATGTGTGTGTATATGAGATTTAAACGCACAACTATGTTGCTGGCGCGCATACTGATAAATCAGAGAAGAACGGGCAAAGAACGACGCTTGGGGCATTACGGCATTTGTTGGAAATAAATAAATAACATTTTATACATCGATTTTCAACTTGAGCAGTGCTTCTGTTAGCCTAGTGTACAATTGGCAGCCATTAGCGCAAAGCTTTCATCGTCTTGTTAAAATAACTTTTATTTCTAATCTAGGAAAATGCTAACTTTTGCTTGAGTTTAGATTTGTGCTTTTAAGAAATACTTAAAAAAAAACACCGTGATAATCAATAGTTTCCTAACCAACTAACTGTTTCCGAGCTGTGTAAAAAGGTCGTTGGTGGTTTGCGGTTAATAAATATATAAAGCTATTAAAATTGTTTTGAATGAAAGTTGAAACCGACTTAATGGACAGAACTTTAAAGGAAATATGGGAAAGATATCGATTAGCAAAAAGGAAGTAGAAACACAATCACATGACCGAATGCGAAATTTTGCTGGAAAGCAACATACAGGGGACGAAATTATTGCCTGAAGGAACAGCAGTTATACAATTTAGGAAGCAGACAATTATAATACAAGCTCGAAAAAAAAAGAAATTCCTAGCACTGTAATAGGTTTCTTGAAGGAAGGCATACGCGTTCGAAAGACAGCTGCGTGCGATATGACAGCAGATCGCGCTTCGTTGGTGTTGCATTGGTATTGGTGCCGGTCGTTCAGAAACCAATGGCAAACTACTGAACGTAAACTTGCCAAGAGATCACAGCGGCAGAAATGATGGTGTCGACTGCGATGTCCTGTAAAAAGGGTATGAAAAAAAACACAACAACGATGTAATATATATATATATATATATATATATATATATATATATATATATATATATATATATATATATATATATATATATATATATACGCACAGTCCAAATATGACCCCAGGACAGTACACCAATCAGGGAGAGACAACTGAGCGTGCAACACAAGAACACTCACTCACGCAAACTCCAGTTTTTCCCAGTGCGATATGAAACATATAATTTCTGCATTAACGCCCCCTGAGAGACAGGATAATTTATTTTGTCACAGATATGTCCTGGACATTTCTCTGGGGCATCTATGTCAATTTTTGAAAACGCGCTCTGCGCGTTCTTAGATGAACCTAAGAAATATAAGGCACTCCGATGACGTTAGCTGAAACCTAATTTTCTTGGAATTCGCAAACAACAGAATCAAGCCGGCGTACACTTTCTTTCTGGGTTGTTGCGGGTCAGAACAGGATTACATTAACTTCTTATGTTGTATCCTCTATTGAGGCAAAAGCCTTTAATTAATTAACGACAAGCAGTCCTATATTTTGCTATCTCGTGTAGCTCCGTCCTAGTAGACGCCAACAAGAACAATGTAGGTGTAATCTTATCACAGGAGCTGGGTGGCAACGTGGATAGCTCGCTTGCCTACCTAGAGAGTGGGACAGGTTCAGACATCAGTTGCAGGAATTCATTTTGATTTGTGAGAAAGGAGAGAAGAAGAAGAAGGAGAAGAATGAGGAGGAGAAGGAGAAGAAGAGGGAGGAAAATAAAAAGAAGAAGGAGAAGAAGAAGGAGAGTAAGAAGAAGAAGGAGAAAAAGAAGATGAAGAAGGAGAAGAAGAAGTAGAAAAGGGAGAAGAAGGAGGATGAGAATAAGAAAAGGAAGAAGACGAAGAAGAAGAAGAAGAAGAAGAAGAAGAAGAAGAAGAAGAAGAAGAAGAAGAAGAAGAAGAAGAAGAAGAAGAAGAAGAAGAAGAAGAAGAAGCAGAAGAAGAAGAAGAAGAAGAAAGAAGTAGTAGAAGAAGAAGAAGAAGAAGAAGAAGAAGAAGAAGAAGAAGAAGAAGAAGAAGAAGAAGAAGAAGAAGAAGAAGAAGAAGAAGAAGAAGAAGATACAGACACATGCACAACCACAATAATAGACTGGCGGTAGCGATGGAATAATCCCCATCTACTGGAGACTATTCCGGTTTCAAAGCGCCAAATCTCTTCAGCACGAGGAGAAATGCTTAGAGCTGCGATGATTAAAACAGAACAAAACGACGCGTGGGTATTAAGCTATTGCACTTTCGAAGACAGGCAATGGGAGCTCCAGAAGCAATAAAAGTGCTCATTCTCTCTCTCTCTCTCTCTCTCTCTCTCTCTCTCTCTCTCTCTCTCTCTCTCTCTCTCTCTTTCTCCCCCCCCCCCCTTCAGTGTGTCAAATCTTTCGATCGCTCTCTATATTTACATCTCTCTCCTCTCCTTTTCCTCAGTTTCTCTCTGCATTCTCACCTCTCTCTACCACTCTCATTCATCTCTGTTTTCTTTCTCCGCTCTCTCTGCTCTAGTTCTCTCCTTTGTCTTTCCTTTCTCCCACTCTACCCTCCCCGTCTATACTGTTGCACTCTCTCTCCTCATTCTTCTCTGTTTCCTCTTTTCTCCCTCTCCTCCCCTCTCTCTTCATCCAGTCATTTCACTCCTCTCTCCAGCTGTCTCTCATCTCCTATCGACTCTCTCTCTCGCTCTCTCTCTGTGTCTCTCTCTGTCTCTCTCTGTCTCTCTCACCTCAGTCTCCACACACTTCTTCTCTACTCTCTTTCTTTATTTCCTTTCTCAAGAAACAGTTGGCGACTATTGGAAACAATCTTGACACCAATTAAGCACTCCAACGTGGAACAGATGTCATGGAAACCATCTTTTGATGCGAGGTATCATATTTGCAGACGCATGTTAAGAACGGGATGAAATATTGCAAACCCAGGTTGAGAAAATAAACTGAACTTTCTGTAAGGTCGCGGAGAAACATTCTGTTCTAATTAGGAGAACCAGACACCAATGTCTTGAAGAGTAATTACCAAGGTAAGAACGTACACGTCGACACGAACTAGCGAGGTGTAGTCTTTATCACATGAGCCGTGAGACAGCGTGGGTAGCGCGGTTGCCTATCTAGAGAGTGGTACAGGTTCAATCATCAGCAATAGCAGAATTTTGTTTTTACCAGTGCGGCTTTAAGGTTGAGGAAGGAGAAGGAGGAGAAGAAGAAGAAGAGGGAGAGGAAGAAGAAGAAGAAGAATCAAAAGAAAAAGAAGAAGAAGAAGAAGAAGAAGAAGAAGAAGAAGAAGAAGAAGAAGAAGAAACGAAAGGAGGAGGAGGAGGAGGAGTTAAACATATATATTTATGGCAGATGGCAAGGAGTTTTATTGCAACCAAAGATAACATCTGTATATTTTACCATGGAAAGAATTGGGCTTTAACTATCATTAACAGTCCTCTGTACTTCAGCTGAAAGGCAGAACATACACGCTGCCTTTAGCGGGCTAATCTTCTCTCATACTTGCGTGTTTGCAGCTATTTGCCTTAATATTGACATTTTAAAGAGTGTTATCGACTTGTGTCTGAAGACAAATCCACCAGGCTGTTGTGTGACCTTCTGCTCAACAAAATAAAATTGTTTGTGACGTCAGGTGTTGGGGATTCAGGGATGATGCGTAGTCTGTGGCTGGGGAGCAAGCAGCATTTTCTCAGTTCTAAGTTCTGCTGAGAGATCCAGACCATCTGTGATTGTACCCTGAGTGTAAGAGCGGCGATTCTGCCGAACCAGTCATTCAACCAACTAAATAACCAATCAAATAATCAATCATGCAATCAATCAATCATGCAATCAATCAATCAATCAATCAATCAATAAATCAATCAATTCATATACCAATAAACGAATCAATCAATCAAACAATCCAAATTCAAACAATCAACAATTCATTAAATCAATGAATCATTCAATTATTCAGTCACTGAAACAATTAATCAACGGATATCAGATCAAACGCCGGTCTCCACGGTGAAGGAGTTAAGACGCGGTTCGTAATCCCGCTTACCCGCGTCTAAACACATCTACGCGCGATTTGGCAGCAAACCGCGTTGCGCTGGGTTTTAACGAATTGGTATGGGAGCCGGTCGTTCAGAAAGCAATGGACAACTACTGAATGTGAACTTGCCAAGAGATCACAACAGTAGTAAAATGCCGGTGCTGACAGCGATGCCCTGTAAAGGATATGCAAAAAAAAAAAAAAAAATAAAAGATCAAAACGCCTCGCGTTTTCAGATAAGCGCGAGAAAATAGGACTCCTTGTGTATCATTGCGCAAGTTAAACACATCCTTCCGCAATTCAAACTCTGAAACAGTAGCAACAACAGTGAACTACTGCAAAAGTGACTTCACAGGTCCTGACGTGCAGATTCTGCTTGTCATATTCCGGTCTTAATCTGCTTTTGGTGCATGATAAGGCGGACGTAGTTAGGGTTCTTCGAGCGCTAGTGTACAGCGAGTAAGAACAGATAAATCAGCTTGACCTCAAGAGAATGGTTCGGCAAATGACCACAAGATATGGCCGACACTTAGTACTCCGAGGAAAGGCTTTTTTGCTCTTTTTTTTCCCCTCGCATATCCTTCACAGGACATCGCTGTCAACATCAGCATCGTTCAGATGATTGTTGATTTCTTGGCAAGATTACGCTCAGTAGTTTGTCATTGCTTTCTGAGCGACCATATCCCGAAGTTACCAACGCGGCGAGAACCGCTACAGATTCTCGCGCAGGTTACGTTCCTCACGTGGATATACGGGATTACGGAGAAAGACGTTAACTTCTAGGCCAGGGAGCCGGCGAGGAAAGGCTAGACGGACAAATAATGAGACTGAACCTGGTACCATTAGTTTTGGGACTCTGTGCTGGCTGTTGAAGACGTGAATGGGACACGCCTGGGAATGTTCCGATTGCTGTGATGTCGCTTATTGACTTAGCTCAACTTCTTGTCTCTGGCATGCTTCTTACATCTGATGTTATAGTTACCATTAAAAAATATGTTTTGCATTTCCTTTACAGGACATCGCTGTCAACATCAGCATCTTTCAGTTTATTGTTGATTTCTTGGCAAGATTACGCTCAGTAGTTTGCCATTGCTTTCTGAGCGGCCGGCTCACATACCCCGTAAGTTACCGACGCGATTCGAACCACTGCTGATTCTCACCGTCGTCACGTTACTTACGAGAGTATACGAGATTACGGAGAAAAGTCGCTAACCTCTAGGCCAGGAAGCCGGCATAGTTACCATTAGGTATTTAAATTTATCAACACGGTTAAGGATGCTCCCTTCTACTGTTATCTCACAGATTCGTGTCATTTTTTTCTTTGATATAACCATTGTTTCTATTTGCTTGATATTCAAGGATCATTTCTTGTGCACTCTGTTACTACAATGTTGGATACAGAGATACTCGTTCTGATCTCAGTATGTAAACATTCTGCTGGTTTGATCTATACTTCCTGAGTCACTAGAGATGATTCTTGTGTGATCTACATTTTATGGAATATGTGGAGATTATTTATATATGATCTATATTTTTTGGAGTGTGCATAAATCATTCTTGTGGTTTATACTTATTGTAGTATGTTGAAATTATCCTGGTGTAATCTAAATTCCTGGCGTATGTAGATTTAGTTATGTAATCTATACTTCTTGGCGTGTGTAAAGATTGTAGTTGTGTAATCTATACTTCTTGGCGTATGTAAAGACTGTAGTTGTGTAATCTATACTACTTTTAGTGTTTATAGATTTTCCTTGCGTGATCCATACTTCTTGGGCTGTGTAGAGATTCAAAACAATATATGTCCTTAGTGCAATTAAACACAGACGTGAGGAGATTGCCCTTGTGTCATCTATTCTGTTGTTATACGAAGTTTTCACATATACTACAGACATGGAATAATGAGGCAAGATATGCATCACCTTTCCTCACTATCTGACTTTCCTTGTGCGTCATCGAAGAATTCGGACAATTTCCGGGCGATCATATTTGACGAGCTCTGGGTGACCTAAGGACATTGCTGGTCAAAATAATAAATTCAATCTGATTTGGTGCTGGGCGACTTTTACAATCCTCTCAAAATTTGCTGTGATGGAACGAACGAGGTGGATGGAAAGAAGAAGACGAAGAAGAAGAAGAAGAAGAAGAAGAAGAAGAAGAAGAAGAAGAAGAAGAAGAAGAAGAAGAAGAAGAAGAAGAAGAAGAAGAAGAAGAAGAAAAAGAAGAAAAAAAAGAAGAAGAAAATAGTTAAAGAAGGAGGAGGATGACTTGAAAGAGGAAGAGGTCGAGGAGAACAAAAATCAAAAGGAGGAGGACTTGGTGGATGAGGAGGAGGAGAAACAGTAAAAGAGAGAGACGAAGACAACGACAAGCTGGAGCAGAAAGAGGAGGGAAAGAACAATAATAATAATAATAATAATAATAATAATAATAATAATAATAATAATAATAATAATAATAATAATAATAATAAGAAGAAGAAGAAGAAGAAGAAGAAGAAGAAGAAGAAGAAGAAGAAGAAGAAGAAGAATACCCCGACCACCAAAATTATACGCATTCAAATTACAGACATCCTGTCATAAAAATCTCTGTCTACGTACTACTGATAACATCATACAAACATTATTGACTCCCCGAAGCTACCAATACATACTTACACACAACACTGCAAACTCTCGGATACCCTTCTAACAAAAACCTGAGCCTAAAATTACCTTGTGCCAGATGGAAATGTCACGAGGATGACTGTCTGGAAAGGCCAAGAAATCTATGAATTGCTTACGTCATGACAACGTATTTCCGACTGCAGTTAGATTATGCAATATCTAGTGCTAAACTGTTACAGTGACGGTGGGGGTGGTATGTTCTAAACCGTTTAAAATTTTTTATAAATGCTGTAATTATAGCGGCAAGGTTGAATAACTGCTGCCGATGTCGATACAGAAAATGGGTTACTGACGATTAACACCGCCAATGACGACGATGCTGTTCTTTGTGTAGCCGAGACGGTTCATTTTGATTTTCTTATATGGTTTTGCTACACGGCAATTTGTAACAATTTGCCGACTTCTGCTAACCTAAATAAAGAACGGTTCCCAACATGGACGCTGTCTATCGCGAGAGCAAGGCATTCATCACGTTTAAGATAAATTGCTTGAAAGATTTTGGCTGCTTAGCAGAGACAGAATTGGAAACACTTATTTTTTTATATGAACCATTGCATTCTGAAGTAGTCGGCTGGGAAGTTACGATATCCGAATCTGGCTCAAAAAGTACTGTGTTGGATATCAGCACAGCGCTGGACAATTCCCGAGAACCAATGGCATATAATCATATCATATCTCCGCCTGATACCACGGGTAGTTAAGTCGGATAGCTGGTCTCTTTGGATCAGAGCGAAAAACACTAACTCCTATGTACAAGTTATGAAGCTCAAAAATCCACTGGGAGTTGGAAAGCCGAAAGGCCGCTGGGTCGACAAAATTGCTATGGAAAAAAAACACAACCAAAATGTAGATAGAGTAATGGATGCATTTTGTCTAAAGGAAGCAAGCCTTGCACACATGCATGCCGACTTTGGCTCACTGACCTCTGAGGTGTGCAACTAGGCATGATGCACTCGCTCCGATAGAGGAACGAATAAGGATAGAAAGAAGATCGAACGTTCTTTGGTAAAATAACATGGTGGGGTACAAATGTCTTCCATGCTGGCCAACCGTTTATTCTTTGTTTCTGGTAACGCCTCAAGTGTGCCACACACCGTGGCTCAAATGTGCCACACTGTAGCTTAAGTGTGCCACACACTTCGGCTCAAGTGTGCCACACACCGTGGCTCAAATGTGCCACACTGTAGCTTAAGTGTGCTGCCACACACTGCGGCTCAAGTGTGCCACACACTTTGGTCAATTGAGGAACCCCTTGAGACCACTAAGACAGTTCACAAATAGTCCAACATTACGGTCCGATGTGTTTGTGATTTGACCTATGCTGGTTTAATATACAACTATGAGACCTATGGCGCTATCTAAATGGTGTGATACGAATTCTGTCCGTATTCCATAGTTGTAGGTTCATCTGTATGATAGACCTGGCTAATGAAGACACTTTTTTTTTTTGAGTGTCTAGTTGGTTATGCGTCGAAGCACACTTGTTCCTGCAGCGAGGAGCCATCGTCGATAAATTTTCCGTAGTACTTCTTCATATACTAGAATGAACACATACCTGCCATGTATTCGAAACCAACGGGTCTTGCGAGCATACGCGATCTGTTTAAAACGTGCGGACTTTTGGCCTGGAAGATTACGACATATACATACACAGACAGACATTCAGTGGTGGACAGGACCTGTACAGATTGGTTGTCAGGAGACAAAGCTACCAAAAGGACATATTTTTTGCGTGTAAACGTGTGTAAATAACTAGGGCAAGAACGTGACACAAGGACTTGCACAAACATGTCTACGTGAAGCTATGTGGACAGGTGCCATCTTGCATCAGAATCCACGTGCCTGATCACGTGACCCGGCACACCCCCTATCACTGGATGTAACGTAACGACACTCCGCCTGGTGTTACACGGAATATTCTTGTGTTGGGATGATATGGAATGAGGTGATCTGTTATCTTCTACCCCTGGATTTAAATCACGTTCCGTAACGGGACCGATAAGCCAGTGCGATATCTGCAGCATCTTTATCCCCGTGTAGTCACGGAAGTTTGACCATCAGCTACTCAAAATGGGGTATTAGGGGGAATATGTGAGACAAAGAGAGAGAGAGAGAGAGAGAGAGAGAGAGAGAGAGAGAGAGAGAGAGAGAGAGAGAGAGAAGAGAGAGAGAGAGAGAAGTGAGAGAAAAAGAGAGGGGGAGAGAAAAAGAGAGATAAAGAGAGAGAGAAACAGTGAGATAGAGAGAGAGAGAGAGAGAGAGAGAGAGAGAGAGAGAGAGAGAGAGGGAGAGGTAGAGACAAAGAACGAGAGAAAGAGAGAGAGAAATAGAGACAAAGAGAGAGAGCCAACGAGAGAGAGATAAAGAGAGAGAAAGAGATAAAGAAAGAGAGAGAAATATAGAGAGACAGAGAGAGAAAGAGAAAGAGAGAGAGAGAAAGAGAGAGAGAAACAGAGAGATAAAGAGAGAGAATGGGAGAGAGAAAGAGAGAGACAAAGAGAGAGCCAAAGAGACAGAGACAAAGAGAGAGAAACAAAGAAAGAGAGAGAGAAAGAGAGAGAGAGAGAGAAAGAGAGAGAGAGAGTGGGAGGCAAAGAGAGAGAGACGAAGAGAGAGACAAAGAGATAGAGACAAAGAAAGAGAGAGAGACAGAGAGAGACAAAGAGAGAGTCAAAAAGAGAGAGGGAGAGAAAGACAGACAGAAAGACAGAGAGAGAGAGAGAGAGGGGAGAGAGAGAGAGAGAGAGAGAGAGAGAGAGAGAGAGAGAGAGAGAGAGAGAAGGATAAAAGATGGAAATAAATGATTGGAGAGAACAATGAAGAAAATAAGAAGGATCAGGCGAGAGACAATACAACGTTCTGGGGAATTCAAGTACGTCATAAACGTTTACTTTGTTACAAGTGTGTCATCTTTGAAATGTTCACGTCATTATTTCATTCCATTAGCTGGGAGAAAGAAAACTAACGTTAATAATAAAACTCAATCTTCAGAACCAACATTATTTTTAGCGATGACAAAATCGTTAAAGTGGTCACTATTGACATGCTGAAAGCAGATTCAACTTGTGTGTTTTGAATTACAAAAGGCAAATTAAACAAGAAAAATGATTAGCTAACCAGGACAAGACGATCATAAGCTTTTCCTCCACATGAATAAATTAGAGGTTCTGGGGGAGGTTGTGACAGCCAGGAATATCGATGGTATTAGAGGCAGAGGTGGACAGAGAAATAAATATGCTGCTAGAGGGGTTAGTAAAGTGCCAAGGGAAGGTTAGCAGCGATAAAAGGGATCAAGCATATATAAGAGATTCAAAACAATGTTTTGCCGTAGTGAATTTGAATAACGAAGACACAAACAATAGATTGCACGATTTATTGCCTGGCATATTTCGCTGCATCTCGTCAGGTACATACTGCAGAAATCACACAACTTACGTGAAATTAACTAGATAAATCCTTCAAGTTGAAATATACACATATTCGCACAGTAATGTCACTTATCTACCACGGTAATTTTAAGCGGACTAACATGTCTTTCTGTTTACACAATTCTGGCTTGCGTTGATTGATCATAATTGCTTCTGCAAACTTTAACAAGCGGGTAATTTGTGTTCTAAACAACACGCGAAAGGCAGTGTCTCTGTCTGCAAACAGAAAGACATGTTAGTCAGCTTAAAATTACCGTGGTAGATAAGTGACATTACTGTGCGAAATTGTGTATATTTCAACTTGAAGGATTTATCTAGTTAATTCACGTAAGTTGTGTGATTTCTGCAGTATGTACCTGACGAGATGCAGCGAAATATGCCAGGCAATATATAAGAGAAATGGTTATCAAGGAACATGTTTCTCTACGCCATCCTCTACGCCGCACAAATTTAAACATGATGATAAAGGGTTTAATTATGACGTTTTAACTTCAAATCAAACAACACTTTGTGTGCCGTGATAATTTCACCGCCATTTTTAATGCACTGCTTGCCTAACTGAGAAGTTCATTAAAGTGAAGGATTTCAAAAAAAGAGCATTCCCACAGATGGGGTTAAGGCATGTGTACTGCGTAGTTGGGCAAAGAAAGCACAGTCTTAATCTCTAATATACAGTTTCCATCTCTAACACACAGTCTCTATCTCTAATATATAGTCTCCATCTCTAATATACAGTCTTCATCTCTAATACACAATCTTCATTTCTAGCACACAATCTCCATCTCTAATAAACAATCTCCATCTCTAACATACAATCTCTATCTCTAATATACAATTTCCATCTCTAATATACAATCTCCATCTCTAATATACAATTTCCATCACTAATATACAATCTCTATCGCTAATACACAATCTACATCTCTAATATACAAACTCGATCTCTAACATACAGTCTCCATCTCTAATATACAATCTCCATCTCTAGCACACAATCTCCCTCTCTAATAAACAATCTCCATCTCTAATGTACAATATCCATCTCTAATATACAATCTCCATATGTAATATACAATCTCCATCTCTAATGTACAATATCCATCTCTAATATACAATCTCCATATGTAATATTCAATATCCATCTCTAATATACAATCTCCATATGTAATATACAATCTCCATCTCTAATATACAATCTCCTTCTGTAACACACATAGTTCCATAATTAACAAAGTGGTAACAAACCTTCACGTGAATTGCTTTCCTCAAGGTGCAAATGTCTTATTTTAAATTGTTCAATAACCCAGATTATTGCAAATTGTTCAGTAACTCAGATTATTTTAAAGTGTTCAATAGCCCAGATTATTTTAAACTGTTCAATAACCTAGATTATTTTTAAGTGTATGTTACAGTTTTACACTTAGTAGCTTGCCATTGCTTTCAGAATCTGAAGTCACCGTTGAAGTCCAAACTGAACAGATAGTGATGACACTACCCAGCCATCAGCGCACTTGAAGTTTAATCTCAAGCGCACTGCGCCCCACGACCAGACTGACCCCACTAGCCCAAGTTATATTAACCGAATATACAAATTTTATTGTGAAATACCCTTCTTTGTTGGAGCACATTTCACAAAAACAAAGAAGATTTTCGCCCAGACGCTAAAATACTGGTTAGATGATCCGTGAGTTACATGAGAATGTCAGGACTTTGCCCCAGATATCTCTGATATGTCATTATATTGATGCGAATACACGCCAGGTTGGTCGTCTGAATTCCGTAGGTGCGATAAAGGTAAACAGTTGATACACTGAGTTGAGTTGAGTTGAGTTGAGTTGAGACATCACAGTACTCGGGACATTCCCATACTTGCTCCGCTCTCATCTGCAACAGCATGCGAAGAGTCCCAATACTAGCGGTACGGTAGCAGTCTGGTAATGTGTCCGTCTGGCCTTTCCTCGGTTTTGATGTCGGTCAGATCCTCTGGTCACACCCTACAGCAGGGGTGGCCAACACAAGGCCCGCGGGCCGCATGTGGCCCGCCGGGAGTCATGTTGCGGCCCGCGGAATGGAAAGCGATGATGTGGTCGAGGCTGTAGCACGCTTGCTTGCTTAATTTAATTTTTTTTAAAAATTATGTGAGTGGCCCGGCATGAAATATTATTTCTGAAATTTGGGCCGCCTGCTAAAAAGGTTGGCCACCCCTGCCCTACAGCATCATTATCTCCAAGCAGTGATGATCTACCCGATCTTCTGCACCATACACAAGATTCCATAGGTCCTCGACCACATCTGCCTTAGCATGCACACATATCCCACCCAGGGATGCAGATCCAGCCAATCTGTCCGTTTACTGGTTTCCCCACCACACCAGCATGTCCTGGGGAAAAAAAATCAACAGATGCTCCCTATATTTGATTGTTGAATGGAAACCGAGAAACCAGGATCAGATCACTGCAAGGAGTGGCTTTTCCCCGTATCATTATGCACACATGACAGACATAAAATCCTCAACTAATAAAGTAAAACAAAGCAGAAGTTCCATTTTCCCACCATGAAACATATTGGGTATGTGGTAATGGTCCCATAATTTTAGATCGATTGGTATTCGATGTGTGATGGGTTCAGTATCACGTTGAAAGCCTTAACTCCCAAGGAAATTTTCTGATACCGAATTTAGACTCGATCCATCTGAGAGCCCATTGAAATATATCCCCCGCATAGGAAGGTCGAAATCATGATAACAAAGCAAACAGTCCTCTAAGTAATAAAGTAATTCAAGCAATCAGGTTGTATGTTTGCGACACATCCTCGGGGTAAAATAACATCGTACATCAAAAGGTAACACAGAGTGTATTTTAAATGAATGCGCAGTGTTTGAAAATATTGCCGGTCCAAGATTTGTATTTACCTATTATGTTGCATTAACTTTACAGAGGGTGAATACAAAACTTGGGCTGATAATATTTTCAAACACTGCACAGTCATTAAAAATACACCCTATATGCAGGGCTTTAGAAAGACCGCTTAACTGATTCAGTGCAGAGGGATTATATTTCGAGAAATGCCACCTCCCATGTGGAGGGAAGGACGATATTCCTCCATACTATGGTCATCGTGTTATTTGCTTTGTTTTAATGTATCTTCTGCAATTTCAATGCTCATTGAACGGACAATTACATTATAATATTTGTTCATTCGATTGTGTATCATGCTGGGTTGAAACCTATTTCTTCTTTGGCACTGAATCAGTTAACAATTGTATAAATATGCTATCTCTAAGAGTGTAACCATGTGTCAAGATCAACACCACTCCCCTTCCAAATACAAATGTGAAAACAATGAGTGACAACTATACATGCACATTTTAATCCCTGCTGCTACTAGAATTTTAGTGCACTGTGCAGGGATTATTATATGTGATCAAACGGTAAAATAGCTGTACACTTTACATATAATTCATGTGCAGAGGAGGTTACAAAAATCTAGTTACACGTTCTTACAGGACGTTGCAGTCAACTTCATCATTTGTTGGCTGTTTGGGCTTTCCTATATTATTTTAGTTCAGTAGTTTCCCATTGCCGGTCTCTCTGGCCGAGGGGTTACACCACTTTCTCAGTAATCCCGTTTATCACGCAGAGTCTCGTAGCGGGCGAGAACTGGGAGCGGTTCGTCCCCCGCTGGTGACTTGCGAGTTAACTGAGCCGGCAGCTTAGAAAGCAATGGCAAACTACTGAGTGTAATCTTGCCAAGAAATCAACAGACAGCTGAAAGGTGCTGTTGTTGAGAGCGATGTCCTGTAAACGGATATGCGAATTTAAAAAAAAAACAGTTTCCTATTGATTTCCCAACAGGTGACGTATCATACAAGCGAAATCAACGCAAAGTGGCCTGCATCCCAATTTTCCGCTCCTAATACGAACCCTCATCCTGGTATGTCGGGGACATTATAAAACTGCGCGTTTCACTATCCCCTAAACCACATACCCCAACAAATGTTACATGTCTTTTTTTTTTACAGAACGTTGCCATCAACCCCAGGTTGATATTCTTGGCAATGTTACGTTCAAGAGGTATTCTTGGCTAACAAGGTCAAATATAGAAAGTGCGTTAGGACGATGCAGATACGTACCCGCAGGTATAGAAAGCAGATGACTACATCAACGAACACATACGCACACACATGCAAAACAGCTTTACCAACCTGCTGAGCTCCGCCCGCTCTGATGACAACGGGTAGGATTTTCGAATAGAAACACATGGGCACTTCACGAGGCTCTGGGCGTACAGCAGCCGTATTCCTATTTCTGCGAAAATAGTCCGGATTAAACAAACGGAACTCGCTTAGTTCTGGAAGCATTCCGGCAATACGTAACAGCCTCGATAATGTTCCGTCTTATATGTAAGGACTTTCATATTTTTCTTTTCAATGACCAACTAGTTTTCCCTCCACTGTTTATTTTTGCGACGCTCGGTCAACTGTATTTTTTCAAAGATGGCCGCATTTTCCGTTATCTGAAATCTTCTGTAATTAATGAATGGATTGTGAAAGTACGATTGATTGACGGAAAATAAACATCTTTCTAGAGGGGGGAAAATGACAAAGACATAATTTTAGACAGCTAGAGCAAGCAGACGGGGAGATGAAAAGATGAGCTCAGAAATACATAAGGCGGCGGCGAAAGCGTCCTATTTAGAAACGCGAAGAGCCAGATTACGGTAAGAGAAGAGATTTCGTGATGAGAAAGCGTAGGCTGAAAGAAGTTGTAAGACGGGCTCTGAAGAATGTTAAAAATATCCCATATATAAAATGCCGAGAAAAACAATTAGATTAGACTTGATTTTTGTTGTTGCTAAAATGTTTGAAAGATGTTGTGTTATTGCTGCGGTTATTGATCCAATGGCATTTGAGCTGTCTTTTGCTATGATGTATGACAAATATTGCGTTGTTAACGTTGCTATTTATTCAGCGACGTTTTATCTTCAGTGACGTTTCTTCTTCGGTATTTGGCCGTAAAGTCACGTAATTATAAATGCTGGCGTTTGTCAGCTGTGACGTACTGCGCAAGAAAATGGAGAACGTTAGGGAAATCGTGAGAACATCAAAATGACAATACAAATGGATGGGCGCTTCGCAATTTATTATCTTCCTTCTGTGGTTTAGTAGATTGCCTTGGAAATTTACAAGCCTTTTGTGGCAAATATTCTTTAACAGAATATTAGCTCAAGTTCGAATTTAGGTGATCTATTTAGGTCGTGCAAGATGTTTGACACTGAAAGCATGTATGTTTCTTAATAGTACCCAGAGCCAAGTCTGCAGTTACTTACGTTCAACATTCTGTACATTCATTTATCTCATTCGCCTCGCGACATTGCCTGTTTGGGCGACTACAGCAAGGTCAGTTTACCGCGAGGCAAACAAACTAAGTCACGGTTTAGGAAAGGCGTCATTTATTAATAATAAAAAGAAAATAATAAATGAACATCTTGGCTGCGTAATCAACAACGATGGGGACGATTAAAAAACGGTCAGACTTAAAGCATAGAAGTCACAACAATGAAAATATTAAATTATGTTAAGAGCCTAAGACAAAACACCATTAAACAAATTTAAATAACGTTTCTAAGATCATAATCTTCGCTGTGGCAAAATTACTTATGAGAGTCATGGATAATTTCGTCATTACTAAAGAATGAAACTGGGGGATTTCAACTTAAATGTTGCGTACATATTCTTAGAATACCACGGACAAAGAAGTAATATAGTACGGTCACGTTAAAAGACATAACACTCTTATAATAACATACTGGAGGGCAAGGATGAGGGCAAGCGAGCAAGAGGTAGACAACTATACAAGTGGGAAGATAAGAGCAAGAGATAAACGAACATCAGCCTGACAGAATGTAAAGTCAAGGTTAAAGACAGACAGTGTTGGAGATCCATTGCAGCCAACCTTAATTGCGGAGACAGCACCTGATTGATAATACTAGCATTCCCCAAGATTGATTGATTGATTGATTTAGGGATCGACATCACAGCATTCGGGGCATTCCCATAAGCGCTCCGTCCCCATCCTCAGCAGCCAGCGAAGAGTTTCAACACCAATAGTACCAGTAGCAATCTGATTATATATTCGTCTGGCCTTTCCTCTGAGCGTTGAGCGTCGGCCAGATCCCCTAGTCACTCCTCAATGTCTCATTCTTGCCAGACCATGGTGATCCATTTGCTCCTCCGAGGTGTACACGTGATCCCACAAGGCCGCAACCACGTCTGCCTTGTCATGTATCAATACTCCACCAAGTTCTGCAGAGCCAGCCAATCTGTCCTCCTGTTCATTTCCCAGCACACCGGCATGCCCCGGAGAAAAGATCCAGGCGATGCTTGTCACCCGTGACCTCCAAAGCGAAGCAAGCCACTACGCACGAAGCCTGCCCGTCATCACCCTCGTCAGCTTGCTTTCTGAGTCAGTTACAATCACGAAGTGTGTGTGTGTGGCGTATTCTCCATCCAGCGGAGAGCCGCAGTGACTGCCTCCACCTCCATTCTTAAGCTGGATGTTGTCGTATCATATGCCAGGTTCTCCTGAACCAAACGTCGACCATTAGCTTTGGCTAAAAACCCCCAGACACTTCTCTCACCTCTTGAAATCGAACCATCTGTGTAGATAATCACATCACCCGAGTGAGCATTGTCCTGAATAAGTTGCTGGATTTCCACTTCCGTGGCCCCTGCTGGCCACTCCCTGCACTCCCGGCTTAATGTGATTATAACTCTGCAAGATGTGAACATCCAAGGAAACAGCCTCAAAAACAGATCCGTGTCTCGACAGCTGAAATACCTTGGTCTTATAAGGCGTAACTGCGGCTGGGCAAGAACAATTATAGAAGGCATGGTTGGTGGAAGAAGAGAAAGGGGGTGAACTAAAACAAAGATGAACTTATGACGAGCAGACACCTTGGGCCTGAGGGTGGATGAGATGGTTTTGTTAAAGATTAGGTGTACGAAGGAATGGGTGGCCAGTCTTATCATGGCGTGGCAAAGGATGACAGCTGCCAACGAAGACTTGTCCGACAGAGCTCACGCCATACTCAGCGTAACGCTCATGAATTTAAACACGTTTTAGAGTTAAAACGACCAGACTGTTAATGAATGGGAAATTAGAGTTAGAACTCTGTCTTCCAGAGGATTCACAACCAACCAACCAACCAACCAACCAACCAACCACCCAGCCAGCCAGCCAGCCAGCCAGCCAGCCAGCCAGCCAGCCAACCAACCGTGTGAACTCCACCATCATAACCAAAACGAAACAACACGCCATCTTCGTGCACGGAAATAACTTTCATGGTCTACTTTAAGACAAAGCAGAAGTCGAAATCCCACATCTTCATCACCCAGCATATAATGGACGTAATCTCAGAAACAATATGCAGTTTTTCCTTGAAGAATCCTCTTCAAAGATTACCTACGTCCTCAGAAGAATCTCTTCCTTTCGCTATTATCAAAAGATATTCCTATCGACAACGTAATTAGCAATAGAAAAGCAAAGCACGCTAAAGCTTAGCAATAAAATATTTGTTTAAGAGAGCAACCAGCACCGGAAAGCCATCCCTAGTTTCTCGTCTTTAAGAACCGTATGTATAAGAAAACCCAGTCTGAAGAGGCTTCTGTTTAATATAAAAGCTCTTCATGAAGAAAAGCTGATTAATGTGTTGAAGGATAATCAAGCTGCAAGCCCTAAAGCCGATTACAAACAAGCAGAAGCCAGTAATAGCAAAGAAGGAGAGGGATGGAAAATACATTGCAAACATTGAAATCATCGGGAGTGGAACAGTCAATGATGAGCTGTAAACATCGAGGGAGTGGCAACATTAGCTAATATTCTGATTTTAATACCGATATATATGTATATGTATATATATATATATATATATATATATATATATATATATATATATATATATATATATATATATATATATATATATATATATATATATAAAACTGCATTGCTGTTTTTTCTTTCTCCCGCGTTTCCATCCTGTTCCAGGATATTGCGGTCAACATCAGCATCTTTCAGCTGTATGTTGATTCCTAGGCTAAATTACGCACATCAGCACGCCACGACTTTCTGAGCGACCGGCTCCATACTCTCATAAGTCACTGGTGCGACTCGAACCGCTTCCAATTCTCGTGCGCTGACGTCAACCACGAGAGTATTCGGGGTTAAGGGAGAAAGCTGCTAACCCCTCGACCAGTATATATATATATATATATGTGTGTGTGTGTGTGTGTGTGAGTGTGTTTGGCATCTTTCCATCCCTCCTTACTCACCACCCATCCACCCAGCCAGCCACCTACCCAGCCATCCACCCAACGTGACCCAGACATACAACGTGACAAACCTATATCCAATGCTACCCAGGCATACATCACGACCCAGACAAAATGGTCCAGTCGCATAAGGTGCCCCAGACACATAGCGTGACCTAGGTACACAAGTGACCCAGACACATAACGTGATCGAGACACATAACGTGACCGAGATAATAACGTGAGCAAGACACATAACGTGAGCAAGACACATAACGTGAGCAAGACACATAACGTGACCGAGACACATAACGTGACCGAGACACATAACGTGACCGAGACACATAACGTGACCGAGACACATAACGTGACCGAGACATATAACGTGACCGAGACATATAACGTGACCGAGACACATAACATATCCGAGATACATAACGTGACCGAGACACATAACGTGAATCAGACACATAACGTGACCGAGACACATAACGTGAACCAGACACAACGTGAACCAGACACATAACATGACACAAACACATAGACTGACCCATGTAGACAAGTGATCCTGACACATAACGTGAACGAAACACATAACGTGACCCACACACATAACGCGACCCAGATACACAAGCGATCCAGACACATAAAGTGACGCAGACATATAACGTGAACCAGACACACGACGTGACCCTGTCATTAACGTGAAAACCAAAGATTCCCCTGAGAAATCAATCAGCGGACGAAATACTGAACAGCTGACCTTTGGTCTGCAGTTTGATCCCTTTAATGCAGACATAGTACCATTTCATCAAGGATCGGTTTCATCAACGCCTTATGTCCTCTTCAATGTGTCCAGAATGTATAGTTTGCCGAGATATAGAATTCGTGAATACTTTATTTCAACACAAAATTGTTACTAACAGTTCGTGACAAACAATTCCACTGTGCACGTCATAAGCGAATGTTTGTGTGATAAGATAGTGTAATATAGTTTCCTGTCTCACTGTCGTAAGTACGTCACGCGTCTTTTGATAATATTAAATGCCATCATTAGCAAGGATTTTCAACATCCACTTTCTATAAAGATTTCCAGTTTATGAACGGCTGTTTTCTTGAAACCAACTAAGGAAAAGGGATTTGTCTGACAAACCCTAAAATGTCAAAATAGTTTTGCTGCACACACACACACACACACACACACACACACACACACACTATATATATATATATATATATATATATATATATATATATATATATATATATATATATATATATATATATATATATATATATATATATACATTTCTGTATTTGTTTGTTGCTTGTTTCAAGATAATATACGCTTGTTTTGTTGTACTAATAAAAGCTGTAACGCACCCACGTATGA
Organism: Cepaea hortensis; assembly: GCA_963921405.1. Lineage (NCBI taxonomy): Eukaryota > Metazoa > Mollusca > Gastropoda > Stylommatophora > Helicidae > Cepaea > Cepaea hortensis. The sequence goes on from OY992893.1 coordinate 78,727,472, forward strand.
CTCTGATGGATTCTGTTAATTAACGCCCCTACACATATTCGCTGCTATGCTTATTCATATGACACCGATTGGTTTCGTTAATGAAAGTGACGTTGCTACACATATTCATATGACACCAGTTGGTTTTGTTAATGAAAGTGACGCTGCTACACATATTCATATGAAACCGATTGGTTTTGTTAATGAAAGTGACGCTGCTATAATCTTCATATGGCACCGGTTAACTTTATTAATGAAAGTGACATCGCTACACACGTTCATGTGACACCGGTTGGTTATGTTAATGAACGTGACTCTGTAAACACATCTTTATTTGACACTGGTTAACTCTGTTAACGAACTTCAAGCTACTACACGTATCCATACGACACCGATTGGTTTCGTTAATGAACGTGACGCTGCTACACACCTTCAAATGACATCGTTTTTTTAAAAAGTTGTTAATTAACATAGTACCACTAAACACCTGCATTTATATTACCAGTTCGTTTTATTAACAAACGTAGCTCAGCTACACACTTTCATGTGACACCGATTTGTTTTGTTAATGAACGTGACACTGCTAAACGCCTTCGTTTGACACCGGTTTGTTTTGTTAATGAAGAATCGGTGTTACACTTGAAAATGACACCGGATGTTTTGTTAATGCACGAGGCGCTGTTACACACTTTCATATGACACCGGATGTTTTGTTAATGCACGAGGCGCTGTTACACACTTTCATATGACACCGGTTGTTTTGTTAATGCACGAGGCGCTGTTACACACTTTCATATGACACCGGATGTTTTGTTAATGCACGAGGCGCTGTTACACACTTTCATATGACACCGGTTGTTTTGTTAATGAACGCAGCGCTGCTAGACTTTCATATGACACCGGTAGTTTTGTTAATGCGCGTGGTACTGTTACATCTTCACATGACACCGGTAAATGAACGTGCCGCTGCTTCCCACCTTCCCGTGACACCGGTTCGTTTTGTGACACTGGTACACACCTTCATATGACACCTATTACGATTATTATTATGAAAACAATTACCCGTTGGCACTATCTCAATTATAATTAGCGTCAGATATATCGTCACCACTTGAGATAAAACTGTTCTAGGCGTTTCTGATGTGCCATGCTTTACACTTTATTACAATAATTGATGTTATTTACAACCTGCCATGTTTCCCATTTAATCGCTGCGTGTCTTGTATATTCTTGATGCAATTTACGTTGTTAATCTATCTATATATTTCATCGACCAGGGAGTCGCCGTGGTGTAGTGGTTAGGTCTGCCTGCCCGGTGATCCTGGGTTCGAATCTGTATCGGGGTGGATTTGTAAAACTGACCAGCTCGATTTAAGCTAACAAGGGTACAAGGAAATGTCTTGGGCAGTCATGCCGAAATAGTAATGGTCATCGCGAAGGAGAGGTAAGCCTGGCTAAAGTAATATCCCAGTGAAGTAGAATGTGTTGGTGGAACTGAACACATTGTAGCTGTGCAGTATATAGGCATATTAGAACCAGCATTGTAATCATGAGAAACAATGAAAGAAGAAGAGGAAGAGGTGCACTATGAGGAGAAGAAGAAGAAGAAGAAGAAGAAGAAGAAGAAGAAGAAGAAGAAGAAGAAGAAGAAGAAGGAGAAGGAGGAGGAGGAGGAGGAGGAGGAGATGAAGAAGAAGAAGAAGAAGAAGAAGAAGAAGAAGAAGAAGAAGAAGAAGAAGAAGAAGAAGAAGAAGAAGAAGAAGAAGAAGAAGAAGAAGAAGAAGAAGAAGAAGAAGAAGAAGAAGAAGAAGAAGAAGAAGAAGAAGAAGAAGAAGAAGAAGAAGAAGAAGAAGAAGAAGAAGAAGAAGAAGAAGAAGAAGAAGAAGAACAACAACAACAACAACAACAACAACAACAACAACAACAACAACAACAATAGAAAGAAGCTCCCGTGATGGCAACGGCCATGAAGTTCCAAGTATCGTTACTTGCTCTGTACGTATTATTGTGATTATCACATTCATGAGTTGAATTAACCAGATGCCTGGCCTAGGTGAGTCATAAAGATCACCTGTGTGACATAAATCACACAATGGTAGAAACAAAACACTTACATAATAACTAAACACACATAGTTAGGCCCAACTTGGAGCAGGTTTTTCAACTAACATTTCCTGCATGCGGGCGATTTCGATTCCTCGTAATTACAAGAACCATTTTGGTATCCATTATTAGGGAAATTGTCCCGGCTACGGATTCAGAAAGCATGCACAGTGCCCGGTGCAAATACGACCCAATATTGACATAATGAAACGTCTGCTTCCATTCCTGGCCACACAAAAATCCATCCATCGATCAGCCAAAATGAAAAATCGTTGACTATTTTCTCACAGAGAGGTAAACAAACAAGGAAAATACAGCTATAATTCTCTTTTAGAATGGGATGTGAACGACAGATCGGGGATAAATATGGTTATGGACGTTAAGGATGGAGAATCGTGATAACTGAAAGTACGTGGAAGTTTAGAAAAAGAAGGCGTAAGAATTTGAGAATGCTTCAGAAATTGGCACAACACAACAGGCGGTGGTCAAAAAGAGGTAAAACACAAGAGAAGTGATTTCATTGCATTTGATTTTATCCAATTTAGCTTGCTCTTTCTCTGAAGTTGCCTCAAACTGCGTGCCGAAAGAGTCGCGCAGAGAATAAACTTCTTAGCTCCAGAGATGACCCTAGGTGTCTCTAAAAAAGCTGCACTCGAGAATCGAAAGATAGGACCGAACAAAAAACCCAGAACCGCTTGTCCACGGAGACGACGGCCAGCTGTGGAACTGATCTCGACATGGGGAGAAATGGTTGTGGTTGTACATGCTCTGCTGTGCAGTTCTGGATCTCAAATGAAACGAAATAAATGATCAGTGGAGTATCATTTATTATTAATGCTGTTGTTTATCTTCATGTGTTCTGCCAAATGGCGTAGACGATAAGGTCTCTCAGCAGATCTCAACCCTTCGTGTTCTGGACCTACTAAACAGCTGACATTCCAGCATGCCACTTTCTTTGACCTTCGTCTTTCTCCGTCAGCTTCTCGCTTTTCTGCATTTGGTCTTTCCAGTCGTCACACAGGTCTGCCATGCCTCTTCTCTCATTATATGACAAAAGACAACTGCCTCTGCCTTATCATCATACAGTGCCTTGCCGGCTGGCGTGGGCGATCATGCCTCTCCACAAATTACGAACTCCGACGGCATGGATCAATTCATGTGTTGACTCCTTTCCATGCTAACACAAGACTGTTAAGTATCTTCTCACGCTGTCTTCCTCTATCTCTCTATCCTCAAATCTTTCCGGTTCTCACAACATGTTCCAGTGTTTGTCTTCTCATAACTTGGCCAAAAAATGATGACTGCCTCTTTGTGATAAGTTGTCTTTGCGACTCCGCTTCCCTTAAAATGCCCGGATTGCTCAATTTGTCTGTCTAATTAATGTTCAGCATTCTTCTATAAAACCACATCTCCAAGGTTTCCATGGATGTTTTTCGCCTGTTTACCAGTTGTCTACTCCGTGGCGAAGACGTTACGGATATGGTTCGTGATCCCGTATACCCGCATTCGAAACACAACTGCGTGCGATTTGGCAGCAGACCGTGTTTCGCTTGTTTTTTTAAGAAATGGTATGGGTGCCGGCCGTTCAGAAAGCAATGGCAAAGTACGGAACGTAAACTTGCCAAGATAAAAACAGCAAAAATGCTGGTGAAGTCAGACGTACTGTAAAGGATATACAACTAACTAACTTGTTACTAATTGTCCGGGATTCACAACCTTATGTTAAAACTGGTTCTATGTAACATGCAAGAACTCTGTCTTACAGCTGTGTATAATATTCTGTCTTCACTTGTCTCCTCCAGGCAATCGTGTCCAGCTAGTTACTCTCGCCTCGCAAAGTATTCGCAACAGATTCTCAGAAACGATATCTCCGCTGCTTCCATCTCTTGTCTGTTGGTTCACTTTCCATGGTTCCCCTCTATACATGTGTTATTGTTAGCACAATCAGCTCAGTCTGTTATATTGCTTGGAATATAATATTCGTGTGTGTTTCATTGTCATCTTAAAGCCTTAATTGGATGCCTGGGCTGGAACAGGCAGTGGCGATCACGACTCTTCGATCATTTGTCATCTTAGATTTTAACTAAGTTCCTGTTTAAAAACAATATACGAGAATTTCCTTAGTGAATTTAAACAGAGACACCACAAACAAAATATTGCACGATTTCTTGCCTGGCATATTTCACTGCATCTCGTCAGATGCGTACTGCAGAAGTATATAGCATGTGGAGTGAATAAACGAATACTACATTGGCCGAAATACTTAGTGCATAGTCACTGATATTGTTGGATTGTGGAGTATGTTATCCCCGCCGATGTCTAAGATTTAACAGGAAGTCCTTCTGTTTGCACAGCAACGGTTGGAATAGTTTTATCGATAATGTTTCGATACATTTGTTCGTCGAATACAGAGTTTATTAACTCTATGATTGTTAATAAGCAAATGTTCCGTGATGCCCGACTTCGACAAGGATTCCGGAAGAATGACTAACTCTTCTTTTGTTATACTATTAGTAAGTTTTATATGCATTTATTACTGTGTTATTTGGTGAACAACGAAGAAGTTGACGATGTCAACTACTTTGAATATCTTGGCTGCATAATGAACATCAATAGGGGGACGTTCAAGAAAACAAGTCAGACAAAGAGTGACCACAGCAATGCAGTATTACAAACCTATGGAATAGTTAGTTTAGTGTAGTTTAGTTTAGTTTAGTAGATGGATCAACATCACGGCACACGGGTGCAACCCATAAGTGCTGTGGTAATCTGAACGTGAGTCACTGACCATTTTGCAATAACTAAAGGGGGAAAAATTAGTCACTTTGAACTTAAATGTTACAATTTCAGTGTGAGTGCCAAGCATTTTGCATAGGTAGAACGGAAGATAATTAGCAAATCCAGTAGCCGAATATATACGAGTGTGGGTGGAAAAGAGATCTGTCTTCAAGAATTCCCGTGCAATCGAAAGGCTATAAAACGTCGACCTCGTCGATTTCTCAACAACTAATAAAATACGATCATACCGTAAACAAAGAAAAAGCACGCCGTAAACTGTATTCGATGAACAATAAACGATTGCTAAATTATCGCGAGGCGTTAGCAATTACGCGGTTACATCCCACTTTGTGCAAACAGAAAATGTTAATTGTACATTTGAAATTACCGTGGGGATAACAGATGCTCCACATCCGAATAATACCCGTGACTATATGTTTTAAATGTTTCAGCTCAAGTATTATTAATTATTCACTTAATATGATGTATAAATTGGCCCAATACTTTTACTTTCCCAAGTATGACGAGACGTCACCAGTTTAGTCCAATTGACCGGTGTAGGGGTTGAACCCGCTGACTCGGTATCAACAGTTTTAAGAATGTTTAAGAACGAGAGCTCGTATTCATTCTGCCATGCTGATTATCCAACACCAGGTATAACCAAAGTTCTCATCGTTTCGTGCAACTGTAGTAAGGATGACTGCCTGCCCGTCTACCTATACACATGTGAAGCATTTTAACAGAACAATCTTTCCCGCACAGTTCAGCTGTGAGCGTTTGAGAATTCTGTAAAGCATAGTTATCAATCGAAATTACAAGTTTCTTTACGCCATTCATAGTAGTTATTTTGCATTTCTGCTTCACTCGGGTTGCCATAAGAGTATCCATTTTTTGTAGCTACGCAACTTCGTGCTCTTGAAGGGGACTAAAACTACTTTTGCGCGTATAAAGAATACAAGATTATAATAATTAGCGTAAAAACAGCTATAAGACCGTTAAAGCAACTTGCGTCATTGGTCTGTCGACACTAAAGCTGGGTAGGGCTGAAGGATGTGGATTACTAATGGCTGCTTTAAACGACAAATTAGTATATGGACTGGGAAGTATGTCTGGGGCGAGTTGAATAGAGTTAGATGTTTTAGCAAATTACACTGTAGACTAAATATATATACATATAGTATGGTATATAATAAAATATAGCTAAGTTTAGCACAATGTATCTTTTCATACGAAATTGAAGAGCCTTAGAGCTTTGGGAAAGAATTTAACAATACCTTCATGGGGTAACTTGGAACTTCCTGCAAGGTAATATAGACATATAACATCAATAATAATAACTCAAATATTGCTACTGCTACCACATCTGTTGCTACCACTACTACTGCTGTTGCTACTACTTCCACCACCACCAACATCACCACTATCACCACTATCACCACCACTACCACCACCACCACTACTACTACTACTACTACTACTACTACTACTACTACTACTACTACTACTACTACTACTACTACTACTACTACTACTACTACTACTACTACTACCAGTAACTATACGACGGCAACCACCATCGCCACTATTTCAAACGCTATTATAAGTAATACCGCCACTACTGCCTCTACCACTACAAGTTCTAATGATGCCACTACCACTACTACTGCCACTAAAGTTACCACTACTACAACTACCACAAGTATTACTGACATTACCGCTACCACTACTACTATTACCACTAACACTACCACCACCGCTACCACCACTACCAATACTACTCCTTCAACTACCACCACCACTACTTCCACTACCGCCACAACCACCAACACTACTACCACTACCACAACCACTACTATAACTACCACTACCACTACTATCACAACCACCTCCACGACTACCACCAATGCTACTACCACTACCACAATCACTGCCACTGCTAACACCACCACAACCACCACCACTATCAATAGTACTATTGCACACCTGTGCTGGTACCTTGGATTTTAATCTACAGCATGTGCACACACACACACACACACACACACACACACACACACACACACACACACACAATAACACACACTCGCCTCTATCTTTCTACTGAGACGACTACAACTATACACAGACACACCAAAACGCGCTTTTCTGTGAATTCCAGTCAAGCCTCTGTATACTCAGACACATTCAAACTCAAATCTATGTCTCGTTGCATAGTCTACTTCTAATATATAATGACATATATACACAAACACGCGCGCCTTTCTTTGTATTCAATGTAATGTCACTATAAATAGACACACAAAAATCACTAATCTATGTCATGATTCAGTCTAGACATACTCATGAAATTTTATAAATTGGTATTCAGTCTGCATGCTATAAACAAAGACACAGAAACATAGACATCGGTATCTTAAAAAAAAAAAAAAATTTGTTGATGCTTCTATAAATAAGCACGTCTGACTTTCTTACTGTTTATTATAATGAACATTCAAAACAACATGGCAGCTTTTAACCCCTCCCCTATTACTATCCCACCTCTCGGGATTTGTCAATTGCCACTAAAGGACTATAAGTATAACTCCCACTGTTATCACCATTTCTTCTACATCTTAAGTAGGAAACCAAACAAAGCGACAAACAAAGAGCGATTCAAAACAAACAAAGAAATGCGTATTGGGTTAATAAACTTCATTCAAATAACTTTTTGTTTTTCAGTTCGGGGTTATTCGCACGGGGACCGTTTCTTTGTCTTAAGGTATTTGTTTTTTATTTTAAAGTTCTATCTTCTTTTGTCTTGATAAATCTATAGTTATCTTGACCTACTTTTGATGGCCAGACTGCGGTTAATATCAGCAACAAAGATTGCTCGTTAGCCAGCTGATGCCTAATACTGTTGGGGCAGGTTCGAGCTTTGGTGGGAGAAATAAACACTGGAGATGTTTGGCTGGGCGGCTTGTTAGCAAATTCCGCAGAGGATTTGATGCATCGATCGATAGCAAGGATTCTTTTGTCTGTATTTCTGAAGTGGAGGCATTTTGTTGACAGATAAAGGGAAGGACAGATGGGCAGAGGTGGACAAACGCAGACACATTTCGATAGATAACAAGACAGAGGGATGGACGGGGGGACGAACGTGTAAGTTGGCATTATGGTGGTTAGGTAGGTAGGTAGGTAGGTAGGTAGGTAAGAAGCTGAGAAATGTACACTCAGACAGACACATTGTAGATTGAGAGAGAGAGAGAGAGAGAGAGAGAGAGAGAGAGAGAGAGAGAGAGAGAGAGAGAGAGAGAGAGAGAGAGAGAAGTGAGAAAGAGAGAAGAGAGAACGCAAAAACGAGAAAAATGGCGAGGGAGATAAGGAGAGATTGGTAGAGAGACGGAGAGAGAAAGAGAGAGAGAGCGAGAGAGGAAGAGAGAGAGAGAGAGGGGGGAGAGATAGATAGAGAGAGAGAGAGAGAGAGGGAGGGGGAGAGAAAGAGACACACATATACAGTATACATAAACACGCACACACAAACACATGTTTCACACTAGTACAGTAAAGGCTACGTCGACTTAAGTCAACTGCGTCCAGGTCTGGTTCGAGAAGTAGCAGGTTCACATCCTATTTAAGTCCACATGTTCACAAATAACATTTAATGATGTCACATGTGCCCATGATCCCTGGGTAGTGGATCGTATTGCCTAGAATCTCGGATAAGAGCTAATATTAGGAGGGTGCCGTCTGTGTCTCGCAAGCAGGAAAGAAACCCAACTACTTGGACGTGGTAAAGTTTAGGTCCACACTACCACCTAGCCCTGCATCAATGTCGCAGTGGGACGACAAATCCACAATTGACAGTTTATAGCGTGTGTGAATTTGACAAAAACACAGAGCTGATCCACGACTTAGGTGATCATGTGAGACATGACTCATCGGCATGGCACATGATGATGATGATGAAGTTGAGGATTCACAACATATAATTTATAGCACGTTTGAAGTTCAAGACCAACAACCGGCAATTTATAGCATGTGTGAATGTGAAGACCTATAAAAGACAGTTTATGGCATGTATGAAGTTCAAGACACATAGCCAGAAATGTATAGCTTATGTGAATATGAAGGAAAGGGTACAGTAAATGCTGTGTATATGCTGCGAACAGTTATTACAAGTGCTATAAAAGTAAACAAGGATAGTCATCTTTGCTGTATTGACTACACAAAGGCTTTTGATAGAGTTAGACATGTCAACATGGTAAATATGCTTGCAGATCTACAAATTGATGGGAAGGACATTAAACTTATAAAAAAAACATATATTGGAAACAACAAACTGCCATAAGAATTGGTAATGAGGTGGAAAAATATCAGCTTATTAAGAGAGGTGTTAGGCGGGGATGTGTAATGTCTCCAGATCTTTTTTCCCTATACAGTGAACATATTTTCAGAAATGTAGAAGATATATATGAAATCAGCATTGGAGGACGAAACATCAATAACAATTGATATGCAGATGATACAGTACTGATTGCAGACAATGCGCAGGATTAGCAACAATTAGTAGATGCGGTTGTTGTACACAGTGAGCAACTGCGGTTAGAATTAAATTGTGAAAAGACACAGGTTATGGTAGTCACTAGGAAGAACGAAATACCACAATGTAATATACAAGTAAATGGGACTATTCTTCAACAAGTGAATCGGTACAATTATCTCGGAACAGTCATAACATCTGATGGGAGATGCCTTGAAGAGATTAGAACAAGAATCGCCATGGCGAAAGTAGCCTTTAGCAAGATGAAAAACATTCTGACCACTAAAAAGATGTCAACTGAAACGAGAAAAAGAGTTTTGAGGGGATACTTAGAGCCTGTTCTTTTGTATGGATGTGAAACTAGGACAATGAGCAGTCAAGCTGAAAAAACATCTGATGGCTGCAGAAATGTGGTTTCTGAGGAAAATGCAAAGAATACCATGGACAGACAGAAAAACAAATGACCAAGTATTACAGGAGACAAATGAAAATCGTAAACTGATTAGAGAAATTAGACGTAGACAGTCAAAAAGTTTTGGACACGTTATGAGAAGAAATGGATTGGAGGACTTAGTGACAATTGGCAAGATCGAAGGGAACAGACCTAGAGGAAGACCGAGAGGAAAATACCTGGATGGTTTGGCCACATGGCATGGACGAGACAGGAACACTGAGCTGATCCATGACTTTGGTGATCGAGTGAAATGGCGAGTCATGACCGCCCACGCTTTCCGGCATGGCACATGATTGATTGATTGAATATGAAGACCTATAACAGACAATTCGTGAGTTGAGTTGAGCCAAAAAACCGACATCATTGTACTTCGGGCATTCCTATAAGTGCTCAGACCTCATCTTCAACAGCCAGCGAAGAGTTCCAATACTAATGGTGCCCTTTGCATACTGATTATATGTCCACGCTTTAGCTCTGAGTGACGACTGTCGACCATATCCTCTGACCATCCTTTGAGGCTGCATTCTCTCTAGACTATGACAGTCTATCTGTTCTTCTGCATTATTCATGCGTTCCCAGAGGGCCTTCACCACATCTGCTGTATCATGCATCACATCGCCCCTTAATGTTGCGACACCAGCCAATCTATCTGACTATTCATTTCCAACCACACCAGCGTGTCCTGGAGAAAAGATCCAACGAATTCTCACAACCCGCGACCTCTGAATCGACGCATGTCATTCTGTACGAAGCATGCGAGTCTTCCTCACCTTTGGTAACAGACAATTTATCACATGTATGAAGTTCAAGTCCCACAAGAATACATTTATAGCATGTTTGAAGTTGAAGATCTACAAAGGACAATTTATAACATATATGAAGTTCAAGACCCACAACAGTAAATTTATAGCGTGTTTCAAGTTGAAGATCTACATCAGACAGTTTATAGCATGTACGAATATGAAGAAAAACAAAAGACAATTGCGTCATGCGTTTAGCTGAAAGAAGGCAATTGCAGACAACGTCATCATCGTGTTCCTTGCCAAGGCGTAGGCCACAATATATCTCCTTAGATCTCAGCTTATGATATTCTGGACCATTTCTGTTTATGCCTACACGCCGCCGTCACTGCTCACCCAGCTTCATATTCTCAGTGTGTCTCTGTTGCTTCTATCGCGGATCTTCCCAGTGGTCAAGAAGTTTTTCAATACCTGTCTCCCCATTACTAGTACTGGCCCCTGCGTCACGCTCTTTCCCAGTAGTAACTGATCTGCCTGGCCGGGGGTTCTCACCACCAGGATGTGGCAGATCATCTCAAGATTGGTGTATCGGACGCGGACTATCTTGCTTATGATCGAGAAATTATTCAGAAAGTTATTATGGGGTTCTGCAAAGGGCATGCTACTGACTGCATGAATTAATGAATGAAACTTCCCATTAAAAAACTATATTGCATTTCCTTTTACAAGACATTGCAATCTACCCCAGCCGTTATTGGCTATTCGTGCCTTGCTAGGAAATGTTACGCTCAGCTATTTGCCATTGCTTTCTGAACGAGTAGTCAAGTCTGAAGTCCGACCATGCTGCTGTCAACAGAGACAGTTTCAGAGCGAGCGCATTAAACAAAGATCTCGGGCACACCTTTTCCATCTTCCCATTAAATGACTAAATAACTCTGTCTCCTCATTATAGTGATTTCAAAGTCTGTCTCCAGCAGGAGTTTTTGGGATCGTAATATGGTGGTTTCACCTTGGCTTCCCTTCCATACGTTGGTGTTTTATCCCTGCCTTTGACAGCTATTTCCACTGTTAGGATAAGAGAGTGTCCTGAGCTGCCCAGCTGCAGTGTTGTCCACTTGGTCCCCACGCAATTTATAGTTGGTCCCCAGGCAATTTATACTGCTTCTTTCCTATCCTCTCGTCTTTACTATCTAATGTCATCCGACTGTTGACTCAGTGAAGTTGTAAACTAATTCCACTGGTAGGATAAGAGAGTGTCCTGAGCTGCTTCTTTCCTATCCTCTCGTCTTTACTATCTAATGTCATCCGACTGTTGACTCAGTGAAGTTGTAAACTAATTCCACTGTTAGGATAAGAGAGTGTCCTGAGCTGCCCAGCTGCAGTGTTGTCCACTTGGTCCCCACGCAATTTATAGTTGGTCCCCAGGCAATTTATACTGCTTGATGTAGGTCCCAGGCAATTTATAGTAGGTCCTCATGCAATTTATAATACGCGTGAAGTTGTCTAAACTAAGGTAAAAAGGAAAACAATAAAAATAAACGAAAGTTGGATCTACTAACGAAGGGCGTAAATATCGCAGCTTGTCCGTAAACAGACACAAGGCAACCAACGTTCCTCTCAATACAACAAAGGAGGAGAAGGAAGAAGAAGAGGAGGAAGAGGAGGACAATAGTTCACGAGAATTTATACCATCGGAGATCTATTGTATGATATTAACACGGGACCTTGTGTAGGTAATAGTACCAGGGTCATAGTCAAATACACAGGGTGATAATTCCAGGGCAGATAGTGCTTTAGAAACGTGACGTATTCAGTCTTCCCATATATTAGGTCACGATGTCATGATGTAAGATGACCAGTGTATTTCCCCGATTACTACATCTCTATGACAAAGAAATCACAAAGACCTTCTGTGTCCATTTTCACGATGTTGAAATGACTTCAGAGCCGTGCCCTATCAGATAGGATAGGGGGTAAGATAAACTTCTGCCACAACTGAGAAAAGACCCCTGACCATTCAGCTGGTATGCAAGCTCTCAAATCACTACACCACCATGAAATCAACCGCTAAAGAAAATCTACCAAAAGGAACACAATTACAGCAACTTACCGGGTGTCCGTGCCTAATGAGAGTGACCCGGTCCATTTTCTCAGAATTGCAAGGCGATGGCCAAACAAACCGCGCTGACCTCGTCTGGCAGAATATTCCGGAGAGGGGCTTCTCTTGGGTGGTCATCGGAAACGTTGGTCAGTGACACTAACCACACATAAGATGTACTCTAGCAATGAGTCCGGCAAAGGGTCACGCTAAACGATTAGAATAGCCCCGACGTTACTGGTCCAGCCGTGGGCTATTGAGCTTTGGTAAGTTTCTTTCACAGGTGTTAAAGGGCTATAGCGCTTGAATTAATTAATGCACAGCAGTGTCGGAAGGGTTCAAACGGCGTTACTTGATTACAATCTAGGTAATGTTGCAAAATTGTTTACGTACATATGAGTCAGTTAAAAAGAAGACAATATCTGGAATAAAACAACAGCTGATGAATACACGAAAGCTTCACTACATGGTGGAGCAGTGGCTATGGTGTTTGCTTGCCAGCGATGTGGCCTTGAGTTCCAATTCAAATCACGGCGGATTTGTAAAATGTACCTCTACACCCAGCCTAAAATTGATCCTACACAGATTTGTTTGACTAATCGGCAATGAGTCGGCAGCCTAAATCTGCTCTGCCTAGGACATCTCCTGGTTTCTATTTATAAGCTGGGGCGACTTGGGAGAACAGGTCAATGAAATATAGGGTGTATTTTTAATGAATGTGGGGTTGTTGTTGTATTTAAAAAAAAAAATATTGCCGTTCTAAGTTTTGCATTCACCCTCTGTGGTGTTCATGCATCATAATAGGTAAGTACAAAACTTGGAACGGCAATATTTTCAAAAACCTCACAGTCATTAAAAATACACCCAATATAAATCCACAGCCAGATGACCACCAGCCCTGCAGACCAAATCAGTGTATGAAAAACCAGCGCATGGCGGTCTGCTGTCAAATCGCCCGCAGATGTGTTCAAACGCGGTATGCGGGATATCGAATTGCGTCCGTAAAACCTTCGATACAGAGCCGGCTAAGGGGTAGTAGTTAATGACGATTGGAGGCTACATCCTCGGAGATAGGTCACCATATTGTTGATATCAACCCCAACAGCTCCCAAAGAAGGAATCTGCTATGGGTTTGTGAAGGGTTGGAACCATCACATCTTGTAGGCCCGAATGCACGGAGGGATGGGCCTTCCCTCCCTTAATGCACGAAGGACGCAGGCGTCGAACTCTCGTGCGACCGCGCTCAAGGTATTATCAGCGCCGCTAGTGTATGAAGACCGCCCTGGGTTGGGTTATTTATAAAATGGTATGGGTGCCGGTCGTTCAGATAGCAATGGCAAACCACCGAACGTAACCTTGTCCGGAAATCATAAACATCTTTAAAATGCTGGAGTTCATTGCTACGTCCTGTAAAAGATATGCAATTAACTATTTTTAGTTATGGAAAGGTCTGAGAGACAGTATCTACCAATGACTGACAGTACATCCTGGGAGAGAGGTCACGATCATGGTTAATACAAACCTCTTGATTAGTTCATGTAAAATAGCACAGCCCCGACCCAAGAACCTGCTATTAGTCTGTAAAGTGTCAGGATTATATGACCTAGTTGGAAGGAAAGTCTCTGGGCCAACCTCACTCCAATAGATGCACGCCAATTCCAGGAGTCACAAGATCTGAACTCAAACGCAGTTTCAGTGCCAAACACAAAGTCGGTTTTAACACGAGAACACCACACAATTGCACATCCCAAAGCAGATGGGGACTTTGTCAAAACAAAGAAACAAAGGAATCAATAAAAAGATAGCATTCATCCGTTTATAGTATTTTCAACACAAATAAAATGATACTGCCACAGCGAACTTTTCTGCCAAAAACAGAGGCTTGGGTTAAATCCTCAGAGAGGCAGGGTGAATTTTTCCGACCAGTATGTCCCTGGAGTCTACAAGGCAGTACCATAATATTCTCAGTAATAAAAAAGTACAAATTGAAGAAGGAGCAGGTATAAGACGAGAAGGAGGAAGAGGAGAAGGAGGAGAAGAAGGAACAGACGAAAAAAAAAAGAATAACAACGTTGAGGAGGAATAGGAGGAGGAAGAGAAGGACGAAGAGGAGGAGGAGTGGGAGGGTGAGAAGGCGAAGAAGAGGAGGAGGAGTGGGAGGGTGAGAAGGCGAAGAAGAGAATGAGAAAGGATAAGAAGAGCCTGAACATAAAGATTATCAGCTGCTGGAGACAATCTAAATAGAGTATGGTAAATCTGATCCATGTTGTTGGCCATGTAAAGTGATCAACAGTGAACCCAGATTAATGGCCCAACATAATATAAGAACGATCACATATTACTAGACCAAGTAGGAACTATCACAAGGTAGAACATACTGTATGAAGATTCACATTGTAAAAAATAAGATAAGCATTATAACATAGTAACTGGTGCGATTGGAGCTATAACATAGTCAGTGATGCGACTGAACTATCACAGAATGATTGGTACGATTGAACAATCACAGAGTAAGTGGTACGACTGAACTATCACAGAGTAAGAGATAAACTAGCAAATATCACATGTGGCGAGATAAGATTGAAACTATCACAATGCACGACTTAAGGTAGTAAATTCCATATTTTAAGAACAAACAATAAAACATAGGAATTACAACATAGTAAGAGATAAGGTAATAACATTCACATAGTAATAGATACGCTATGAACTATCATAATGTAAGAGCTATAGCAGGAACTGCCACATAGCTGATATGATATAAACTATCACAATGTGCGAGCTAAGGTAGCAACTATCACATAGAAAGAACAACGGTAGCAACTATCACATAGTAATAGATAAGACAACCCTCACATAGTGGGGGATAAGATGAAACTGTAACATAGTAAGAGATAAGACATAAACTATCACAAAGTAAGAGCACAGGTAGCAGCTATCACATAGTAATAGATAACTGTCACATAATGGGAATAAGACGGAACAGTCACATAATGGGAGATAAGAAGGAACTGTCACATAGTATATATAAGATAGGAATTATCATAATGTAAGAGATATTGTAGTAGTTATAACATAGTACGAAATAAGTTAGTATCTGTCACATAGTAATAGATAAGATAACTGTCACATAGTGAGAGATAAGATGGAACTGTCACACAGTATGGATAAGATGGACATGTAATATTGTAGAGATAAGACAGGAACAACCACAATGCAAGAGCTTAGGTAGCATCTGTCACATAGCTATGGATAAGAAACAGCCACATTGTGGGAAATAAGATGATAGAACTACATAATGAGAGATACGACGGGCACTATGACATAGGAAGAGATAAGATAAGAACTTTTTTACACTCGGAGCACTCACAAAGTAAAGACACGACAATCAGAACGCTCACATAGTAAAGAGACTACAAACGGAACCCTGATATAGTACAGAGACTACAATCGGAACCCTGATATAGTAAAGAGACTACAATCGGAACCCTGATATAGTAAAAAGACTACAATTGGAACCCTGATAAAGTAAAGAGACGACAATCAGAACGGTCACACGGTGAAACCTATGGCAGAAAGCATCCAATAAAAGGAACTGCTTACACGCCAAGACCGGTATTGGTTATACGGTGCTAACCGCATATTTTACAGACTCATCAACACTCCGTGGATGATGCGAGTAACATCATTACCTTTACTTCTTCTAACATGTAGTATGCCCATTTTAGAGTGGGTCGTACAGGGAATCTCATGTCAATAAAAAAAAAAAAAACAATCCCCGTCTTGATGAGGATTCGAACACGGGAGTATCAGGCTGGCAGGCATGAGCGCTAGCCACTATGCCAACGCGGAGCCAATTCCAATTCCAATTTTCAAAACAAAAAAAAAATAAATCAAAATTCGGTCGCGTCTAACCTGCTTCCTCAGCGGTGGTTATTGGTGGTTGCCATCAAGTAGCAACTGCCAAATATAACGGGCTACAGTAGAAGAAACCTGTAACGTAGGAATTAAAACTAATGTAGGAACTAGCAATAAATGAAGAACTAGCATTACAGTAAGAAAGCACAAAAGTAAGAACTGACTCTAAAGTGGGAGCTGGCATTACACTAAGAACTTCCCTGAAATTGGAATTGGCACTAAAATATGAACTAGCATTAAAGTAGGAATTAGTTAACAAAATAGGACTTGCACTAATATGGGAATTTGCACTAAAGTGATAATTTGCACCAATGGAGGAAATAGCACTGAAGTAGGATCCAACACTTAGCGCTGGAAAAGCACTTAGAGTGGGGACTAGAACTAAATTGAGAGCTAGCATTAAAGCCGGAACTAGCACTTAAAGTGGAAACTATCGCTAAAGTGCGAACTAGCACTAAAGTGAGAACTAACACTTAAAGTGGGAACTGTCACTAAAGTCAGAACTAGCACTAAAGTGGGAACTAACACTAAAGTGGGAACTAACACTTACAATGGGAACTAACAAAGTGGGAACTAACACTTACGGGTGGGAACTGTCGCTAAAGTTGGAACTAGCACTAAAGTAGTAACTAGCACTAAAGTGGGAACTAACACTTAAAGTGGGAACTAACACTTAAAGTGGGAGCTGTCGCTAAAGTGGGAACTATCACTAAAGTGGGAACTAGCACTAAAGTGGGAACTATCACTTAAAGTGGGAACTAGCAATAAAGTGGGAACTAGTACTTAAAGTGGGAACTAGCACTAAAGTGGGAACTAGCACTTAAAGTGGGAACTAGCACTTAAAGTGGGAACTAGCACTTAAAGTGGGAACTAGCGCTAAAGTGAGAACTAACACTAAAGTAGGAATTAGTACTAAAGTGGGAACTAGCACTTAAAGTGGGAACTGTCACTAAAGTGAGAATTAGCACTAAAGTGGGAACTAACACTTAAAGTGGGAACTGTCACTAAAGTGAGAATTAGCACTAAAGTGGGAACTAACACTTAAAGTGGAAATTTTTGCTAAAGTTAGAACCTGCACTAAAGTGGGAACTAACACTTAAAGTGGGAACTGTCGATAAAGTGAGAACTAGGACTAAAGAAGCAATTACCACTAAAACTGGAACAAACTCACAAAGTAAGTGTTTATCTAGGCACTATCACAACCTGATCTAAAGCAAAAATAATCACATTAGAACAACTAACGCGTGCTGCACCGAACCGTAACGTAGCCACAAAACTCGTTACTTTACACATTTGCCGTGCAAACATCGTTATATTTTAAATAAACAATCGCCAATTTACCAGAAAATATTCTCTTATTTGCACTAACTCTCTTAACATATACTTGCGCTACAACAACACGGCACATTAAAACGCCAGACGGAAAATTTCACGAAACGCCACTTTTCTTGATACCACCAACTATGAAGGTTTGCCTCGGCATCTACTGGACTAGTTCTTCTGACGGTGGATAACGTTTCGCCATCATGCACAACGCAGCACTTCCAGCGGGCGATTTGAAAGCAAAATAGACAAGCTAGTTTATCGACCTAAGCAGCAAAGATCTACGCCATTCTACATCAGTGCTATAACAGGAGATGTAATTGGAGGGGAGTTTAATGTTGACAAAAGGAAGGAAAGCTAGGGAGGAAACAAATATAATTTCGTCATTTCACAATAGCACGCGCTGCTAATATCATTGGATAATCGTCCTGACGTCAAAGATGTAGCATCTGAATACATCTTTTAGCAAAAATTGTACTTCAACTGTACGGATTCTTCGAACGAGCATGCATGTGATTTTCTCTATCGACATGAGGTCTTCTTTGCTTTTTGTTTTTTCTTTACCCGTAAACTAAAAAAAAAAAAGGGGGGGGGGGTGGTAAGATGCTGGGGTTATTGATAAAGCAGAAACGATGTAAGGTACATCTGGGTCAGAATGGTTTTTCTGAAAGAAACTTCGTTACCCACAGGAAAAGAAACGGCGGGAACTAATTGAGCACGCTATGGGGCAGGCAAGAGGGAAATGTAATTTAGGATAAAAACAAGTAGTAAGATAGAGCAAGAATGTAAATTACATTTGCATAAGTAGGAGTGGAGCCTGCGAGGTGGGAGGTAATTAATATATGTAATAAAACGGGGGTAATTAGAAGGCAGGGTGGGTTTGTTGGTGCAAGCAAACAAATGTATACATAATTGCAGGTGTGGCGTAGTTACTAGACGCTTGTTTGCCCTCCCTGTGGTCATGGGTTGAACCCCGGAGTTCAAACACTAATCTGGTCTCCCAGCTGACAAACAGGTACCAGGAATTGTCTAGGAAAAGTGAAGACGACCAGCGTGATACTGAGAGCGCCGATTGGTCTATAACAATATGGAGATAGCACCATTTGTCTAACTCGCTTCAAGTCTCGTAAGAGGGTCTTTACAATATATTTATACAATCATTATCAAGTGCCTTGCCAGCAGGCGTTGCGTTTATGTCTCTCCTCATATCGCGATCTTTGGTGTTCTGCGTCAACTCTGTTGATGATATTCCTTGATGACACTGTCTCAGTCCATCCAGCTTCAGTTCTCTTGGTCTGCCTCTGCCTTTCTTCCTCTTGCTCTTTCCAACTGTCAAGATCTTCTCCAGTGCCTCTGTTCTAGTTACATGACCAAAGAAAGCGGTTTGTCTCTTTCTTATTGCTGTATATTATGTTCTAGTTTGATTAGCCTCTATCAGGCAACCGTTGTTAGTTACTCTGGCAGTCCAACGAATTCGCAAAATTCGTCTCGGGAACAGCATCTCCGTTGCTTCTTAAGTCTTTCTACTGTGTTCATTTACATTTCCAGAAACTGTGCTATACATCAAAACAAGTTCAATATTGCATGTCAGCCCTCTCTTTCTTACATTCAATATATATCCATACATATGTTAGTTAGTTAGTTAGTTAGTCGCAGTTCCAACTTCACAGCAACGGGTCATCCCCATTATGCTCCATTCCTGTGCCAGTGAATATCACACAAAACGCTCCCCACTGCCCAATGTGAAAAGTGGAAAAGACAGGAGTCTCGACAAATAACAGCCCGCACAGATACACTGTGCATAATGCCGCCACCAGAATGTCAACACAATAGTCCCCCACAAAGCACCCAGTTCATTTCTGATGGAATCGGCAGTCATTTTCCCATCTGGATGTTTCCTAGATGTTCACCCACACAGTCCACGAAATACAGTTCATCGTCAATGGCAGTGGCAGTCAACCAGAAGCCCAGCAGCCACGCATTTCTGCATAAGGCAAAAACCGGTGAACTCTGGGACATAGCCATCTGCCATCGCTCAGAACATGCAGTCACGTTCCAAAAGACCTTGGGCAGATTCAAAAGCATTTCACACGAAACTCACAGCTCACAGTGTCGCGCCACATATGTATATGTGTGTGTGTCTACGCCCTATCTATTCTGCCCGCCCATTTATCTAATATGTCTACTTTCCAAACATTCCCGTCTACTCTTCTTTCCTATCCTCTCGTCTTTACTATCTAATGTCATCCGACTGTTGACTCAGTGAAGTTGTAAACTAATTCGATGAGACAGGGCCCTTGGATAGAAATACAACACAGAGGGTACTCTGCAGCTCAGCAGTGGAAAAATCTTCCACAACAAATCAAAGACACCACAAATCTTTTCATATACAATTGCAACATGTTGAAACTCTATATCAGTACAGACTATATGCCTCCTTAAAAAAATAATAATAATAATAATCTCATCTCACCATGTTCCTCTTGTGCCTTGCGGTGTCTAGGTGAAGCATAAACAGCAGGAGTCTCCGTTTATGGGCTTCATATATTGAGATTCCAATGAACTCCCTGTTATTCTCTCGATCCATCGTTTACGTGGCCGGCCTCTTCTTCTGCTTCCATTTGGCAGTACATCATTGCTTGTTGTGGTATACTGTCTGTTAGTTGGTAACCTAGTTACATGGTCAAACCGTTTGACACGCTGCCTGTAATAAAATCATATAACCTAGCTGTAAGCTATAACCCCAACCTTAGTCCTGATTTCTTCATTTCTGATTTCCTCTCGTCTTGATACAGCGAGCATCTCAAAGGATAATGAGTTTAATAAACATTCTCCTAACTGTGGTAACTGACATCAACCATAGCTAATTATAATTGTCATATCAACAATTAGTTTTAATGAGTCATGAACTACTGATTATTGCAAATTTTCGTGCGTTTATAATGTATGTTTCCGTGGTTTTCGTTTTTTGTGTCTAAGATTAGCTTCATAAGTGATCTAGACTAAAATAATGTATGAGATCAGAGAAATAAGAAGGGCAGTGTGTCAGATGGGCCTGCGTGACCCCCCCCCCCCTTTTGAAAATAACGTTCGTTCGTTCGTTCTTTACTGCCTACCCCCTCTTCTTTACTGACTACTGTCCCTACTTTACTATCTACCCTCACTATTTTTACTGTCTACAATCCTTTCTATAACGACTACTGTCCCTACTTTACTATCTACCCTCACTAATTTTACTGTCTACAATCCTTTCTATAACGACTACTGTCCCTACTTTACTATCTACCCTCACTAATTCTACTGTCCACAATCCTTTCTCTACTGACTACTGTCCCTACTACATTATCTACCCTCACTAATTTTACTGTCCACAATCCTTTCTTTACTGACTACTGCCCCTACTTTACTATCTACCCTCACTAATTTTACTGTCTACAATCCCTACTCTACTGACTACTATCCCTACTTTACTATCTACCCTCACTATTTTTACTGTCTACAATCCTTTCTATAACGACTACTGTCCCTACTTTACTATCTACCCTCACTATTTTTACTGTCTACAATCCTTTCTATAACGACTACTGTCCCTACTTTACTATCTACCCTCACTATTTCTACTGTCCACAATCCTTTCTCTACTGACTACTGTCCCTACTACACTATCTACCCTCACTATTTCTACTGTCCACAATCCTTTCTCTACTGACTACTGTCCCAACTACATTATCTACCCTCACTAATTTTACTGTCCACAATCCTTTCTTTACTGACTACTGCCCCTACTTTACTATCTACCCTCACTAATTTTACTGTCTACAATCCCTACTCTACTGACTACTATCTCTACTTTACTATCTACCCTCACTATTTTTACTGTCCACAATCCTTTCTTTACTGACTACTGTCCCTACTTTACTATCTACCCTCACTATTTTTACTGTCTACAATCCCTACTCTATTGAATACTGTCCACACTTTACTATCTACACTCACTATTTTTACTGTCTACAATCCCTACTCTACTGACTACAATCCCTACTCTACTGACTACTGTCCCTACTACACTATCTACCCTCACAATTTTTATTGTCTACAATCCTTTCTCTACTGACTACTGTCCCTACTTTACTATCTACCCTCACTATTTTTACTGTCTACAATCCCTACTATACTGACTACTGTCCCTACTTTACTATATACCCTCACTATTTTTACTGTCCACAATCCTTTCTTTACTGACTATTGTCCCTACTACACTATCTACCCTCATAATTTTTACTGTCCACAATCCTTTCTTTACTGACTACTGTCCCTGCTACACTATCTACTCTCACTATCTTTACTGTCCACAATCCTTTCTTTACTGACTACTGTCCCTACTTTACTATCTACCCTCACTACTTTTACTGTCCACAATCCTTTCTTTACTGACTACTGTCCCTACTACACTATCTACCCTCACAATTTTTACTGTCTACAATTCTTTCTCTACTGACTACTGTCCCTACTTTACTATCTACCCTCACTAATTTTACTGTCCACGATCCTTTCTTTACTGACTACTGTCCCTACTTTACTATCTACCCTCACTATTTTTACTGTCTACAATCCCTACTCTACTGACTACTGTCCCTACTTTACTATCTACACTCACTATTTTCACTGTCTTCTTCTTCTTCTTCTTCTTCTTCTTCTTCTTCTTCTTCTTCTTCTTCTTCTTCTTCTTCTTCTTCTTCTTCTTCTTCTTCTTCTTCTTCTTCTTCTTCTTCGTTCATCCGGATTTTGTTTTCCGGACGTGATTGCGTTGTGCCTGTTTGCAGTAGAGCTGCGTTCTTGCGCCGTTAGGCCGACACATCCGACTTCTGCGGGCATTTGTTGACCGGATTAACCTTCCCTGGGTTTTTACTGTCTACAATCCTTTCTTTACTGACTACTGTCCCTACTTTACTATCTACTCTCACTATTTTTACTGTCTACAATCCTTTCTTTTCTGACTACTGTCCGTCTTTACTATCTACTCTCACTATTTTTACTGTCTACAATCCTTTCTTTATTGACTACTGTCCCTACTTTACTATCTACTCTCACTATTTTTACTATCTACAATCCTTTCTTTTCTGACTACTGTCCCTACTTTACTATCTACTCTCACTATTTTTACTGTCTACAATCCTTTCTTTTCTGACTACTGTCCGTCTTTACTATCTACTCTCACTATTTTTACTGTCTACAATCCTTTCTTTACTGACTATTGTCCCTACTTTCATACCTACCAGGCTGTTTACTGTCTACGTTCTCTTCTTTACAGATTACTACCCCTACTTTACAATCTAACGTCGCTTTTTTTTTACTGTCTACTTTCCCGTCTTTATTTCTACCCTCACCCTTTTTACTGTCTACTGATCTTTCTTCAGTTCAGTAATAAAGAAAAAAAAAAGACATTCGGCTTCGTTCAACCTGCTTCTGCAGAGTCATGCCTTCTTCTACCTACTCGCCCTTCTTCTATCTATCCACCCTTCTACCTACCCGCCCTTCTTCTATCTATCCACCCTTCTACCTACCCGCCCTTCTTCAATCTATCCACCCTTCTACCCACCCGCCCTTCTTCTATCTATCCACCCTTCTACCTACCCGCCCTTCTTCTATCTATCCACCCTTCTACCTACCCGCCCTTCTTCTATCTATCCACCCTTCTTCATACCCGCCCATCTTCTACCTACCAACCCTTCTTCTATCTACTCGTCATTCTTCTAATTAAACTCAAATCATCTCTGTTTTTCAACCCTTCTTCCGACAATCCTTCCTCCCCTTGTTTTCATCTGTCTACTCAACTATCCCAGACTACCCGAGGGTTAGGTTGGATTGGCTAGCTAGTTGCATATCCTTTACAGGACATTGCAGTCTACATCAGCATTGTTTGCTGTCGTGATTTCTTAGTAAATTCCGACGATGGTCCGAAACCCTTTCGCCGTAAAGCCCGCTAAGGTGTTGGGTTGTCATAGCTGTCACCTGTGGCAAAAGGGTAGCGAACGCGATTCGTAATCACGCTTAACGCGTTCGAATCACAGCTGTGGGAGATTCGGAAGCAGACCCCCATAGGTTGGCTTTTAACTACTGCGTGAGCGTCGGCCGTTCAGAAAGCAATGGCAAGCTACTGAACGTAAACGTGCCTAGTAAATCACAAACAGACAAACAAATGTTGGGGTTGATTGTGACGTCCTGTGAGGGACATCCAACTGATGTTAGCTAACGCTGTTAAGGTGTTCTCATTTCAACAGACTCCACTCAACGCCCAGAGGAAGACAAAAGACTTCACACAACGCCCAGACAACACAAACCACCCAACACTCAGAAGAAGACAACCCAGAAAAAAGACTGAAAGACCAGACTCCACCCAACGCCCAGAAAAAGACACCAGACTCCACCCAACGCCCAGAGGAAGACAAGGGACTCCTCACAATTCCCAGAGGAAGACACCAGACTCCACACAACGCCCGGAGGAAGACAACAGACTCCACACAACGCCCGGAGGAAGGCAACAGACTCCTCACAATTCCCAGAGGAAGACACCAGACTCCACACAGCGTCCGGAAGAAGACAACAGACTCCACACAACGCCCGGAGGAAGGCAACAGACTCCACACAACGCCCGGAGGAAGGCAACAGACTCCTCACAATTCCCAGAGGAAGACACCAGACTCCAAACAACGCACAGAGGAAGGCAACATACCCCACCCAATGGTCAGAAAATGACAACAGATTCCACCGAACGCCCAGAAAAAGACAACAGACTCCACCCAACACCCAGAGAAAGAACATGTTGAATAAACGAAACTTCTAAGTAAAAATCAATCACAATCTAAGTAGAAATAAATGACACTGTTACAAGTAGGGGTTTTAACAGAGGATTCCCGCCGATATAATTCTGGATGTGGTAACTGAGATGGCTACGAGATGGGTACGTTGTGCTTATGGCGCCTCTTCTGCTAGACTTGACTTCCTGGCACGACCGTTAACCGAACGTGTCATTTTGCCAGTGGTCCGGAACACCTCAATGAAATAATTGTTGTGTGCAGATGCGTATTGATCGCTTCGAGGAAACGCTTCATGGGCGACAGCAAGACTATTGACATGGCAGCAATTTCCGTTGACAATCTATATCTGAACAACACGATGTCTCCGCAGGCTGTTTTTTTTTTTTTGGGGGGGGGGGGGAGGGGGAGGGGTGTTGTATAACCACAGTCTGCTGACTGCCAGGTTTTCACATTGCTATGATTTGTACAAGCGTTAAAGAATAAGGGTAATGGTAGTCGTAGCAGTTGTCGTAGTAGTAGTAGTAGTAATAGTAGTAGTAGTAATAGTAGTAATAGTAGTAGTGGTAGTGGTAGTAGTAGTAGTAGTAGTAGCAGTAGTAGTAGTAGTAGCAGCAGCAGCAGCAGCAGTAGTAGTAGTAGTAGTAGTAGTAGTAGTAGTAGTAGTAGTAGTAGTAGTAGTAGTAGTAGTAGTAGTAGTAGCAGCAGCAGCAGCAGCAGCTACAGTAACAGCAGCAGCAGTACTAGTAACAGTGGTAGCAGTAGTAACAGTGGTAGTAGTAGTAGTAACAGTGGTAGCAGTAGTATCAGTAGTAGTAACAGTAATAATAGTAGTAGAAACAACAGCAGCAGTATCAGTAGCAATAGTAGTACTCCCAATGTATAAGACTTATTTTTTAAAATTTTGCATATCCTTTTAACAGGAAATTGCAGTCAAAACCAGCATTTTTCTGTTGCTGTTGATGTCATGGCAAGTTTTACGTTCAGTAGTTTACCACTGCTTTCTGAACTTCCGGCTCACATACTTTTCCGTAAGGAAATAGCGCGACGCGATCCGCTGCCGAATCTCGCGCAGCTTGTTTTGAACGTGGGTATACGGGATTACGAACAGCGTCCTTAACACCTTCGCCAGGGAGACGGCAGCAGGAGACTGCTTAGGGGTAATTCTTTTACCGTGGGAGCCCAGGTCAATGTTACAAAATCCTCTCTTCTGTTACAAATTCCTCTCCTGTGTTACAAATTCATCTCCTCTGCTAGAAACTCCTCTCCTGTGTTACAAATTCCTCTCCTGTGCTACAAATTCCCCTTCTCTATTGCATATTCCTCTCCTCTGTTACACATTCCTCTCCTCTGTTACAAATTCCTCTCCTCTGTTACAAATTCCTCTCCTCTGTTACAATTTCCTCTCCCATGTTACAATTTCCTCTCCTCTGTTACAAATTCCTCTCCTCTGTTACAATTTCCTCTCCCCTGTTACAATTTCCTCTCCCCTGTTACAATTTCCTCTCCCCTGTTACAATTTCCTCTCCTCTGTTACAATTTCCTCTCCTCTGTTACAAATTCCTCTCCTCTGTTACAAATTCCTCTCCTCTGTTACAAATCCTCTCCTCCGTTACAAATTCCTCTCCTCCGGTACAAATCCCTCTCCGACCCCATAACCACCTGGTCAACAGACAAGCGTATAGCAACTAAGCTATCGTGGCTCCCCCAGCGCTGAATGAAACATGTTGAATACATTTTTTTTAAACTGTAAACTCAACATATACTTTACCTTACTTCCTAAAGCGTGTTAAACAACTCGTGCCCTGACCAGATAGTCACATTACGCATAATAATAAAGTTTTGAACTGAAGTCGCCACTTTATATTTGTTTTGTGGACTGTGAAAAGACTTTGACAGGCATTGATATGTAATGCCCGTGGAGATGAATGCGGCGCTTTGGGATCCCGCAGAAAATCGTTAATTTAATAAGGGCGAAATACGAAGACTTATACATATTTGCTCGCTGTGAACTCATGCGTAGTTCATACACGTGATACTACGTCCAATACACTGGACTAATTTTTGATTGTGGGTTAGTTATCGTTTTTACCATATTACCAGTATCCCTCGCCATCAGGCGAATCCACTCCGACTTCTGAGATACTTGTAATTTATGTCCTCGTGTCAAGGAATAGAAGTCAACATTTTAGTCCACCTTCCCGGTGTGGGACTGAACCCACTACATCGACATCACCACAACGGAAGTTTAAGTCTTATCCGTACGATCACGCTGACTTCCAAGATATGAAATGTATAGTTATTCATTGCAGGAAACTAACGGATACATTTCAAATATAAACAGACGTGAGTCAGCGGTGTCATTTGTTACCATGATTGTTTTTATTGATTGAATTATAAAGAGATAAATAACTATCGAAAGAAGTAGAATTCGAATTGACTTCGACAAAACAATTCGCTGGCGACATTGTAGTTCTGTGAAGCGCATAGATCAGGTACAAAATAAACTAGGGGTTAAAGGTGAGACATTCGAATTAATCGCACCGGGTTTTATTCCATATGACTCGGTCTCTTTCCGTAGGGCGGCCTGCCATTAAATGTCTCCTAGAAAATTGCAACTCGGGAAGACATTAACTGCAATCCGAATCGAATGAACAAAATTCGGGGCACGAGGCAGAAGTTTGAACCACTTCATCGATGAGTATACACAATCTGATGGAAGAGATAGTGGCGACTAAATGTGGATACAATCAGTGGGAAGAGACAGTTAATAGCGACTAAATGTGCCACGAATTAGTTGGAAGAGAAGGTTAATGGTGACTAAATGTGGATAGATGTGTGGTGCGGGGAACCTAAGGAAAAGCAACGTAAGGCATGGTAGCGTTGTAAACTCATACATGCCGTACATGGCCACAAAGGAGCCTCCGACTGTGTATTAACTGGACTACAAGGTGAAGCGAAAAACATTAACACTGCAACCTACCACTCATTATCTCATGTCATCTTGTTCCTCTTATACCTTGCGGTGTCGAGGTGAAGTATAAACAGCGGGAGAGTGCCCGTTTATGGACTTCATGTATCGATATTCCCATGGACTCTGCTATTCCCCCTGTTCATCGTTTACGTAGTCGGCCTCTTCTTCTGCTTCCATTTGGTCTGTACATCATTGCTTGTTATGGTATACTGTAGCTGGTAGCCTAGTTATATTATTGAACCATGTAACTTGCTATTTTCTTATTAGATCTAGCGCAGCTATTACCTCCATTTTAATCCTGATTTCTTCATTTCTCTCTTCTTGATACATTGAGTATTCTTCTCAGGAATCTCATTTCCGTTGCAATGTTTATGTTCTTTGTTTTTCTGTCATTGTCTTGGTTTGACACTGATAGTATAGAGTTGGTAGCAAGACTGTGCTGTTGAATGTTATTTAAGTATCTACTGATATCTGTTTGCTTTATATTATTTGTGACAAACGAACGAACGAACGAACGATCGAACAAACTTTATTTTAAAAGGGTAACAAATTGGGCACGCAGGCCCGTCTTACATTCGGCCCTTTCAATCACTCATCTTTCATTCATCAAATGTGCATGTTACATTAACATAGGGGAAAAAAACATTGTCAAATGGATTTTGTAAACATAAACAGTGCATATTGCAATGTTGTGAGACACATCCCCCATCCACCCCCATATCCCGCAACCACCAACACATTCCCCACCCACCAAACCTCCCCCACCCACCCACACATACCTCCACGCACTCACACAGAACCAGGCGAACATACATGCCGCCACACACCCACTGAACCCCCACCCACACACATTTCCCCAAGAAGAAGAAGAAGAAGAAGAAGAAGAAGAAGAAGAAGAAGAAGAAGAAGAAGAAGAAGAAGAAGAAGAAGAAGAAGAAGAAGAAGAAGAAGAAGAAGAAGAAGAAGAAGATGATGAAGACGAAGAAGAAGAAGAAGACGAAGAAGGAGAAGAAGAAAGAAGAAGATGAAGAAGAAGAAGAAGAAGAAGAAGAAGAAGAAGAAGAAGAAGAAGAAGAAGAAGAAGAAGAAGAAGAAGAAGAAGAAGAAGAAGAAGAAGAAGAAGAAGAAGAAGAAGACGAAGACGAAGACGAAGACGAAGAAGGAGAAGAAGAAGAAGAAGAAGAAGAAGAAGAAGAAGAAGAAGAAGAAGAAGAAGAAGAAGAAGAAGAAGAAGAAGAAGAAGAAGAAGAAGAAGAAGAAGAAGAAGAAGAAGAAGAAGAAGAAGAAGAAGAAGAAGAAGAAGAAGAAGAATGAGGAGGAGGAGGAGGAGGAGAAGAAGAAGAAGAAGAAGAAGAAGAAGAAGAAGAAGAAGAAGAAGAAGAAGAAGAAGAAGAAGAAGAAGAAGAAGAAGAAGAAGAAGAAGAAGAAGAAACCACACACACATACCCCGCCAACCCACACATCCCGCACATATCCACACACATATCCCGCACTCTCACAATTTTCCTCACCCACACACACATCAGCCAACCTACACCCACTCACTCACCCACCCAATATTCGCCACCTCTCAACTACACATCCCCACCTATACACACATCCCCACCCATAAACACATCTCCCCACCTGCCCACACATATCCCCCACCCATAACCCAAAAACACACACCTCCCACCCACACACACCCCGCCACCCACATATACCCTATGTCACGAGATAGAAGCCATAGATTCGACCTTGTGGTATAAGGCAGACAACCCTACTATTGCCCGACCCGGTTCTTTGGAAAATTACCGCCCTTTGGCTGGCGTTCTAGATTATTCTAAAAACCCAGACCAGGTGAATTTGATTCACCGGCTGACAGCGCATGGTTTTGGCGCATGCGCCGAGGATTAGGCCGGGCGGACAAAGAACAGTTTCTGGCTGTCAGGGCGCGTGGACAGACGCTTTTGTGCACAGTGTGTTTTCATTAGAGAGAGCTGGGGCGACAGATGTCTCAAGATGGTTAAAGAAATCCGACGTTTAGTCCTGCCGAGTTACAGCTACTCCAGTATGAAACTGTGTTCAGCAATCTGAAGGTATGTGTACCCTTTAGTTTATTTAACTTTGGTACTCTGTGACCCGATAGTGCTAGGCGGTGTGTACTAACCGTGGCGCGGGAAAGTGGGGCATGTGGGAACAGACTACTGGCGTTGCCTGAAGGCAAAACCTGTTGAAGCGTTTATTTGCTAGCAGTGTAAAACGGGGATAATTATTGTGTTAGCGGCGCTGGGGTTAATCACAGCTACTGTAGGTTGGGTTAAATTGGTTCAGGACAACGAGAGCTTTAATTTGAGTTCCCACATGAACCAGCTTCCTGAAATCGAACGTCGTCGATGCGGAATGACGTCACGAGGAGGAAAGCGGAAGTGGTGTAGGACGTCGCCTATACTAGGGCATGTGCGGGCTCAATCGACGCAGATCGGCGAGGCGATTGTAGTGCGAAGATATATAGAACTCTCGGAACTCGTTTCAAGGTCGTGACTTGAGTCGAAAGTCTTTGTCACTTGGTGGGCGACCACTGGCTTCTTTTCTTGGCTTTCCTCTCATCTGTCTTATAGATAGTGTCCCTCAATGGACTGCCAGCTTAATATAGTGGATTCCGGAGAGGGGGACAATGTGGGAGAATTGACCTACGGGACAGGGCTGTCCGATAAGGGCAGTGACACCGTTCTAAATGCTCCGGCCCTTGAGGAGGGAGGGAGAGAACGGGGTGTGGATCTCTGCTACATGGAGAATTATTAAGACCATGTATATACTATTGGATTTAGATTTTGTACCAGAGGCACGGTACTATATCTGCGCTGGCTGGTAATAGGGACATGAACCAGGGAGATTGGCGTGACCCAGGAAGGGGTCCAGATGCTCATCACCGGCCCTACTTCAGGGCTATTCTGCCTACCCTTACTAATGATTCACTAACCCTATATGTCATGTAGAAGTTTTGCAGAGTAGGCCGACACCTCAGTGACGAGTGACCAGCCACCTTGGCACAAGCTATACTCCAGTCCGGGGAAGATAAAGCGGGACTTAGCAGCCTGTCAGGTCCTGGACCCCGTTCTTCACTGGCACCTGTGAGCAGCATATGAAGGGACTGGGACTCTCCTGTGAAGAGTCCATGTAGCTGAGGAAGGTGGTGAGAGTGAACTCGCTCAGGGTAAGCTTGGTTCTAGATACTTTCACTGAGTGTTGTCTTCCGCAGGTCTACCTTCGTGAGTGAAGTCTTATCAGATGGTGACGGGTCCAGTGATTGGGACCAGGCAAGTGTGATTAGCGGACCAAGAACCCTACGATGAATCCTACCATGTATGGGTCACCCGAGTTTACTACACAAGAGGTTGAGTCCGACTAACCCTTGGCCGTCGTCAATACCAAGTATGTTTACTATGTCTATGATATCTGCAGACCGACTACACTCACGGCAAGTACCTTTATGGATTGATTGTGCCTTGTATCAGAACTATCGACAGATCCACTACCAGCTAGAACCAGAGTGTATTGACTTTGAGTGCCAGGCCAGTTTGGCCTATGAATCCGCTGGAGTCTAGAGACTGTATCTCCAGCATCAACATTCCCCATCATCATCTGAGAAGTTGCTCTCATATTTATGACACTCTTTTGAACTTTATCAGAGAGGGCAACTCCGTGTTCATATTGTGGCGTCCTGCCAGATCTTGAACATTTTGTCATCTGTGTGGAACACTCATTTGGAGCAACACGGAGTAGGTTTTCCGGAACGAGTCCAGGTCGACCAACAAGTATCCTTTCATCTGGGGCGAAGACGAGAGCTGGATGGAGGACTATCCAACCCTGGTGAGATCTAGTAACAGGATGACCTGTGGCGTCTACTCGAAGCCTTTCCAGTGATGACTGCTCCACCCTTAAGCTACGCCCAGGCTTGCTGTCTGGACTGTTCTATCGGTTAATAGGTCTATCTCATCATCATCATCCCCACCATCATCACCCTCATTTGTACAATACACATGTTGTTTCCATATAGATGCCAGAGTTGAGTGTTGAGTCATGCAGTCAGGACGAGGTGTGGGTAGGGTAATATCCCTTGGTTGACTGCAGTGAGATAGGTATACAGAGACCGGTGGGGTAACGTAGGCTGAGGTTCCCTAGTCCCAGACAGATCACTTCCCGTTAGTAAGGTGTGACACCAGTTTCCCCTCACCCCAAGGAATGGTGTGACATTATTTGGGGGCTCGTCCGGGATAGTGTGACGATTCAGCTCTGGCAATTACTAGGTCATTGACACCTTATCTTGTATTCTGTATAGCAAGTCTAGTCTACATAGGTCTTTGGTCCTATTTCCACTCTTGACTTTGACATAGTGACTTGTGGTGTGCAGTGTTGTGGTCCATAGATTAGCTTTGTGTATTGAGATATATACATTGCCTTGTTGGTTATACCACTCACCCTACTAACCCACTCTCTTCAATCATGGCATCTACCAAATTAAATATGGCAGAGGTGCGAGCTACAGGCGTAGATATGGGCCTGGAAGGTGACGCACTCCAGAAGTACATACAGGAGGTGGAGAGAGACTTCCGTCAGGAAGAACGAGAGAGAAGACAACGTGAAGCCGAACAAGAGAATAGAAGGATAGCCTTAGAGGAACGCAAGATGGCTCACGAGGATAAAAAACTCGAAGCTGAAAGGGAAGCCAGGAAGCTTGAGGCTGAACAAGCTGTCAAGAAGCTGGAGGCTGAACAAGCGGCCAAGAAGCTGGAAGCGGAACAAGAGGCTCAGAAGAGAGAACACGAGTATAGGATGCGGGAGTTAGAACTCAAAGCCCAATCTGAGGGAGCGGTAGGTGGAACTGGTCTCCCTGGTTCACCTAAGGTAGATAGACATGGCTATCACGCCATGAAGTTCCCTCTTGCTCCTTTTGAAGAGGACAAAGAGAAAATAGATCAGTTTTTGCAAAAATTCGAGGCGATGGCTGTTGCCATGGATCTTGACAAAGACAAATGGTCTCTGAAACTATCCCAAGGTTTACGAGGTACCGCGTTCGAGGTCTATACGAGGTTACCGGCGGGACAGGAAAACAATTACGACGCATTGAAGTTAGCGTTGTTGAAACGTTTTGAAATGACCGCTTACACGTACCGGAAGAAGTTTCGAACCGCAAAGCGAGAACCGGGCGAACTGTTTGCCGCGTTTAGTTTGCGACTGAAGTCCTATTTACTCAAATGGATGGAATTAGCTGGGTTTGCCCAAGACTACGAGAGTCTCGAGGAACTCTGTATAGTTGATCAGATGCGAAAACAGATGTCTAAGCCGCTTAAAATGTTCTTGGGAGAACAAGGGGCGGAACGGTTGGACGTAGTGACTAAGTTAGCCGAACGTTATGTATTAGTACATGGGGAAGCCGGCGAAGCCTGTCCCAATAGCGCTAAAGGTTCGGATAACTCTGATAAGAAGAAGAAGAAATTCACTCATCAGACGAAGGTAGATTCTCCGGGGAAAAGTCCAGAGAAGACGCAGTCTGGGAGCAAGAGCCCACCTACATCTCCCCCTAAAAGGAGATGGCATGAGAAATGGTGCAAGAAGTGCAAGTCGCCCACTCACAATACGAGGGACTGCACTGAAAACATGAAGAGCTCCCACTTCGCGGCCTGTCTAGTGGAACCAAAGGGGGTTTCCACCGAAAAGGTCAAGGTCGCCGAAGAGACTCTGGACCCGGATAGACCATCAGTGGTAGAGTTGATCGAAGTGAACGGTCAACAAGCTGAATGCTTATATGACACAGGACTGGATTGTGAGGCAGTCATAGCTGCCTATCTAGTCAAGCCAGAACAACTCACCGGGGATAAAATCGAGATACAACCGGCGATGAAGAGTGCTGTGGCTATGACTTTGCCGATCGCCCAGGTGGAGATCAGGTCAAGGTACGTCACGGGCACGATTCAAGCGGCCGTGTTATCCGATCCCCTCTTTCCCGTAATCCTGGGGTCCCGATATGTATTCCTAGGGAGGCCGAAGGAGCCCATCCACATAGGTGAGCTACAGACGCGGTCCCAACGGGAAAAGGAAGAGGCGGACGCAATAATCTCTAAACCCCGGCCGGAGGAATTGCGCACTGCCCAGGGCGAGGACACGACTTTGCGTTCTTGCTATAAGAAGCTACCGAGAAGTGCTGACCCACCGAAACGGGGTCAGTACTATATGAAGAATCGGCTGCTCTACCGAAGAGCAGGAGGGGGAGAGAAACTGCACGGGCAGTTAGTGGTCCCGAAGGACTCCCGTCCCCAAATTCTTCATATGGGGCACACCATGTCCGAAAAGGGACATATGGGTGTCGGTGCGACGCTTCAACGGATATCCTGCCATTATTACTGGCCAGGAATGACCGGCGACGTACGCCGGTGGGTTAAGTCTTGCCCAGTGTGCCAAAAGACAACACCCAAGAACTGGACTAAGAATAGATTATCTCTTAAGGTGGGAGACGGAGTATTAGTGTGGAGTCCAACGGTCACCAATATACTCGAGGTAGGATGGCAAGGACCTTTTCCCGTGGTAAGGGTAGTGTCTAAGACCAACTACGAGATCTGGATCCGTGGAAAAGGGAAAATTTTCCATGTGAATCTCCTCCAGGAATGGGAGAAGAGATCCGGTGAGGAGTCTCCGCACCTGATGGCGATGGCTGTAGCTGTTAAAACGGTTACGGGTCCAGACGGGGACCGAGAGAGCCCAGTACTACATAGGGAGGTCTATGGGAACGTACGGGGTAGATCGGATTTTCTACCCGAGGATAGGGGGAAAACCACCCGTCGGAGAGAGGCCCAGAGTGACAGGGTCACTGGTAACTTAGTTCGGAAGGGAGGGAGAGCGTCGGGTAGGGCGCAAGAGACCCAGGACTCCGTCCGACGATCAGCTGACCAGCCTCGCTCTCGAAAGAGATGGCTGCGGAAGCCCCAGTCCAGAGGGTTCTGGACAAAGAGACAGTCCGTCGAGGACGAAACCGTTGATCCATGTGCGAATTGCGTATGGAGACCTAGCGGTAGGGACGACATGGTTACAGGGGGAAT
Source organism: Cepaea hortensis (assembly GCA_963921405.1). Taxonomy (NCBI): domain Eukaryota; kingdom Metazoa; phylum Mollusca; class Gastropoda; order Stylommatophora; family Helicidae; genus Cepaea; species Cepaea hortensis. The sequence goes on from OY992893.1 coordinate 78,762,249, forward strand.
AGGAAGGTCCACCTGTATTGCGACCCGTCGCGTACGCGAGGCGGAGACCACTACCGACCGAACGTAACTACACGATGGTCGAGTGTCTGTCGCGGTTCCAGGCTGTCCAAGAGTTCCAGCCATACTTGTATGGTGTACCATTCCCGGTACAGTCAGATCATCAACCGTTGATGTTCCTGGCAACCTCCCAAAAGCTCAATGCCCGTTTGATGCGTTGGTCTTTGTTGCTTCAGCCCTACAACTTTACTGTTGAATACATTCCCGGAAAGGAGAATGTGGGGGCTGACTTCCTGTCCAGACATCCAGTCCAGGAGAAAGAGGCTGAGTCCACTCGGACCGAACCTCCGGCGGATAAGAGTCGACTCGGTCAACTCTCTTAAGAGAGGGCCTATGTCACGAGATAGAAGCCATAGATTCGACCTTGTGGTATAAGGCAGACAACCCTACTATTGCCCGACCCGGTTCTTTGGAAAATTACCGCCCTTTGGCTGGCGTTCTAGATTATTCTAAAAACCCAGACCAGGTGAATTTGATTCACCGGCTGACAGCGCATGGTTTTGGCGCATGCGCCGAGGATTAGGCCGGGCGGACAAAGAACAGTTTCTGGCTGTCAGGGCGCGTGGACAGACGCTTTTGTGCACAGTGTGTTTTCATTAGAGAGAGCTGGGGCGACAGATGTCTCAAGATGGTTAAAGAAATCCGACGTTTAGTCCTGCCGAGTTACAGCTACTCCAGTATGAAACTGTGTTCAGCAATCTGAAGGTATGTGTACCCTTTAGTTTATTTAACTTTGGTACTCTGTGACCCGATAGTGCTAGGCGGTGTGTACTAACCGTGGCGCGGGAAAGTGGGGCATGTGGGAACAGACTACTGGCGTTGCCTGAAGGCAAAACCTGTTGAAGCGTTTATTTGCTAGCAGTGTAAAACGGGGATAATTATTGTGTTAGCGGCGCTGGGGTTAATCACAGCTACTGTAGGTTGGGTTAAATTGGTTCAGGACAACGAGAGCTTTAATTTGAGTTCCCACATGAACCAGCTTCCTGAAATCGAACGTCGTCGATGCGGAATGACGTCACGAGGAGGAAAGCGGAAGTGGTGTAGGACGTCGCCTATACTAGGGCATGTGCGGGCTCAATCGACGCAGATCGGCGAGGCGATTGTAGTGCGAAGATATATAGAACTCTCGGAACTCGTTTCAAGGTCGTGACTTGAGTCGAAAGTCTTTGTCACTTGGTGGGCGACCACTGGCTTCTTTTCTTGGCTTTCCTCTCATCTGTCTTATAGATAGTGTCCCTCAATGGACTGCCAGCTTAATATAGTGGATTCCGGAGAGGGGGACAATGTGGGAGAATTGACCTACGGGACAGGGCTGTCCGATAAGGGCAGTGACACCGTTCTAAATGCTCCGGCCCTTGAGGAGGGAGGGAGAGAACGGGGTGTGGATCTCTGCTACATGGAGAATTATTAAGACCATGTATATACTATTGGATTTAGATTTTGTACCAGAGGCACGGTACTATATCTGCGCTGGCTGGTAATAGGGACATGAACCAGGGAGATTGGCGTGACCCAGGAAGGGGTCCAGATGCTCATCACCGGCCCTACTTCAGGGCTATTCTGCCTACCCTTACTAATGATTCACTAACCCTATATGTCATGTAGAAGTTTTGCAGAGTAGGCCGACACCTCAGTGACGAGTGACCAGCCACCTTGGCACAAGCTATACTCCAGTCCGGGGAAGATAAAGCGGGACTTAGCAGCCTGTCAGGTCCTGGACCCCGTTCTTCACTGGCACCTGTGAGCAGCATATGAAGGGACTGGGACTCTCCTGTGAAGAGTCCATGTAGCTGAGGAAGGTGGTGAGAGTGAACTCGCTCAGGGTAAGCTTGGTTCTAGATACTTTCACTGAGTGTTGTCTTCCGCAGGTCTACCTTCGTGAGTGAAGTCTTATCAGATGGTGACGGGTCCAGTGATTGGGACCAGGCAAGTGTGATTAGCGGACCAAGAACCCTACGATGAATCCTACCATGTATGGGTCACCCGAGTTTACTACACAAGAGGTTGAGTCCGACTAACCCTTGGCCGTCGTCAATACCAAGTATGTTTACTATGTCTATGATATCTGCAGACCGACTACACTCACGGCAAGTACCTTTATGGATTGATTGTGCCTTGTATCAGAACTATCGACAGATCCACTACCAGCTAGAACCAGAGTGTATTGACTTTGAGTGCCAGGCCAGTTTGGCCTATGAATCCGCTGGAGTCTAGAGACTGTATCTCCAGCATCAACATTCCCCATCATCATCTGAGAAGTTGCTCTCATATTTATGACACTCTTTTGAACTTTATCAGAGAGGGCAACTCCGTGTTCATATTGTGGCGTCCTGCCAGATCTTGAACATTTTGTCATCTGTGTGGAACACTCATTTGGAGCAACACGGAGTAGGTTTTCCGGAACGAGTCCAGGTCGACCAACAAGTATCCTTTCATCTGGGGCGAAGACGAGAGCTGGATGGAGGACTATCCAACCCTGGTGAGATCTAGTAACAGGATGACCTGTGGCGTCTACTCGAAGCCTTTCCAGTGATGACTGCTCCACCCTTAAGCTACGCCCAGGCTTGCTGTCTGGACTGTTCTATCGGTTAATAGGTCTATCTCATCATCATCATCCCCACCATCATCACCCTCATTTGTACAATACACATGTTGTTTCCATATAGATGCCAGAGTTGAGTGTTGAGTCATGCAGTCAGGACGAGGTGTGGGTAGGGTAATATCCCTTGGTTGACTGCAGTGAGATAGGTATACAGAGACCGGTGGGGTAACGTAGGCTGAGGTTCCCTAGTCCCAGACAGATCACTTCCCGTTAGTAAGGTGTGACACCAGTTTCCCCTCACCCCAAGGAATGGTGTGACACCTACCCACACACATCCGCCGCGCACACACATCTCTCACAACTACACACCTCCCCCTACCCATAACACTCATCTCTCACACACATCCACCCACTCACGTACTCATCCATCAACCACTCACACCCACACATCACCCACGCGCCCATCAACAAATGCATCTCTCATCTACCCTCCAACCCACACACACCCCAACAACCCAGCCAAACACACATCCCCCATCCTCGCATACATCCTTCATACATTTGTACAATGAGTTGGTTTGCTTTATTGCATATATTTTCGATCTCGTCTTCTGATTTGCCATTTCTTCTTCTTATATGTCTGAAATGTTTGTTTTGGACGCAAGCGCGTATTTGTGCCTTTTGACCAACACATCCGACTTCATGCATTTGTTGACTGGGTTAACCTTCCCGGGTGTTTCGTAGGATGTTCGACTGTCACTGTTGTGGTGTTATCTTCATCTTTCCATCCCAGCTGGCCCATTTACAACAGCTGAAAACATCCCGGTTGGTCATGAAGGGAAGGCAAGGGCAGACAATGGGCATTCCCCGCTATCCAAGGAGACTTCCATAATTGCAGAGCCGACACACGGCGATCTGGTACAGTGCTCACCCAAGGAATCGTCACATCCTGCATATGGCTGCTTAGCCTCACTTCCGTATATTAGGCATTCCGTTCACCACAGGGTGCCCGTACGGAAACCGAAAGGATATATATATATACAGTCAACAGATGACATCCACACATTTTTTTCACACAGTTTTCGTGATGTGCCAACTGATGATATTATTCTTCCTAAATACTTCTTGAAAAACTAAAACAACTGAATAAATTATGGCATGGGACTGATAAACCTACAACAATTAGAGTTTTAAGAGCATGCATCTTTCCCACTGCGATATACGCATGTGAGACTTGGACACATACTAAAAAAAACACACAAATATTTTTGAATATAAATGGTATAGACGGGTTCTAAGAATATCTTGGATAGAGAAAATAACAAATGCATACATATGACAAGATCTGAATATTGAAGAATGTTGGCTACTGAAGATGATAAAATAAAGAAAATTGAAATAATTTGGTCACTTGAAACATCATGGAAGTTTGGAGAGTACAATAAAGGAGGGGTATATGCCCGGGAAGAGAGAAAGAGGAAGACCAAAGAGAAGATGGGTGCAGGATGTGGCAGATCACCTCCACATAGGTGTATCGGACGCGGGACATCTTGCTTATCACCAAGAGGTTTTCCGGAAGGTTGTTATGGGAGCGAGGTTCTGCAAGGGACATGATACTGAACGAATGAATGAAGTACTTGAAGCTCGTAAAAGACGACTAAAGAGGACCCGTCTGTGTGTAACCAGGGTCCGCAAGGGAAGCAAAGAATGGTATCACTGTACCATATCAGGCATGACCTTTAAGGCGACTAAGGAAGGGGAAGAGAGGCAGAGGGACAGAACCAGTGGAGACTAAGAGAAATGATGCTGGATGGATTGAGACGGTGGCGTGAGGAATATCATCAGCAGAGTTGATCCAAAAAATAAGGACCGAGATCTGCGGAGAGTCATGAATGCCTACGCCAGCTGGCATGACACTTGATCATGATTATGAAGGAAGGATTGTGCTCAGGGCAGGCTATCCCATCACATAGAAAGGGCCGTGTCAGGAATCCACAGGGCAAAGGAAATAGGTGTAGACTTAACAGAAGGAATGAAGAAGAAAAGTAGAGACGGAAATCAATAATATGTGGAGTGTATGGACGAGCTGATAGAGTCGCGCTTTTTTTCAATGACACTATGCCCACCCATCGGGAGCTGGAGCGCCAATTATTCCTCCCCACGAAGCTTGGCGGCAAAAATGGAAGAAGATGATGATGATGATGATGATGATGATAATGATGATGATAATGATGATGATGATGATGATGATGGACGAGCTGCGTGGGAAAGCCAAGAATAGGAGAGCTGGGAATAATCTGGTTGATGGCCTATGGCCTAATGGTAAATACAGGACCAACGAAGACGAATACCACGTACACTAACTACCGTATCACCGCTGCCCCCCTCCAATATAAAAGTAAACACATTAACAGTTGTGAAGTTGGCAGCTGATGCCAGCTCTTCCAGTCGCTACTTGCACCGCCTGTTATCGATTAAACGAATGGCTAGCTACACAAACAGCATACATCGTTGCTAATTATCTGAACAAAATCGAAACCAATTAACCGATAATGAGAGGAATGTAACAAAATACAAATGATGTCTGGCATTACGTCATGAAACGGGAGGGGTAGTTTAGTGGGTCATGACGTCATGCTGTTAATGGCAGGAGAGCTGTCGGCGTCGGACAAGGGCTCAATGTTTGGTCTCGTCGTTCGCCAATGGAGGGAAAGACTAGCTACCTATACCATCGAGCACTTAAGTCTACAAAAATATGATGGTTCTAATAGTACATTTACCCACCTCAAGTTCCCGTTACCGGACTTGTCTGTTTGTTTGTTTGGGTAATTCCGTCTTCTTATTGTAGTCTATGGAGTCACTCGGTGGCGATGGAGTTCCGGACTAATTTCGTAATTCTGCATACCTAAGTTCGAAACACAGCTGTGGGCCATTTGGCAGCAGAACGACTGACGTTGGTTTGTTTATTGGTATGGGTGCCGGTCGTTTAGAAAGCAATGGCAAAGTACTGAACATAAACGTGACAAGACGTCACGAACGTAAAAAAAAAATGCTGGGATTTACTGCAACGTCCTGTACAGGATATGCAACTAACTTTTATAAAAAAAAAATTTTAGTCCATGCCGTAAGGTGTTGCTAACCATGTCTGTCCACAGCCGTCTGTATCGTGTCCTTCCAACAATTTCTGGTACCGATTGTCCTCCATGCCACAATTTTAAACTGTCAAGCATTTTCTCTCTTGTTCTCTCCCTGCTTCTCGTTCACCCCAACTTTCCCGTTGTTGAGAGACAATCCAGTTTCCCCCTCATAAAATCCCAAAATAATGTGGACTGTCTTCTTCTGCTGTGAGTATCCAGTTATTTGTGTAAGTTAACTTCTTTCAAGATATCTCCATTGCTCTTTCAACCAGACCACGGCGTTGTCATCTTTCTTCTATAAAACCACATCCATGATTTGCTTGGCATATAACAATTAGGTAGCTTGCCAGTGATTTTCTTCATACAGTGACGTTACGTATATCACATCTACCATTCAAGATAATGTTAGTTTGTACTTTAAATTCGTCATTAACCCTCTCCTGTCGTTGCGCCTTTCTCTCCTTGTGTGTCTCTTGCGCTATAGGGAAATGGGCATAATCACATCCTGATATAATTACATCGTGGTATAGTCACCGTGAGTAATCACATCGTGGTATAATCACATCGTGTTATAATCATTATATAATCACATCGTGATATATTCACATCGTGGTATATTCACATCGTGGTAAAATCTCATCGTGACATAGTGACTTGAACAAAAAAACAAACAAACAGTGGCACATAAATAAGGGAGTGTAACCAAAAAGATAACGAAGTCTCATACTTTCACAACCAGAGAACTCTCCAGGCATGTACACACCCAGAGAATCAACCTACTACGGTTGCCGCACACATCCTTGACCGACAGGGACAGGCCAGAGAGACCAGTCTTCGCCTTAAGACGGGCACGCGGGACTGAGCAAACAGCTGCACGGGTTGCTGCAGTGTACGCCACCATTGCTGAGATGTGGGCTAGGTAAACACACAGGAGAACATGTTCAATACACAGCAAGATCAGACAGGTATAGTGAGCCACTGGATGGGCAGTAAACTCCCAGCGGCGTGGATCTAAAGAGGAGCTCCAGAAAACGAAACAGATTCTCATGAGAAGTAGCATGACGGAGTAAGCATGAACGACCCGGTATATGAAGCACACGCAGCAGCGGCGGCAGAAGAGGAGGAAGAACAAGAGGATGGGGAGAAAGAGGAAGAGGAAGAAGAAGCAGACTGCCACTTCTTCAGCTGCTATCTTGATTCCACCTCCACTCCTATGACTCTACTGGAGCATGGACGTATTTGACTTTCTCGATCCGGAAGAAGAAAAGACCCGAACAATCTCATTCTACAGACACAATTAATGATGAGACAGGAAAAGAATAGACGAGATTATTAATGATAAAACCTTGTCTCTTCGATAATTGCTTCTGAGCTGCGCACACTGTCATTTATCCATCCCTCTTTTGTTCGCTGTCCCGTTTTGTAAGCCTCAATACACAGACAATATAACCAAGGAACAGATTCGTTAAGATGCAGATATCGTTAGAAGCGTGTAGCCGTTGATTCATCAGCTTCCAATTTGTTGCCCACAATGTAATATGCACGCCTTAATTTATAAATTATCGGGAAGTGAGATGAAAGGCTGATTAGAGACACAAACAAAAGTACGTTATTATTGTCGTCTTCTCGTGTTCATGCGATGTTATTCTTTTGTTTCTGTGTTGTCTAGTTATTTGCCTATCCAATGACCTTGTTAATGTATATTGAGGACGGCCCTGAAGGACGAGCGAACGAACGACGGAACGAATTTTCCAAGCAATGTTTTATCGCTGTATCTTTGAATACTTCACTCACAAACAAAAGGTTGCAGGCTTTGTTACAGGCTTTATTACGTTGTATATTTCGTCGTATTTCGCCAATTGCATGTCAGGAATACAAAAGAATACAACGATATGATGAATTACACAACGCAATGCAAATTTTACCACGGTAGCGTTATACTATCATATTTTATTTTGGGTGCTTACACAGCTGGGAGTTACAGGTGTGTATTGCGACCGCCTCTGCAAATGAGAACATTCGCCTGTTATGTATGAATTACAGCACCCAGAAGGCATTGTCTTTGTCAGTCAGGTGTACAAAAGGACAATGAACTGTGTACATCAGCTATATGGACTCATCATGTTGCTATATTCTATGTTGATCTAATTCTACAGTATGCACTTGACGAGATACAGTGAAATACACCAGGCAATAAATATTCTAATCTATTGTTTACGTTTTCATTATTCAAATGAATGAACTGTATTTTCAATGAGTTAAGAATATGTTAGGCAGGCATGTCTTTACTAGCTGCCTACCATTTACCTGTCACACACACATGATATGGGTATGGGTATATAATGATATGGGAGACCGAGTGGTCTCGAGGTATGTTGTCCGCCTCGAGTGCTGGAGGTCCCGCGTTCAAGCCTCGGTGAAGGCCGGGATTTTTTCACTTGGACTTCTATTAACAAAATTTCCCCTGGTCGCTGGGTAGTGTGATCGGAGGCCCGTGTGTATTGCTGCGCACGTAAAACATCCCTTGGCAGTTGGAAATCAAGAGAGAGAAAGAGAGAGAGAGAGAGAGAGAGAGAGAGAGAGAGAGAGAGAGAGCGAGAGAGAGAGAGAGAGAGAGAGAGAGAGAGAGTAGCCTAACGGTGCTGCCCTGGCAAAATTTCGAGTTAATAATCTACCTAAAGTTTTTCAGAAACCTCGCCGGCGCCACGGAGTTCGTGCACTGAGCTGAGATTCTCCGGACTCAGGATTGAATTAGGAGTAGAACGGAGCACTTATGGGTTACACCCGTGTGCCGTGATGTTGATCCGTCGACTAAACTAAACTAAACACAACTGTTATGACTTTAAAATTATGTCTGCTGAATGAATATACGCATTAAAAAATTACCATAAATACCGAGCAAAGACATGGCATAAATTACACGCCCGAGTGTCCATAAAATAAGCAAATATACAGTTGAATATCTACATATTAAAAGTTAGTTGCATATCGTTTACAGGACGCAACAGTCAACCCCAGCATTTTGTTTTGCTGTTTGTGATTTCTAGGCAAGTTTACGTTCAGTAATTTGCCATTGCTTTCTGAACGACCGGCACCCATACCATTTCATAAAAAACCAACGTAAAGCGGTCTGCTGCCAAATCGCCCACATCTGTGTTTCGAACGCGGTATGCAGGATTACGAACTGGGTCCGTAAACACTTCGCCACGGATCAGACATCTACATATATGCATACATAATTACAATAAGCAAACACATACACACATCCAGCCATCCAACTTTACACATTACATACAGATACATACACGTGCGTGCGTACGTATGTACTTACGTACGTACCCTCTCACACATCTACCCGTCTGACAACCAGGGCCGTGCCGTGCTATGATACAGAGGGGCCGCCGCATCAGGCGGCACCGTAAGATTGCTTCATAAGGGGCCGCATTTTTAAAGAAAAAACATGTAAGGGGCGGAATTTCGAAGACTTGCGTCATACTGAGAATATCTACAGCACGACAAACATCAAGACACCGACATACCGACGAACCCACCGACATAAATAAATGCATACATTTTAAATAAATACACTTCCACACCCACACACAATCTCCCCTCTCCGGCATTCTTTTTAAATGTATATCTTCCTTTTACCTAATTCCAACCACTTGGTAATTCCAACAGCCACCTCCCGGCCCCTCCCAATTCTCTCACATATCACTGCAGATTATATTAGCCTTAAACCAGTCAACAACAGATAACCGACCGGAGAGTACATATACATAAATAAACAGATATCTGTTTGTTGCCCAAGGTCACGGTTCGTGCGCAAAAGCGGAACACGTTGACACCGCAACTGCCCTCTATGTAAACATGTAAATATTCTTCCAAAAAATGACCGTAGAATCGTTACTACGAACATTAGAAGAGTAGGGTGTTTGACATATGTATGTACATTCCTTCATCGTCTCGTGCCCCGCCATTCCTCACAGATCTTGGTGTTTGGATCACAACTGCTGATGATATTTCTCCATGCCACCGTCTCAGTCCATCCAGTATAATTTCTGCCTCTTGTCATCACATGACCAAAGAAAAAAGTTTGAAGAATCCTTACGATGAATATAAGCGAACAGGGATGTTTCACAACAAAATTTAGAATCCTTACGATGAATGCAAATGGACAGGCGTGTTTGACAGAGAAACAAAATCCTCACGATGAATATAAACGAACAGGGATGTTTCACAACAAAATTTAGAATCCTTACGACGAATATAAACGGACAGGCATGTTTGACGATGAAACATAATCCACACTATGAATATCAACAAACATAGATGTTTGGCAAAGAAACATAGAATCCTTACGATGAATATAAGCTTTCAACTTTTTATGTTATCTATTGCGTTCTTTAATCCCCCCTTCGTTCTTCTATTTCTTCAATGATCCCCCAACAATTCATGTGTGTTTATTCATGAGCTGTCATTTCTTCAATGATTCCCCCAACAATACATGTGCGTTTATTTATGAACTGTCTTAGTGGCCTCAAAAGGTTCCTCAATTGATATTTCTGTTTAATACGTGTACAACATTGAAACCGATCACCGATCAATCAGTTCTCTTCTTTATATGTTCGTTACTACTGGACACTACCTCCTATCTACTTTCTAGCGAAACCACAGTCAAGGGAACGGGCTTGGTAGAATCAGCGGGGAAAGAAGACCCTGTTGAGCTTGACTCTAGTCCGACTTTGTGAAGACACATGAAGGGTGTACCATAGGTGGGAGCGCAAGCGCAATTGAAATTCCACTACTTTTATCGTTTCTTTACTTATTCAGTCTCTCGGTAGAGATTTGTTCGCAGCAGACGAGCAACATCTCCGGCGGGCCTATTCTTGCCGGTCGCGAGATCCGCACAGTGGAAGGATGGGGGATTTGCTTGCAATAGACAGGCTATATCTCCTGCGGTAGCTCTGGCGGGCCTATTCCCCTGGTCGCGGGGTCCGCTTAAAGTCAGGTGGAGAGTCTGACGATAGTGCACGCTTTACACAGGTTCGGACATTTGTGACTGACAGATGTGCGCGCCATTATGGTCCGGGCTCGTACGAGGCCCTCACCTGTGGGACTTGGCTGAACGCCTCTAAGCCGGGCCCCTTGGGTGTCAGGGTCTGGCCATAACTCGCCACCGGCTCGTGGTGGCGGAGGATTGACGCTGCGCCGCCAGCGTCTGCAGCCTACCTTGTGCCAGACGTATTGGTTACCCATTCCTCTGGACAACACAAGGTTAGGTCGAGAGAGAGGTCATGTCGTTTGGGCACCACATGTTTCTCTGAAGCTCTGCCCAGGCATTGTGATGGAATTTTGGCCACATTCCAACTCACATACTATGGTCTGTCAAGACTGCAAGGTGCCAACAACTACTGGACATAGCATTACGGCCCGATGTGTTTGTGTGTTTGTTATTTGACCTATGCTGGTTTAATACCAAATTTATATGTTTAAATACGGATTCTGCCCATATTCCATAGCTGTGGGTTCATGAGGATGACAGACCTGGCTAAGGAAGACACCTTTAGGGGTGTCTACTTTGTCATGCGTCGACGACACTTGTTTATGCAGCGAGGCGCTGTCATAATTTGGCGGTAACAGGTTCGAATCAATTTCTGTAACTATAGCTTTATATTTGTATGTTGTCTAGTGCGTTCTCTAATCCCTATTTCTCTCTTCTACTTCAACGAGTGCACAACCAGACACGAGTGTTCGTTGATCACCTGTAAGATCAACTGCGAGGTACACGCTCATCAAATATTTCAGCCTTTGGACTGGACGTGGGTATTTCAGCTCATTTCATTCCTTTGACGTTTGCACCTCTCTTTAATATCATGATGTCTGCGTTGATAGATCCATGCATAAAAAAGTCGCTTAAAAGTCGACAGGGTCGACTTCATTGCACCGGGTTTTATCCCATATGGCTCGGTCTCTTTCCGCAGAGCGGAAAGCGTTGCACAAAGTACGAACTCCGTAGCTTTTAGCGACGACCCACAGGAGTCTCCGAAACATTTAACTCGTAAACCGAAGGACGCGGCCAGGAATCGAACCCACAACCTTCGGAGCACGAGTCAAACGGCTTGACCACTTCGCCACAGAGACTCTGTTTATAAGCGTTTTTTGTTTTTATTTCACGGTTTTCTTTACCGGCCGGCTCTGTGGCGAATCGGAGTCGCGATTCGTAATATTGTATACCACTTTCCAAACACAGCTGTGGGTGATTTGGTGGCAGACCGCCTTGCGTTGGTTTAAAACAATGATATGAGAGTCCGTCGCTCAGAAAGCATTGACAAACTACTGAACCTAAACTTGTCGATAAACCATAAAGAAAAAAAAAATGCAGAATTTGACTGCGACGTCCTGTAAAGGATACGCAAGTAAACCACACACCCCCACCCACCTGCTTGCAGTAATTTGTTTTCTATTACTCTCTTCAATGCACTGTCATATCTTAGGATTCTGACAAAACAATGGGATAAGGCAAGGTGGATGTAAACTAACCGTTTCTTATTTCATAACAACAAACAACAAAAATGCCGGTCTCCCTGGTCGAGGAGTTAGCAGCTTTCTCCGTAACCCCGAATACTCTCGTGGTTGACGTGAGCGCACGAGAATTGGAAGCGGTTCGAGTCGGGCCAGTGACTTATGAGAGTATGGAGCCGGTCGCTCAGAAAGTCGTGGCGTGCTGATGAGTGTAATCTAGCCTAGGAATCAACATACAGCAGAAAGATGCTGATGTTGACCGTAGTATCCTGAAACAGGATGGAAACGCGAAAAAAAAAAAAAAAAAACAACAAAAATGATCATGGCCTATAAAAAATAGTTCGGAAATGATGACCAGATGTTCAGGCCGGGGCTCAATTCTCCGAGAAAACTCCAGACGGACGCATAATCAGACTACAATTGGTAATATTAGTAATATCGGGGAGTCTCCGTGGCGAAGTGGTCAAGCTGTTTGACTCGTGCTCCGAAGGTTGTGGGTTCGATTCCTGGCCGCGTCCTTCGGTTCACGAGTTAAATGTTTCGGAGACTCCTGTGGGTCGTCGCTAAAAGCTACGGAGTTCGTGCTTTGTGCGACGCTTTCCGTGCTGCGGAAAGAGACCGAGCCATATGGGATAAAAACCCGGTGCAATGAAGTCGACCCTGTCGACTTTTAAGCGACTTTACTTATTAGTAATATGATTCTTCTCTGGAGCGCGTATGGGATGATCCCGAGCGCTGTGATGTTGGTTTATGACTCAACTCATATTCTACAAGAGAAGCAACGGCTGCAGCACGATATACCAAAAGGAAATACAAACGTTATGTGTGTGTGTAGCAAATCTTATATATAAATTAGGATGTATGTATGTAAATATATATGTATGTATGTATGTCCTTTATGCGTTCGCGAACGGTCCATCCGATTGAGATGAAATTTTCTACACGTCTTCCTTTCATTCCCGCGCTGCCAACTGTCATATTTTTATTTCTCTTCCTCCTCCTCCCTCCTCCCCCTCCCTAAATACGTACGTAAATATATGATGATGATGATGAAAGAATCCCCGAACCACAACGCTAGGGAAAGCGAAGGAAATGACGTGACTACACAGAATCGTCACACGGCAATCATCATCATCATCAAGTGCCGTGCCGGCTGGCGTAGGCGTTCATGGCTCTCCGTAGATCTCGGTCTTTGGTTTTCTGGATCAACTCTGCTGCTGATATTCCTCCATGCCACGGCAATATCAATAACAATTCATCTTTTTATGTGTAAGGAAGTTATCTACAGTCATGTAGAAGGGAAGAACAATCAATGGAAGGACCGAAATCACAGAACCTAGACGAGTATGAATTCGGAATGGCGAACTCCCTCCTCCTCTCTTCTCCTCCTCCCTCTACCTCCTCCCTCCACCCTCCTCCTCCTCTCTCATCCTCCTCCCTCCTCCTTCTCCTCCCTCTACCTCATCCCCCTCCTCCTCCTCCCTCCTCCCTCTCCCTCCTCCGTCTCCCTCTTCCTCTCCCTTCCTCGTCCATCCTACTCCCTCCTACTCCTTCCTCCTTCTCCCTCCGCCTCCTCCTCCCTCCTCTTCCCTCTCCATCCTCCTCCCTACTCCTCCTCCTGCCTCCTTCTCCGTCATCCTCCTCCTTCTCCCTCTTCCCCCTTTATCCTACTCCCTTTTCCTCTTCCCTCCTCCTCCCTCTACCTTTTCCTCCTCCCTCCACCCTCCTCCCTTCTCCTCCTCCCTTTCCTTCCTCCTCCTCCTCCCTCTACCTCCTCCTCCTCCCTCTACTTCCTTCCTCCACCCTCCTCCTCCTCCCTCCTCCTCCTCTTCCACCTCCCTTTCCTTCCTCCTCTCCTCATTCTCCCTCCTCCTCCCTCCTCCTCTCCCCTCCTCCCACCTTCCCCTCCTCCTCCCTTCTCCTCCTCCCTCCTTCTCCCTCCTCCTCCTCCTCTCCCCTCCTCCAAATCCTACCCTCTTCCTTTTCCCCTCCCCTCCTCTCTCTCCCTCCTCTTCCTCCTCCATCCTCCTCCTCCCTCTTCCTCCTCCTCCCCCTTCCTCCTCCTCCTGCCTTCTCCCTCCTCCTCCGCTCTCCTCCTCCCTCCTCCTCTTCCCCCTCCTCCTCCTCCCTCCTCCTCCCTCCTCCTCCCTCATCCTCTTCCTCCTCCCTCCTCCTCATCCCTCCTCCTCAATCCTACTCCTCCCTCCTCCTCCTATCCCTCCTATTCCTCCCTACTCCTCCTCCTCCCTCCTCTCTCCGCCTATCTCTTCCTCCCTCCTCCTCCTCCCTCCTCCACCTCCCTCTTCCTCCTCCCTCCTCAGACTCCTCCTTTTTCTTCTTCTTCTGCTGCTGCTGCCGCCGCTCCATTTACCCAAGTTAATTGTTGGGGGAAGATGTAAAGATCTTTCAAGTGCTCTTTCTAATGCTTTTTGTAAGTTGGTCTTCGTTTATCTAAGGTTGTTCTAACTGCAACCAATAAATGATTAGACAGACAGGCAGACAGACAGATAGACAGAGAGGGACAGACAGACAGACAGACAGACAGACAGACAGACAGACAGACAGACAGACAGACAGACAGACAGACAGACAGACAGACAGACAGACAGACAGACAGACAGACAGACAGACAGACAGACAGACAGACAGACAGACAGACAGACAGACAGACAGACAGACAGACAGACAGACAGACAGACAGACAGACAGACAGACAGACAGACAGACAGACAGACAGACAGACAGACAGACAGACAGACAGACAGACAGACAGACAGACAGACAGACAGACAGACAGACAGACAGACAGACAGACAGACAGACAGACAGACAGACAGACAGACAGACAGACAGACAGACAGACAGACAGACAGACAGACAGACAGACAGACAGATAGTTGGGAACGGGAACTTATATGACTACTTATATGAATTAAATGAGATGCTCCCCATCAGGAGCTGGGCGAAGCCGGGCCGGGTCAGACAGACAGACAGACAGACAGACAGACAGATAGATAGACAGACAGACAGACAGACAGACAAACAGACAGACAGAGAGACAGACAGACAGGAACGGGAACGGGAGCTTATATGACTACTTATATGAATTAAATGAGATGCTCCCCACCAGGGACTGAGCGAAGCCGGATCGGGTCTGCTAGTATCAAATAAAATTATTGTAAGGTGTATACACGGTGTCCGGGTTTAGCATGTCTCATCTTTTCGCAGGATATACATATACCTACATATACTTAACTATTCTATTTGTATTTCCTATCCTATAAAACTCTATACCACCCACATCATGAATAACACCAGGTCTGCCCCAGTTAGAGGCGAAGCTCTTACACCTAAACCATATCACCCCTTCTCCTGGGAAATATGAATGCCTAATACATACCTATAACACGGGATTTGCTATGGGGAAACGTTTGCACACACCTATAATCTATAAAAGCTTACAGGATACACCTATGATTCTGTGTACGGCCTGTTTAGGTACACACACACATACAGGCACACTTCAGACGTAGATAACACTAGTTTACACTAGCCAGAAGCGTTTCTCTTATCAAAGTGACCAACGTGTTGACACTTGTTTCAGTCCCTGAGATAAGAAAAGGTCACATGGTCTTGTCCATGTATACACACAGGTCGTAATGACTCAAGCATTGTTTCTGGGTAAGGTACGTTCCTCGTAGTGTAGGTACCTGGGTAACGTAGTGATTAGCATATTGCCTACCTGGTCGGTGACCATGTGCACCCAACCCAATCCAGGCGGGGAGGATCTTTAAATAATGACCTGGGTCCAAGGTCGGGCTAGGATAAAATGGCTACCAGGAAATGTCATGGGAAGTAAATATAACCAGTTTTTTGGGTTTTTTTTTTTTGGCGCTCGCTCGCTTTTTGAACTCAAGTGCAATCCATTCATACTATAGTGTGTATTTTTAATGACTGCGCAGTGTTTGACAATATTGCAGTTACAAATTTTGTATTCACCCTCTATAAAGTTCATGCAACATAATAGGTAAATACAAAACTTGGACCGGCAATATTTTCAAACACATTTTTTGGGTTGTCGTTGCATATCCCTTACAGGACGTTGCCGTCAACATCAGCATTTTTCAGCTGCTGTTGATGTACTAGGCAAGATTAAGCTCAGTAGTTTGCCATCGATTTCTGAGCGACCTGCTCACATACCCCGTAAATTACCAACTTAACAATAAAACACCCTTCACTTCTAGTAGTGCTGGACTAAATATTGCGTGTGGGTTAGCTTTCCCTATTAACAGTGTCCCTCGCCATCAGGCGAACCCACTCCGACTTCAGAGGTACTTGTAATTTACGTCCCCAAGTCAAGGACGATAGGTCAACATTTTAGTCCAACTGTCCGGTGTAGGGGTTGAACCCCTAACCTCGGCATCAGCACACCGGATGTTTAAGAACACACATTCTTATCCATTCGGCCACCCTGACCTACATGACCAGTGTGATTTTTGACCACATGACCCCTCGAGTGCCCGATGGTTTATACAAAAATGGCGCTAGCACCATCTGCCCAAATATGCCTCAAGGCTTCAGCGTAAAGAAGAGCCCTTTATTTAGAGGTAAAGATAGTTCCACAGAATGTACTGCCGCTGGGGTGCGAAGTCATCATCCTGTGACATGCCGATAAGTGTGGGTGGTCATGGTTTGCATTCTCACTCGATCACCAGAGTCGTGGATCAGCACCGTGTTTCTGTCTCGACCATCATCATCCTGTGTCATGCCGATAAACGTGGGTGGTAATAATTCGCCATCTCATTCGATCACCGGAGCCGTGGATCAGCCCTGTGTTCTTGTCTCGACCATGCCACGTGGTCAAGCCATCCAGGTATTTACTTCTCTGCCCTCCCCTTGTTCTCGTCCGCTCGATCTTACCAGTTGTCATCAAAGTCTCCAATTTATTTCTTCTCATAAAGTGACCAACAAATGCTGACTGTCTACGTATAATATCTATAATCAGTGTACGATTTTCATTTGTGTCTTGTAAGGACTTAGCCATTAGCTTTTTCCTTATGTCTGTCCATGGCATTCATTGCATTTTCCTCGGAAACCACATTTCCACAGCCCTCCGATGAGTTTCAGCTTGACTGCTCATTGTCAACGCTTCACATCCATACAAAAGTAAAGGTTCTATGTAGCACCAAAACACTGTTTCTCGTTGCAATTGACACCTTTTCATTGGTCAGCATGTTTTCTATCTTACATGAGGTGATGAGCCTTTATATACTCTAGGTCACGACATATTCTTCTTCTGTTTCTTCTTCTGCTGCGTTCGTCGGCCACGACATATGAGGTAGGGGACAAATCCTTCCTCGTTGCCCTTCCTTCTCCAGCAATTCCCAGAGGCTGGGTCGACCCCAGAAAAATAATCCTGACTCTGCTGACAACTGAACCAGGGCAAGACAATAACAACTGTGTCATTGCGGCTTCGCTTTCACAATCTTTAAATTATACCCAATACCCCATACGGCGAAGAAGGTCTCCCCCCACCCCGTACTTTACTTTACTTTACTTTACTTTACTTTACTTTACTTTACTTTACTTTACTTTACTTTACTCCTAGTATGCGTCAATTCATTTGATAAAAGCAACGATGCATACATGTGATAAAATGGAAAGTGAAAATGCGGCAGCTTCTCATGAATACAATCCCAAGTGACAGAATTAACGGCACGACTACAAAGCCTTCAACAACCATCCCCCCCACCCACCCCCCCCCCCCCCCCCCAAAAAAAAAAATAGAAGAAAAGACAAGGAAGTTTTAACACAATTATATCTAAACAAACAAGGTTGAAGTTAACGTATCTAGCACGTGAAACTTACTAAGACAGACAGACAGACCGAAACAGACAGACAGACCGAAACAGACCGAAACAGACAGACAGACAGATAGATAGATAGATAGATAGATAGATAGATAGATAGATAGATAGATAGATAGATAGATAGATAGATAGATAGATAGATTATATGGATGGATGGGTGGAGAGACAGATGGATAGTTGGATGGATAGATCGATCGACTGATGGATGGAAGGATAGTGGGTGGGTTGTGGGTGCGTGGATTGACAGATACATGACATGAACAGGTGGCCTTGTCCCATAAAGACGGCTCTTAGAACATATGAAGTCACAGCACTTGACGTACCTATAGAACTATCTCCTAAGAAATTACCCAGCACGCGTGCGATAACCTTGGGATAAGTGCTGCACACGGCAATAGTAAGGATTGCCCTCGTCAATGCTCAAAGATAAAAACTATTTACATCGCTTACTCGGGCGTCTGATTTGCGTAAATTGTTGGTTAAAAATAAGTCACGCAAGGTAAGTAGGTCACAGTGCCAACACCCAGCCAACCTGAAATCGATGTTTGATACGTACATACCGATCCGTGTAAATGGGTAAATCTGTTTGAGCTCCGCTTAATTGGTTAAGTGCAGAGACGACATTGCTGAAGGAAAAAGGGCGAGGGGTATAATATATAACAGGCAACAGACTAGACAACTGATTATGTCTACGACGAAGAATGGACGTCATTGCCCTCGAGATAAGCCTATAAGGGTTTAGTCTCTTACAGAAGTAGGAAGGTTAGATAATGAGTGTATCTCTTTCGGACTGTTTAGCTACTCTAAATTGTTTACTGTAATTAAATGTAGGCAATCAAGATTTTGGAGAAAATTATGTGGAGAAGTACACTAGGAAATTTTGTGACAACTGGCAAATCTGGTGAGATCAAGAGTGACAGGAAAGCAGAGAGATATATGCCTGGATGACTTAACCACATGGTATACTGTTTAAATGTTTGCATATCCTTCACAGGACATCGCTGTCAACATCACCATCTTTCAGCTGATTGTTGATTTCTTGGCAAGATTACGCTCAGTAGTTTGCCATTGCTTTCTGAGCGGCCGGCTCACATACCACGGAAGTTTCCGACGCGATTCAAAGCACTGCTGATTCTCACCGTCGTCATGTTACATACGAGAGTATACGAGATTACGGAGAAAAGTCGCTAACCTCTAGCCCAGGAAGCCGGCCCATGGTATAATAGGAACAAGAAACAAGTAGACTTGATCCAAGACGTGATCTTATGAGATGATGAGCCATCACCGCCTACGCTTATTGGCACGGGCCATCATAGTGATGATAATGATGACTACTATTCTCAAGTTTCCGGGAAGGGCAGCATGATCTGGGCAAGAAATCAACAAGGGCCCCAGAAGGTCTGAGGCCGCCACAAGAGACATCCGCTCAAACCACATTCATCCATTCTGTACTACTCGAAGCTCGGACTGGGAGCCATTGCAAGTGAAGCATTGGAGAGGCATTTCAGTGCTACAGTGGTAGCCTCTATCTCCACTCTCATGCCGGAGGTAATTTGACGTGCACCACGATGATCTGTGAATATTTTCGCAACTCCTACTAGTCGGTAAATTCAGTTCTGATATTTGGGTTCGAAGCGTAAATCTATCTACTGGATCATTAATCTCAGCATTACAAACTATATTTAATTTCCAGAGGAATGTTACGCTATATATACAACAGTTTCGAATCGGTTATCTCTGATTTAAGCCAACTATGCTATTTCTATTATCTATTGGATGGATGGATGGATGGATGGATGGATGGATAGATAGATATAGACGCACGAAGATAAACTGAGAGCGATAAATGCGAGAAAATACGTAGTGTGGGGAGAGAGATAAATGCGAGAAATCACAAACAGCCGTGTAGCCTGAGAAGACAGATTTATTGAGAAATAAATACAATGGTTGTGACTTCGTATGCGAATGAGACTAGATCAATTACCAAAAATGGCAAACACTTAAAAACGATCCGTATAAAGAGTCATAGGAAGAACAAGAAAACTATGCATATTCAACCTGTAGAAAATAAAACAAAGAAAATACACTTTACACACATTAGCCACAAACAATATGTTGTAGGATTTTTTTGCCTGGCATATTTCACTGCGTCTCCTCAGGTGTATACTGCATAGTTATATATCATAGGATGTGAATAAATGAACCATATTTTATCTGAAACACTTTAAACGGAGTCATACACAAACACACAAGTCGTGAAGCAGAAACTTGGTTCGGTCCGTGAAGTGTTAAGATCATGACATTTTGGAGGTCTGAATTCATGTAGGAATAGGTGGTAGGTCTTTCCTTCTGGTAGCCGAAGGGTCGAAAACTCGTCTGATTGCCCTCATAAACATCAGTGTAGTATGCTAAAGACTCCGCCAAGACGCTCGTGAGACAGCCTTCACAGTCAGTGCCAAACAAACAGTAGGTTTGGACCAAACAAAAATGGACCAAACAAAAATGGACCAAATAAAAATGGACCAAATAAAAATGGACCAAACAATAATGGATAGCGGTCAATTGGAAGTAGAAATGTCACAGTTAATACTTAAAAGTGTTTAATATGGTAGCAGACATTATATATCACATTAAAAGAGATTGCTTAGAGAAAACTACTGTATATAATCCCATAGCAGATACGGTAAGTTGCCTAAGACGATTGATCATCCCTTGGCATGTAATCAGTTATGGGTACGCAAAGTTCATGTGGATACGATGTAACCGTGTTATCACAGGTGACCTTTGGACGCAAGCCCAGGCTTGCCCAACAGCTCCGCTTGGTCGGAAAGTGTCTATTGGAAATGTCAGCGTGTATGTTTTAGGGGCTGGTGAAAGTAGTTTCACAATCTCGACATGCCGGATTTGAAGTCAGTCGCAGATGATTTGCGAGCAGATCGGTTTGCATTGATGTGACAAGTTTTTGTTTGTTTGTTTGTTGTTTTGCGCTAGCTCGCTTTGAACTCAAGTATAGTCCACTCACACTACTTCTAGTAGCACTGGACTAAATTGTGCGTGTGGATTAGCTTTCCATAGTATCAGTCTCCCTCGCCATCAGGCGAACCCACTCAGATTTAAGAGGTACTTGTAATTTACGTCCCCAAGTCAAGGACAACAGATCAACATTTTATTGCAAGTGTCCGGTGTAGGGGTCGAACCCTGACCTCGGCATCAGAACACCGGATGTTTGAGAACACGCGTTCTTATCCATTCAGCCATGCTATCCTTCTGACAAGGTATGAGCGTCAGCCTTTCAGAAAGCAATGGCAAACTACTGAACGCCTAAGCAATCATAACATCATTTAAATGATGGTGTTGAATTCGACGTCCCGTAAAGGGCAGTCAACCCCATCATTTTGTGACTGTTTCTTGGCAAGTTTACGTTCAGTAGTTTGCCATTGCTTTCAGAATGACCGGCAAGCATACCACTGTATGAAAACAAACGCAAGGCCATATTCTGATAAATCGTCCGCAGCTGTGTTTCGACTTGAATCTATTTCTTCTTATGGTCCATGCCGTGTGGCGCTGGTGATCATGTCTGTCCACAGCCTTCTGAATCTTGTGCTTCCAATCATTACTGAAACCGACGTTACCCCATTGCCATCATTTCATATTGTCCAGCATCTTTTCTCTCTCTCCCCTTCCAACCTTCCAGTTGTGACAACAAACTTCAGCTTTCCTCGCGTCTCTTGATGTACCTGCAACAATTTGTACTGCCTTCTTCCGGTGCAAGAAACGAGTTCTCTTACTCAAGATATCTTCAATGCCCGTTTCATCTGTCAGCGGTGTTTTCATCATTCTTCTATAAAACTACATCTCCGAAGCTTTTATATAATAACTCACTAATCTGCTAATAGTCCACGATTCGCTTCCGTACTCCAGAATTGGCTCAATATAGCTATTTAGAACGCTTTTTCTCATTTGGATACACAAAGATACATTGCAAGGAATATTTTTCAGGTTGTAAAATGCTGCCTTTTCTTGGGCATTCTACCTTTAGCTTCCTAACTGCATATTTCATCTAATACGAGAGCGAGTCAATAAGTAAGTCACACAGTTCTGTGGCATGGCAGGTAAATGTAGCTGGTGTTTTCTACAGGTGACAGCAACATCGAACTTTATATTCCCATTCGTCAGGTGGCACTAGGTGTCCCATTCGCATGCGCAGTGCATAAACAAACAGGCGACTGTGCTTACGGTGTATGCAACCAAAGAGCAACGTGCTGTTGTGCGCTTTTTTTGTGTGGGTAAAAGGACTGCCTGCAAAGGCCATTCATAAGGAAATGCTTCCTGTTTATGTTGACAAATGTTTGAGCCGTAAAGCGGTGCATAGCTGGGTAGAAAAATTTTCTCAAGGACGCGAATGACGCCGAAGTTGAATGTAAAGTTAAAACGGGTTTAGACAACAGAGCACGCAGTTCTATGCGGCCGGTTTGGGAGGACTGATGACACGATTGGATAAATGCATCAATGTTGGTGAAAATTATGTTGAGAAATAAAGAGACAATGTATGTATAAAAATAAACTAGTTTCAAGTTGTTATGATATTTAGTTATATTTCTACAGCATTTGTGACTTACTTATTAACTTTCCCTCGTATTATTAAAGCACCCAAAATAAGTAATTACACTGACTTGTTTCAGACTGGTTCTAGTTTTGAAAAAAGGGTTAGTATGTACTCGACGCGATGCAGCTAAATATGCCAGACAATAAATCATGCAATCTATTGTTTGTGTCTTCGTTTTTCAAATTCATTACGTCTTTATGTCCGTGAAACCAGAACCTGAACTATCCAGAACCTGAATTACCCAGATCCTGACCCTGAACTACCCAGATCAGAAAGAAACGGGAGGAAACTAATTTTCATCCTAGAATGTTAAGAATCCCCTAGGGGGATAAGAAATTCAATATCCAATTACCACAGAAAGTAATTTCAAAGAAATAGATAATTCAAAACAATGAATTCCCTTAGTGAAATTAAACTCAGAAGCCGCAAACGATAAGTTGTACGATTTATTGCCTGGCATATTTCGAAGCATCTCGTCAGATGCATCATGCAGAGTTATATATCATGTGCAATGAATACATGAATGGTATTTTGGTTTAATCTGATGTATAATTCTGCAGTATGCACCTGACGAAATGTAGAGAAATATGCCTGGCAATAAATCGAGCAACCTAATGTTTGTGGCTTCTATGTTTCAACAGATAATTACCAATATCACAGACAAATATGTCGTATTTCATGGAAACAAAAACAATCAATTACAGAGGTTCTAAGAAACCTGCGAATTAAAAGAGAGTTGATAACAGAAATAAAAAAGAGGCAAGTGAAGTATTTCGACCACGATAAAAGACATAACACTCTTATAAAAACCTTCAATGTAGAGACAGCACCGGATTGATTGATTGATTGATTGATTGATTGATGTGATTAGAAAGTCAGCAGAACGTCGCGAAAACCGAGAAAATTAAAGTTATAAGAGAAAGAGAGAGACCATGCTGGCAGGGCCACACAAGACGTATAAAAGATGCTAACTGTCGAACTTACCGTGAGCACAAGTGGCAGATGGTTGTTGAAACCTGCGCCTACAGACATCACACCTTGTTATGATCACAGTGTCTAAATAATTTTATTATTTGTTCTTTTACAGAACCGTCGCAATCAAGGCCAGCTATTTGTGATTTACTAGGTAAATTTACGTTGAGTATTGACGGCGGGGTGGTGGGTTCATTCCACGTACCGGGTAGTTGAACATAAACGTTGACTTCACATCATTCACTTTGATGGTTCCGTCGCCCTGCTACTGAGTTAAGTGCGTGGAGCGACACTGTGAGCTGTGGATTTCATGCGGAGTGCTCTTACATCTGTCCACGGTTGTTTGTAGCGTGAACTGCATGTTCAGAAAAGTGGCAGTCCGCCGGTTGCTGAACAAACTCGGTTTGAATTATGCAGTAATGTGTGGCTGTTGCTCTTCTAGTGACTGCCGCTTCCATCGTCGATGAAGGGTATTTTTCGTGACGGATGTTTGTGTTGGCATTCTGGCAGCGGCCTTATGCATAGTATACCTGTGCGGGCTGTTGATTTGTAGAGACTCCTGGTTGTTCCACTTTTCACATGGGGCAGTGAGGAGCATTCTGTGTTATATTCACTGGCACAGGAACGAATCATTATTGGGACCACCCTTTGCCGCGAAGTTGGAACCGGGACTAACTAACTACACGCTGACTTATTCAGAAAGCAATGGGAAGTCACTGAAAGTAACACTGGCTAAAGTATCAACCTTGGACTGATCGCAGCCTCCTGCAAAGGACATGCAACATTTAAAATATGCCACTGCTTTTTGAACACCCGGCGCTCATACCACCGAAATTAACGCAAAGCGATCTGATTCTGAATCTTCGGCGGCGGGTTTCGAATCTTCAGTTGGTATGTCAACAGAATTGTGAAACTGCGTTCACTAACGCCTAAACCACGGCTGCTGACATTGATGATCTAAACCTTTGTGTCCCTAGACATTGGGGATCTAAACCATCATGTCATTAGACATTGATGATTTACACCTTCATATCCCTAGACATTGATGATCTATCCCTTCATGTCTCTAGATATTTATGATCTATGCCTTCATGTCTCTAGACATTGATGATCTATATCTTTCTGTCCCTAGATATTGATGATCTATACCTTCATGTCTCTAGATATTGATGATCTATACATTCATGTCTCTAGATATTGATGATCTATACCTTTATGTCTCTAGACATTGATGATCTATACCTTTATGTCTCTAGATATTGATGATCTATACCTTAGTGTCCCTAGATATTGATGATCTATACATTCATGTCTCTAGACATTGATGATCTATACCTTTATGTCTCTAGACATTGATGATCTATACCTTTATGTCTCTAGATATTGATGATCTATACCTTTATGTCTCTAGACATTGATGATCTATACCTTTATGTCTCTAGATATTGATGATCTATACCTTAGTGTCCCTAGATATTGATGATCTATACATTCATGTCTCTAGACATTGATGATCTATACCTTTATGTCTCTAGACATTGATGATCTATACCTTTATGTCTCTAGATATTGATGATCTATACCTTAGTGTCCCTAGATATTGATGATCTATACATTCATGTCTCTAGACATTGATGATCTATACCTTTATGTCTCTAGATATTGATGATCTATACCTTTATGTCTCTAGACATTGATGATCTATACCATTATGTCTCTAGATATTGATGATCTATACATTCATGTCACTAGACATTGATGATCTATACCTTTATGTCTCTAGATATTGAATGATCTATACCTTTATGTCTCTAGACATTGATGATCTATACCTTGGTGTCTCTAGACATTGATAATCTATACCTTCATGTCTCTAGACATTGATGATCTATACTTTAGTGTCTCTAGACATTGATGATCTATACCTTCATGTCTCTAGATATTGATGATCTATACTTTCATGTCTCTGGATATTGATGATCTATACCTTAGTGTCTCTAGATATTGATGATCTATACCTTAGTGTTTCTAGATATTGATGATCTATACCTTTATGTCTCTAGATATTGATGATCTATACATTCATGTCACTAGACATTGATAATCTATACCTTCATGTCTCTAGATATTTATGATCTATACCTTCATGTCTCTAGACATTGATGATCTATACCTTTATGTGTCTAGACATTGATGATCTATACCTTCATGTCCCTAGATATTGATGATCTATATCTTTATGTCTCTAGATATTGATAATCTATACCTTCATGTCCCTAGATATTGATGATCTATACCTTTATGTGTCTAGACATTGATGATCTATACCTTCATGTCCCTAGATATTGATGATCTATACCTTTATGTCTCTAGATATTGATGATCCAAACGTTTATGTCTCTAGACATTGATGATCTATACCTTCATGTCTCTAGATATTGATGATCTTTACCTTTATGTCTCTAGATATTGATGATCTATACCTTTATGTCTCTAGACATTGATGATCTATACCATTATGTCTCTAGATATTGATTATCTATACCTTTATGTGTCTAGATATTGATGATCTATACCTTCATGTCACTAGACATTGATGATTGTCAAGGTCTCACATCCGAGGTTGCGACGCGTTGTCTGTACCAACGCCAGACAACATAACAACACGCAACCCTGAGTAATGTTAAACACTGCAGAGGGAATGCGGCGTCTTCGACGACGCCCGTATAAGCAACCAAGCACAGCAATTGAGCGACGCTTAAACGACCGCTGATTAGCAGTACACCCCGTGAACCTGGCAGGGGTCACACCAGCTGACGTGAGCGCCGTGTAGCGTGTAGAACGCCAAGGCTGGCAGACGGGCTTAGGTGTTTGAATGGACAGGTCGCATGAGTCTGCGAGTGGTGTTTGAATCTGCATTGAGTGCTAGCCTGTACGACAGTGGGAGACTGGTTCGAACGCTTGAATAGGTTGACTTGTAAGTGAGAGGTTTATTAATTGCATGTATCTTTATGTATTGTATTGATATTGTTCATGCCGTAATGATTGCTATGGATTGTCATTGCTCGATGTTTGTGCGATAATAAATGCAGCGCGTAAATAAAGCTTGTGAATAATAGTTTCGGATATTCACTTCGTGTGATTTGATAGTTTGATATTGCTTCACACTTGCCAGAAAACGAGCTACTTATCTTGCTCTACGCAAGACTCTGGATTTCCTCTGCAGTGTTTAACATCACTCAGGGTTGCGTGTTGTTATGTTGTCTGGCGTTGGTACAGACAACGCGTCGCAACCTCGGATGTGAGACCTTGACAATGATCTATACCTTCATGTCCCTAGACATTGATGATCTATACCTTTATGTCTCTAGATATTGATGATCTATACCTTTATGTCTCTAGACATTGATGATCTATACCTTCATGTCTCTAGATATTGATGATCTATACCTTTATGTCTCTAGACATTGATGATCTATACCTTTATGTCTCTAGATATTGATGATCTATACCTTCATGTCTCTAGACATTGATGATCTATACCTTTATGTCTCTAGATATTGATGATCTATACCTTTATGTCTCTAGACATTGATGATCTATACCTTCATGTCTCTAGATATTGATGATCTATACCTTTATGTCTCTAGACATTGATGATCTATACCTTTATGTCTCTAGATATTGATGATCTATACCTTTATGTCTCTAGACATTGATGATCTATACCTTCATGTCTCTAGATATTGATGATCTATACCTTTATGTCTCTAGACATTGATGATCTATACCTTCATGTCTCTAGATATTGATGATCTATACCTTTATGTCTCTAGACATTGATGATCTATACCTTTATGTCTCTAGATATTGATGATCTATACCTTCATGTCCCTAGACATTGATGATCTATACCTTCGTGTCCATAGACATTGATGATCTATACCTTCGTGTCTATAGACATTGATGATCTATACCTTCGTGTCTATAGACCTTGATGATCTAAACCTTCATGTCCATAAGACATTGATGATCTATACCTTCATGTCCCTGGACATTAATGATTTATAAATTCGTGTCCTTAGACATTGATGATCTATACGTTCATGTCCCTAGACATTTATGATCTAAACCTTCATGTCCCTAGACATTGATGATGTATACGTTCATGTCCCTAGACAAGTACCAGTGAACTAAGAAGTGAAGACAATATACTATGATCCATGAGTCTGGTCATACACAACATTCAAGAGAGTAAAACATGCAAACAAATATATAATGGCATCATTGTCACTTGTGTCGTCAGCATGGGAACTCTTCGTTGGCTACTGGAGGAGGGGACTGAGCACGTGTCGGAATGCCCCGAGTGCAATGATATTGCTTCTTGATTTCATATTTCATATTCTTTATTTCATATTTCATATTATATATTTAGTATATTGCATATTTCTTTTACTGCCAGAGTAATTAACGGCGACTGCCTGAAAGAGGCTAATGAAACCAGGACATTATATATAACAATAAGAAAGAGACAAACATCTTTCTTTGGTCATGTGATAAGAAGAGAGGCATTGGAGAACAATATGACGACTAGAAAGATCTAGGGGAAGAGAGGCAGAGGCCGACGAAGAGAAATGGTGCTGGAAGAATATCATTAGCAGAGTTGATCCAGAACAACAAAGACCGAGATCCGTGGAGAGACATTAACGTCTAGGCCAACTGGTAGGACACTTGATGATGATGATATTTCGTATAAATGGGAGAGGCGTGGGTGAAAAGTCACTGTGTCCGCTCCAGTCTCAGAAGTACCGGATTCGATCAGCGTAGAGCTGGGAATTTTGTATTAAGAATCATTGGTATCTAATGATATCACACCTCTCTTTATGTCTCGAGTAGTGAGATCGGGACCTTAGCCTTCCCTAATAAAGGCGAAAAAACATCGAGGCCCCGCGTGCAGGATGTGCACTTCAAAACTCCCGCGGTAGCTGGAAATCGCAAAGGGCAGACATTAAGGTCAAAGCACTGGCAAAAAACTTATGAAAGAAAATCCACCCACTGGTAGATAAATCCCGTTAATTTGGATGGAATTTATATACAAGAAAAAAACCTGAAACAAATCCATGCCCAAATTGAACAAATGGGTCCGCGAAGTGCAGAGCAAGGTGTGATGAAACTCCCGAAAGCGGATTGAAGACGAGAAGGATGGAATAAATATGACCCATCACAATCAGCTGTCCAAAAAAACAAAAAACAAACTGTCATTACTGCTTTTTAGTACCTTGCGGTGTAGGACGAGGGAAGAAGGGAATCTTGAGCCTGGGGAATTAAGGCAGCCTGGCTAGTGCAGTCGACGTGAACTGTGCAGTTCTTAAAGATATGTCGAGAACAGAGGACTTGACGTCAGTGAATCCACATCGCTTTCCAGGATGAAAGACTTTGGAGTAAGAATTGGCACGGCCAAGCGCGAGAGGTACATTGGGAAAACGAGGTGCCTCGTCAACCAGCACAGAACTGGCACTATTAGCCACCGAACGCTGATGCATATGCTGGGGGGAGGATCTGAGCACCTATGGACCTGTCCGGAGTGCAATGAAGATACCCCAACTGATAACTGATAACTGTGCTGTTTTCTTTTCGCCCGACAGAAAAATACCTATCATCTTACCGAGGATTTGAAACTTGGTCTCCTGAATAGAGACTCGGCGCTCAGAGTGCTCGGCCAGCCGCTCCTCCATCACTGTCATTGCTGTGTTGAAATACGTGATGAAGAAGCTGATGACTTTCTTTAAAATAACAATGACTCCAGCTATAGCCAAGTCACGACAACCTTGTTTGTCGTATTACTCCAGGCTATTGTATTGTGTTGGTTATATTTTCTCCAAGTAATAACGTTTGTCATGTGTTCGATCTTAGTCTGTTCATTCTGTGTTATCACGACATCTAGAATGCCTCTAGCTGTTTCTCATCACGTTTCTTGATGGCCCATTTTTCAGAGCCACAAAGCGCTACTGGCTACATTCATGCGCAAAGGATTCTTGACCCTAATTCGATATTTATGCGTTTTGATGTTAGTATTTTCTGCTTCAGAATACCCTTTTCGCTATTGTTTGAACTCAAGCGTAGTTCATATATGTGCTACTATTTCTAGTGCACTGGAATGATTTTTGCGTGTAGATGAGCTTTCCCTATCACTGGTGTACCTAGCCATCAGGCGAACCCACTCCGACTTCAGAGGTACTTGTAATTACATTCCCAAGTCAAGGACGAGAAGTCAACATTTTGTGGAGAGACATGAACGCCTACTGCAGTTGACGGGATACAACGATGACCAGGACGATTTACTCCAGAACACTGCCTCAAAGACTTCTTCAAAACCAACGTGGAAGAGGGATATGAATATTCCTCACTGGATCATCCTTTCAGAAACAAGACTCATAATTAGTTAGTCGTTACTCTCGATTCCAACTTCACGACAAAGGGTCATCCCATAATGCTTAATTCCTGTGCCAGTGAATATCACACAAAATGCTCATCACGGTCCCATGCGAAAAGTGTAGCAGACAGCAGTTCCGATAAACCAAGAGCACACACAGGCATACATGTGTAAGGCAGCTACCAGAATGCCCATACAACACCCAACCACTAAAATTACAGTTCATCACTGATAAGAACGGCAGTCACAAGAATACCAGCAGTTGCAAACGTTTAAGGCAAAATCGTCTAATTCAGCAACTGACCGTCCGATATTTTTCTGAACATGCAGTTAACAATACAAACCACCACGGACAGATAAAATATCATTCCACATGAAAACCACAGCTCCCAGTGTCGCTCCACACACTTTACTCAGAAGCTGGGCGACGGAGCCAAAGACCTATAATAAGCACAGGTAATCACAGCACCATCTGATCCAGGCTACTGTACGGGCACTGGATCGTGGCTGATATACTGAATGCCCTCAGAAAGAGAGAGAGAGAGAGAGCGAGAGAGAGAGAGAGAGAGAGAAAGAGAGAAAGAGAGAAAGAGAGAGAGAGAGAAAGAGAGAGAGAGAAAGAGAGAAAGAGAGAGAGAAAGAGAGAGAGAGAAAGAGAGAGAGAGAGAGAGAGAGAGAGAGAGTGTGTGTGTGTGAGAATGTGAGAGAGAAAGAATGTGAGAGAGACGCAGATGTGTTTCCAAGGCACCAGGGCCAGGTTTTATACTGGTCAAGACCTACTAACACCTCATAGTCGTGCGTCCTGGGCAACAGGTCCCTTAGGGGTCCTGGCTAACGTAGTAGGATCGCTGATTCTTCCGAAGACTGAGAGTATCTACCTGCACGGCGAGGAACCACAAGTCTGCACACCAATAAGCCAGACATGGGACAACGGATACTTACGCAAACCTCAGTCCGGTATGACATCACACTGATGTTGGACAATAGGATGTCTTCATCCAGGACTTCACGCTGGAGTCCACAGCCAGCGAACGCAAGCAAGCAACGATTGTGAGAATGAGAGAGAGAGAGAGAGAGAGAGAGAGAGAGAGAGAGAGAGAGAGAGAGAGAGAGAGAGAGAGAGAGAGAGAAGACAGAGAGAGAGAGAGAGAGCGAGTGTGTGTGTGTTTAAAAGAACCAAGCACTGCCTGTGAAGTTGCTACCTCGACCAGACAGCAGTTGTTGTTGTCTTGAGCTTATGTTGTTAAGCGTCGTGGGAAGGACTAACTAGAGCTCCAGCCCCTGTGACTAACATCGTTACTTTAATTTCCTCCAAAATGTCAACTCTGCAAGAACATCAGATGAAACCGGGGGAAGCCAGACACAAACAACACTGTGTAGAAGGATAAACAAGAATAACCAACCAAAACATAACTGGTGTCGCCAGCCGCTAAACGCAGAAGAATCCTAACACTTATGGACTCAAAGATTCAATGAAAAATCAGGATACGTCGACTAACTAGTACAACCTGATATGACAAGGCAGCCACAATATTGCAATTCAATGCATTTCTATAATCAAAGAGAATGTAATGCAGCGGCTTGATACCAGAATTGGCTATTGTTTTAGATACATGAGCATCTGATGGACTGAATGATTCGATGAAAAGTGGGACAATCTGTCGACTAACTAAAACAACATGACATGACAAGCACAATATTGCAACTCATTGCAACTATAATCAAGGAGAATGTAATGTAACGGCGTGATACCAAAGTTGACTATTGTTTTAGATACATGAGGATTTATGGACTGAATGAAAAGTTGGGACAATCTGTCGACTAGCTAATACAACCTGACATGACATGACAATCACAATATTGCAAATCAATGCGTTCTATAATCAAAGAGAATGTAATGCAGCGGCATGACACCAGAGCTGGCTATTGTTTTAGATACACGAGCATGCCCGGGCTCACCCCGTGTACACTGACAGCCACGTCTGTGTCAAGATACACAATTCGCTTTGGGACGTACGAGCAGCTTATTACGATGCATTACATTACCACAGTCATAGTGGGGCGCAGGATGTGTTCGTCCTGTTTACTGACGGAATACAGAGACCGGTTTCACGGGAATCCTGAACTTTTTTTTCGGGTAGTGCTGTCAGGTTGAACGTATGCTGCACAATCAGTGATTAGAATGGTACAGGGGGAATCTGTGATACGGTGATTACATCCACAGTTATTGATTGGACGAGTAGAAAGAATGTTAGGTGTGCGTACGTAAGTGTGTGTGTGTGTGTGTGTGTGTGTGTTGTCTGTACGTATGTAAGTGTAGACATATGACGGGCGAACCATTGGGTAGAGAGAAAGAGGAACAGAGACATGAACACAGCAACAGACGCACACAGATGTCATACAAAGTAGGTTAAAAAAAAAAAGCGGGAAAGAAAGACAAATACGAAAACACTAGAAAATAACAGTCAGGCAGAAACATAATGAAGCAATGAAACAACACCATAAAAAAGAAGATTTGTAATAGCGGGACACACAAATTAGACAATAAGTGGCGAATATAAACAAAGTTACATATTACAAATCACGGAAGAAAGATATGCAAACTAATTATGTGTGTTTCGTGCATAATAACATAATATAACGTGTTGATATGGTACACACATATTACACAATAAACAGAGAATACAAACAAAGTTATATATAAAACACAGAAGAAAGATACGAAAGCTAATAATATGCGTTTCATAAATAAAAACATAAGACGACGTGCTGACATGGTGGGCATCCGGTATGTGTTTGAGTCACCTGAAAACAGATCTATCACATATGCAGCTAAATGCAGGAATGCGACATGGCAGTAATGAATCAGGATCTATATACTGTGAATATGACAAATTCAGTAGGAAAGTAAGGTAAATAAATAGTCAATGAAGGTCACACAGGCAGCCACACAAACAGCTAGACGGGAGGCAGCATAAAAAGAGATTAGCCATAGGCAACTACTGAGCGTAATCTTGCCTAGTACATCAACAGCAGCTGAAACATGCTGATGTTGACTGCAACGTCCGGTAAGGGATATGCAAGGAAAAAAATAAGCAAAATGGGCAGATACCAAGACGGATTGTATAAAAGAGATTATGAGAAAATAAGAACGACAGCATTAATGAAAGAATAAATGAAAGAATAGGATGTAACGTAATAAAACATAAAATAAGCAGAAAACATAAAATATTAGACACAAAGAGAATGAGATAATTGAGAGACTGAAAGATATAGGCAGACATCAAGAATGCATGAATGCAATGTACGAAAGATAACATGCAATTTAACATGCGGCAAAGAAATAAGTTTAAAAGCAATTAAGAAAAAAATGTGGCACCTCAAAGACGGTATATATATATAAATAAGAGATGCAAATGAAAACAAAGAGCGGATGCAAGACAGTTAACAAACAAAAACAACAACAAACAAAAAAAAAGAAAGAAGAAAAAAGAAATGTAACGAAAATGCATACAGAAATAACATACGAGGATGGGGGTCAGCTTGACCGAAAGGATAAGAACGCGCGTACTTAAACATCCGGTTTGTTGATGCCAAGGTAGCGGGTTCAACCCCTACACGGGACAGTTTGACTAAAATGTTGACTTCTCGTCCTTGACTTGGGGACGTAAATTACAAGCACCTCTGAAATCGGAGTGGGTTCGCCTGAAGGCGAGGGACACCATTAATAAGGAAAGCTAATCCACACGCAAAATTCAGTCAAGTGCTACAAGAAGCAGTATGTATGGACTACACTTGAGTTCAAAAGCGAGCTAACGCAAAGAAAACAAACAAACAAACAAACAAACAAACAAACACAAGGACAGAAATATAGCAAACAAGAAAAAAGATAAGCAAATACTTAAACCAGGCCACCAGAAAAAAATATAGATTTAAAGTAAAATGAGTCACACACATAAAGAAGACAGACAAATGAAACACATGTATCGATCGACTATTACCGATAATTCCTTTTAGATGAATATTCGAATAATGGTTGATTTGGTCACGGGATTATTAATCTGAGGATGGGATGGGCCATAATTATAACTTCTCTTTTGAGGTTGACCGGGGTAATGGGAAAAGGGGCTGAGTGGTCTCGAGGTATGGTTTCCGCCACGAGTGCTAGAGGTCCCGGGTTCAAGCCCAGGTGAGGGCCGGGATATTTTCACGTGGACTTCTTGTAAAAAAAATGTCCCCTGGTCTCTGTGTACTGAGATCGGATGCCCCATATGTATTGTTGCGCACGTAAAAAACTCCTTGGCAGTTGGAAATCGAAAAAGAGTAGCCTCACGGCGCTGCCCGGGCAAAATTCCGAGCTAAAGATCTACCCAAAGCAATTCTGGATACTCGCCGGTGCTACGGAGTTCGTGCACTGAGCTGAGATTTTCCGGACTCAGGTTTGAGTTAAGAGTAGAATGGAGCACTTATGGGATACAAATGTGTGCGTGATGTTGATCCATCGACTAGACTAAACTAAACTAAACTAAACTAAACTAATCTAATCTAAACTAAACTAAACTAAACTAAAGGGGTAATGGAAAAACAACAGCAAACACGTATCTGTACGGAGGAAGGGATATTCCATACATTTATAACACAGCCTTAAACTCCGTGTACAGGTGTATCATCATCATCATCATCATCATGTTCTTCCACTTTTGCCATCATGCGTTGTGGGGGTGGGGTGGGGGGTGGGGGAGGGGGGAAGAATATTTGAGGCTCCAGCGCCCAATGTGTGGCACAGGATAGTGATATTCCATGTGATTGTACATTGTCTTTGATGTCGTCAATACATTTTCTTCTCGGGGATCGTCTTGGTCTCGTCGAGGGTGATCTTTGATGTAGAGCCAGTGATGATAATTGATGGTGTTGTATTCTAACGAGATGACCGAACCATTTGATCTTGTGCGTTTCAATATATAAGTATAATGCACAAGGTGTTGATTCCCGCTGTCTGATAACATTATTTCGGTCTCAGATAGTTAAATTGGCAGCCCTCAAGCACATCATCTCACAGGTGTTGATTTTGCGTAAATGGGATTTCCATAATGCCTAAGTTTGACATTGGTAGCATACGGTTGATGTGAATATGCTACCATACACTATTATACACATTGGTATTCATTCATTCATTCAATAACATGTCCTTTGCAGAACCTCGGTCCCATAACAACCTTCCGGAAAACATACACATTGGTATATTTGGATATTTCAGTATGGGTGGTTGTTGATATCAAAGCGCACTTGATTTTTGACATCTGATTTAGATTTCTCAGTCTATCCTGAGATCATCCGTGACCAATCAATCAAATAATCAGGTCCATCTCCACAATGAACGTTGGCTGCCATGGATATCCAACACTGCCTGTCTCTCGCCTTGATAGTACATTCTGTCAGATTGATGTTCGTTCATCTCTTGATGTTACGATCGTATTTTCTCCCGTGTATCGTTGTCTGCCGTTTGCTCGCCTGCTCTCATCCTTGCTCTCCAGTATGGTTTTTATAAGAGTGTTATGTACGTGATCATAGGTATTTAAATCATTTAAACTTGTTTCAGATTGTACTATTTATCAGTATATGCAGTGGACCAGGAGAGCTGCTAACTTACATTACTTCAGTTTTGGCTGTATTTATATTCGTATATTATCTGCTGCATGTTGAACTCGGCCTCTTTATATGATTTTGTGTTGTTTCCTCATCGCTGTAAAACAGGCAGTGATAGCCTGTGAATAAAAGCTCATTTACCGAGAATGGTTGTGCGGGTTCTTATAAAGTACAGGTGTGTGCGGCCATCAAATGAAGGCCTAGACATATTCAATGCGACCCAAGCGATCGGACTGATACCAAAGACATTCATATTGCTGTTTCTGATTTTAATCAAATCTGTATCTGACATAGCGGTACACTCAAGTATGTAATGGCTAGTTGGCAAAACAAATCAATGTCAATAGGAAACATAACGACTGCATAATACAATGTGTTATTGAATCATCATAATTATCATGTGCCTGGCCGGCTGGTGTGGGCGATCATGTCCCTCCACAAACTGCAATCTCCGATGGCATGTATCAGTTAGTGTGTTAACTCCCTTCCGTGACATGACACAAGATTTTCTAACGCTGTCTTAGTTTATCATTCTTTCCACAAAGCTTTCCTGTTGTCACAACACGTTCCAGTGTTTGTCTTCTTATAACCTGGCCATAAAACGATGACTGCCTCTTTCTGATGTTTGTGATAAGTTGTCTTTTCAACTTAACTTCATCCAAAACGTCTTGATTGCTCATTTTGGCTGTCCAATTAATTGTCAGAATTCTTCTATAAAACCACATCTCCAAAGCTTTCAGTGATTTTTTCCGCCGGTCAGCTGTAACACGGTGTTGTGGGTAATGGTCAACTGTAACACAGTGTTGGGGGTAATGGTCAACCGTAACACGGTGTTGGAGCTAATGGTCAAATGTAACAAGGTGTTGGGGGTAATGGTCAACTGTAACACAGTGTTGGGGGTAATGGTCAACTGTAACACAGTGTTGGGAGTAATGGTCAACTGTAACAATGTTGCGGGTAATGGTCAACTGTAACAATGTTGCGGGTAATGGTCAACTGTAATACAGTGTTGCGAGTAATGGTCAACTGTAATACAGTGTTGCGGGTAATGGTCAACTGTAACACAGTGTTAGGGGTAATGGTCAACTGTAACACGGTGTTGCGAGTAATGGTCAACTGTAACACGGTGTTGCGGTTAATGGTCAACTGTAACGAGGTGTAGGCTGATTTGTTTAAAATAAGAAATAAAAAAACAAAAAGACAGAAATAATAATAATAATAACAACAATAATAAGAAAGCGAAGAAGAAAGAGGAAGATGAGGAGGAGGCGGGGAAGAAGGAGGAGGAGACGGTAGGAGACGACGACGACGCCGAAGACGAGGACGACAACGAGGAAGAAGTAGTAGAAGCAGAAGAAGAAGAAGAAGAAGAAGAAGAAGAAGAAGAAGAAGAAGAAGAAGAAGAAGAAGAAGAAGAAGAAGAAGAAGAAGAAGAAGAAGAAGGATGAGGAGGAGGGGGAGGAGGAAAGGGAGGAGGAGGTGGCGAAGAAGAAAAGGAGAGGGAAACGAAATAATGAAGAAGCGGAAGAAAAAGAAGAAAGAGGGAATAATAAAGAATATGAAGAAAGAGAAGAAGGAGGGAATAATGAAAAAGAATACAATCAAACATGCCATTCTGTTGTCAAAACCGTCAGTTGCGTTAGTTAAAAAAAAAAAAAAAACCTTACCGCTGGGTTGTATGGAAGTGTCTAATCAAGCCAGTGAAAAGTACCAAATCATACATAAATAATTCTCTTGTCCTGACAGAAGATTGCAGCGACTCATCGATTATCATCATAGACATCAAGTACCTGGCCAAATGACGCGGCCCACCGTGTTTTAATGTTTGCTGTCGACTGCAGCGAGAAAAAGGATGTTGAAGTGCTACATAGAACCTATACATTTTTATGGCTGTGAAGCGTGGACAATGAGCAGACAAGCTGAAAAACACCTAGTGAAAGTTTAGGTATGGTTTCTGGGGAGTATGCTAAGAATACCATAGATAGACAGAAAAACCAATGACTAAGTCCTACAAGAGGCATATGAAAACCGTAAACTGATTAGAGAAATTAGACAGTCACAATTGTTTTGACACGTTATCAGAAGAAATACATTAGAGAACTTGGTTTGGAAGGGGGGATGGGGAACAGAACAAGGGGGATACAGAGAAGTAAATACCTGGATGGCTTGGCCACGTGACATGGTCGAGACAAGAACACACAGCTGATCCACGATCACGACTCTGGTGATCGTGCGAGATGATGAAACATGACCGCCCACGCTTATCATCATGGCACATGATGGTGATGATGGTTACAATGCTTCTTCCCAGTGTCACGATTATGAAAATGTAAATATTACTGTGTAGGCATCTTTCCATGCTACAGTAAAGTCCGTACAAAGTCATCTCTCGCCGCCTTCTTCTAACTCTCCTCCACAGTTATCTTACAAAATGATCGCATTCATATCACGCGGAATGAAGAAGTCTTTCACTATTACAGCCAACACTTGGTACAGTCGAACAGTGCTAAGTCACAGTTGATGATTGCAGCGAACATAATGTTACAAGAAACCTTTTTACCCACCTTGCAACGTAATGGGTGTATGGTTCGAACGCTAAATTTGTATAGTTCAATCGACACTCGATGAGTGATGTGGTCAATATACGCCGGGTGTCTTTACTTCCCACGATATTTTATGGTACCCAGTAAAGGCTAGGCAGACGTGGGCGTTTAAACAGTCGTATTGCTTCTAGGCACACTGGAATCTTCCACGAGCTCTTTCGCCAGGTCGCAGGTTTAGGACAGAAAAATCTGACCAAGGAGAGTCCGTTCCCCCTGACGAGCCAGATCCCCGTTGGCCCATGACCTCGCGGTTATGGTTTCCCGGTTTACACCACTGGTAGGTGAGGCTGACTTGTGTAGTCTATTAAATTTAAACTTGCCCAGTATATGACACAGCTAATAAATACAAGGACTAATTGCGACGTCCTGTAAAAAGAAACGCTATAGATCTTTAATCATATATCCAATACTACACAGGGATCTAACATTTAATACAAAACCTGAATGTAAAGGCATAACCGAATGGGGAACATTCAACCCCAGTTGGTGAAAGCTCTCGTGCAAGAATCCAGTGTGCTTCGAAGCAATACGAATGTCTTAGCTTTTCGCCAAGGAACACCTTGCCATGAACTACACTTCCAGGGCTGTATCTGAATAACAAACATCTAGAGGCAGACAGGATCACAGACAGACATTACTAATTTTTCCGTCGATCGGACTCATTCTCCAATGTCCAGATAAGCATTCTTTTGTTTTATATGTCATATTCTTTTGCTTTCTTTTCAATTTGTTTCAATGAGTTGATCTTCTTTACTTTTAAAACTGCAGATTTCCAGTGTGCTTATTGTTTTAATCGCTGATCCGTCTCGTTGTCCCTTAACATTGCCGGGTCGTCCGTTTCCATTTAAGTCAGTCCGATTAGGCGTCGTTCTTTTCCTATGGGCAGCATGAAAAATCCCCTGCCGGCTTGTCAGGCCAGTCGCAGGTTTGGGACAGGAAAATCTAACAAAGTGGAGTCCTTTCCCACTGGGGAGCCAGAGTCCCGTTGGCCCATGACCTCGCTGTCATGGTTTCCCGGTCTACACAACGAAGAGGTGAGAGTGACTTGTGTAGTCTGCCTGTCATCGGCAGGCTACAAATTTTTGTTTTTCACCCCTCCCGAGAGAGACTAGCCAATCGTAACTCTAGTTTTCCTAAGCTAACTCTGCTTTCCTTTTCGGTTGATAAAAATTTCTGTAGAAATTCCCGCCCGTGTCTGTGTGTGTGTTTTTCCATTCGTCGAGTTTCCTAATCATAGTGTGTGTGTGTGTGTGTGTGTGTGTGTGTGTGTGTGTGTGTGTGTGTGTGTGTGTGTGTGTTTGTATGCGGACTCATAACACAGTGACACACAAACAGAGATATATGACAGAGATAGAGTTCAATTAGTTGCATGTCCTTTACAGGACGTAGCAGTCAAACCTGGCATCTTTTTTTTGGCTGTTCGTAATTCCTGGGTAAGTTTACTTTCAGTAGATTGCCATTGCTTTCTGAACGAAGGGCACAGATATAATTTCATTAAAAAAAACCAACAAAGCTGTGTTTCGAACCTTCCACCTGCACCACGGAGCCGATAGAGATATAGAAAGAAACAGAAATACGGAGAGACTGACGACCAGTTAGGATTAGCGGGTGGTAGGCAGTCAACAACGTAGGTATATCGACAAACGAGCGGATAGCCAGGCGGAAAACTGTCGGTTGATTTGATTCTGTTTATGAGCAGAGTTTTCTGTGGTCAGATACTGTAATCAGCAAAGGTCCCTTTCACACGTCTAAATTGATTGAATGTCAAGAGATGATTAATCGTCTTAAGCGACTTCCCTTTTCTGTCAAGGGCTTATACATAGTAAGTTTTCCTTATGCAAACCTCCTTTAATTCGATATATAATATAACATGTCTGCTACAACATTAACAACATTTAAGTCATCACTGTCACAAAACCTCCCTATTTGACCATTTTCCGCCGTCCATGTTTGTTAGGTCCAAACCTTCACCTTATTATTGGCCAATGAATCTGCTAAGGCTAATCAGACATATGGTGCTAGATCCATTTTTTAAAGACCACCCGACACTGGGTGAGTTTTGTGGTCAGCATCACACAGACCACCTCTACTGGTCAGGACATTACTGTACCTATTTTATGCTCTGTGAACCTGACAGTCTCACGTCAATTGTCAAATATCCGAATCCCACCAGTTGAACCCACGCCCATCAGTTCAACAGTCGAGAGGCTAGACACCACGATGTCGTGGCTCTCTTCAGAACTTCTAGAATAGCAGTATATTTCTCCTCCTTGGTCCACGATATTTTAAGAATGTGTGTGTGTTTTTTTTCTTTTTCTTTCTGAAACTTTAAGTTCAACAGCCCGGATCTTCTTCTGTTCAGTCTGTGGTGATTGTGAAATGGCCAATGACTCAAGTCGGCAGGCAGGCAGGCAAGCCCGCATATATATATATACCTTACAGGCCCGCTCCCTGGCCGAGGTGTTAGCAGCTTTCTCTGTTAACCCCGAATACTTTCGTGGTTGACGTGAGCGCACGAGAATTAGAAGTGGTTCGAGTCGCGCCAGTGACTTATGAGAGTATGGAGCCGGTCGCTCAGAAAGTCGTGGCGTGCTGATGAGCGTAATCCTAGCCTAGGAATCAACATACAGCTGAAAAATGCTGGTGTTGATCGCAATGACCTGAATCAGGATGGAAACGAGCGAAAAAAATACCTTACAGGACGTTGCTATCAACACCAGCATTTTTCAGCTGCTGTTGATGTACTAGGCAAGTTTTACATTCAGTAGTTTGCCATTGATTTCTGAACGACCGGCTCACATACCAGCCATTGCGTTCTGAACGAGAAGTCACCGCATGAGTGCTTGTGTGTGTGTGTGTGTGTGTGTGTGTGTGAGTGTGTATATGTGTGTGTGTGTACTTTTATACAAACACCACATACATCACATAAAAACATAACATACAAACATAACATTGATACACATAAACATACCTACACATTTGCTCGCTTGTTCATACACACACTAAATTAACACGCACTCAACGACACATAACACACAAACTGAGTCCACCGCAAGTAACAGTTAGAAACTTACCTTACTAAGCTCGAATGATTTCACTGACTTCGTCATATCCACAAAAACGTGCCGCAACAATTAACGAATTAAACTTTAAAAACCAGCTGTCGAAGATCCCAAACTTAACCGAACTCACAGCTCCTCAAGTCATATCCTTGTTTCCACGCTTAGAAATCACAGGGTAATTTACATTACGGTTGCCAAATTGCAGGCACGAAGTTCAAAACCGTTTCTGAACTGACACTTCATTTAAAGGGCGACTCAAACGACACGCTGTGAAGGCGTACCGTAACCTAACACGGTCATTTATGGCCTCAGTTCCCCGTGCGGTATTTGCGATCCTTGCGTGTTTACCCAATAAAACGGGGTGACGGTGATCAGTGTGTGATAGTCTGGCTGTTTAACAGTGTTCTTTCTGTTGCAGTTAATTAGCTCATTCTTCATGGTTATGAGTTGAGTGTTGAGTTAAGAACCGACATCACTACATTCATGACATTCCCATACGTGCTCCGTCCCCTCGTTCAACAGCCAGCGAAGAGTAATGCTACTATTCGTTCCCACCGCTATCTGATTAAAAGTTCTCATGGTCTTTCCTCTCAGTTTTGAGATTCTTCCAGAACCCCTGCTGATCACCCACAATCTCATTCTTTCCACAAATTTGTTCTCAATATGTGCCTCCGCCGTTTCCACCTGGTCCCACAAGAGGAGGACCACCTCCTCCTTGTCCATAGGCAATCTACCACCAAGATAAGCATTTCCTGCTAGCCTATCATCCTGTTCATTTCCCCACATCCCAACATGGCCAGGGCAAAATATCCATACAATTCTCACAATCTGTGACCTCTGACTCGACGAGAGCTATTCCACACGAAACATTCCTTTCTCCACCTTACTAAGCATACTCACTCTTTGAATCCGTAATGAATACAACGTGTGTTGCAGAAGTCTCCTCTAACCAATGGAATGCCACTGTTACTGCTTCCACCTCCATTCTCATGCTGGAGGTCGTAATCTCATATACCAGACTCTCGTTTTTCAAGATTCGTCCATTAGCCTTTGCAGTAAAGCCCCAACCACTACGTCTGTTTCTCACCACTGACCCATCGGTGTAGATGACTATGTCACCTTGATGTGTGTTGCTCTGGATCAGCTTTTGCACTTCAAACTCAGTGCGGCCCGCTGCCCATTCCCTGCACTCACGACCTAGTGTTATTATTGCATTGTGCCAGTCCGTCATGTCTTCCGGTTGTCTTCGTGGTTATTACTTGAACCCATTCTGTCCCACTTTATCTGTTAAATTAACCCACTCGAGTTTTTGACAGCTCCGTAGTGGTTCCATCACACATATAAAGAATAAAAGACGTTGCTGAGAGGTCAGCATGGCCGAAATGATAAGAGCGTTCGTTCTTAAACATCCGGTGCGCTGATGCCGAGGTTGACCTACACCAGTCAGTTAAGCTAAAATGTTGACTTCTCGTCCTTGACTTGAGGAAGTAAATTACAAGCAATCTTGAAGACGGAGTAAGTTCGCCTGATGGCGAGGGACACTGGTAATAGGGAAATAATCCACCAGTAAAAATCAGTCCAGTACTACCAGAAGTATTAGCACTTGTGTGGACTACGTTTGAGTTCAAGAGCGAGGGGAGGCATAACAAAATTGAAAAAAAAAGACTTTCTTTGCCCTTAGTCACATATTTTCTAGTTTTCGTGTGACTCTATTGAGTCAGCGGTTGGTAGCGCAGCAGGCTAATAAGCTTACCTGCAGTTTCGATGTTCCTATATTCGATGCCCCTTTATTGCTGGGGATATTGTTCAGGTCAATCCAGTCTAAAATGGTATCAGAAAATGTTATGGAAAGTAAAGGCGTCCGGCCTGTTACTGACCACATCGAGTATCGATTGGTTTATACAAATATGCTGATAACGGAATATACCCAACACGTATCAAAGCGTGGAAATGGGACTTATTTATTGACTCCCCTGTTAAATGGTTTGGTCATGTAACTAGGCTACCAACTAACAGTATACCACAGTAGCATTGATGTACAGACCACAGGGAGCCAGAAGAAGAGACCGACCATGTAAACGATGGACAGAAGGAGTACCAGAGTTCATGAGAATCTCGATATATGAAGCCCATAAACGGGTACTCTCCCGTTGTTTATGCTTCACTTCGACACTGCAAGGTATAAGATGAGATGAGACGAGATTGACTTCCCGTTCAGAAAGCAACGTACTCAACGTAAATCTGCTCAGAAGAGCACGTTCCATACAACAAAAAGCAAGACATTGCGCTGCGTGGTTTTCCAGGGCTGATGCTCTGAATGGAGTATGGTGCTCTTAATTTAAGCCAATTCAGAAGTCACTACTAACCAAAGACCCCGATCCTGGAAACAAACAGCAAACTACATTAACAGAGCTGCTGACACTGCCGAGGGATTGAACCGCTCACTGTGTGGAGGTCATTAAAGTCACAAATCTACAGCGTCCTTCTGGTCTGTGAAAGGGCAGCCTGTGTTAAATAGAACAGCTCAATATACGGACATGCTGTTAAGCAGCTACGTGCAGGACGTAACGATTCCGTGGGTGAACCCTGTACTAGAGCATCATGTATCATCAGCTCTGCATTTATGGACGCCTCTTTACCATGTGGGGCATGCCAATATTATGTCTGTGCCTTCGCTTGAGGTTCGACATGCAAACGCGAGGATGGGTCTTTAGGGAAGCAGCAAAGGTAAATAGACGGGCCAAGATGACCACACCCCTCTGAAGCTGCAGGACGTCATATGAAACTACCCGGAAAGGATAACCCGGCAAAAACAATGTCGGAAGAAGTCACATGTGTCGGCCGAAAGTTAATGTAACATTGTTGT
Organism: Cepaea hortensis; assembly: GCA_963921405.1. Lineage (NCBI taxonomy): Eukaryota > Metazoa > Mollusca > Gastropoda > Stylommatophora > Helicidae > Cepaea > Cepaea hortensis. The sequence goes on from OY992893.1 coordinate 78,806,568, forward strand.
AAACAGGCAAAGCGCAGTTACACCCACAAACAATATGAAACGAACGAAGAGAATGAAGAAGAAGAAGATGAAGCAGACGAAGCAGAAGTAAAAGACAAACACTAGAGCAGATTCTACATTCCGATGTGTGTCTATTGCTTGTTCAGTGTCGATGTGGTTACGGTCGCAATTCGTAATCTCGCATACCGCGTTCGAAACATAGCTGCAGGCGATTTGCAAGCAGACTGCCTTGCCGTGGTTTCTCATACAAAGTTATGAGTGCCAGTCGTTCAGAAAGCAATGACAAACTACTGAACGTACATTGGCCAAGAAATCAAGAAACAACCAAACAATGTTAAGATTGACTGCTACGTCCTGAAAAGGATATGCAACTAACTTTAACTATTGCTGTCTGTGTAGCAATAAGGAACTAAATATGTGCTGTAGCGACTAGGCAACACGCCTAGTTACCCGGAAAGCTGAACAGTATATCTCAGGTGATCTACATGTCACGTGGCTGTGAGGTCCGTGTGTCGCAAAGATAAACCTGTGTGTGCTTGTGTGTTTTGTGTGCGTGTGTGTGTGTGTGTGTGTGTTAGCCTGGTTTACTTTACTACAGGTTCACAGAGAGGGCTAGCGAGCCAGGCGTAGGTGACGATACAACAAGAAGGCTACAACCTTGCGGCTGACAAAATATGTCAGTGTATTATATTATAAATAAAAAGGGTAGTTACGAACAGATAAAGCTAGGAGTACGACAGGGGTGTGTCTTGTCACCGGATCTCTTCTCCCTCTATAGTGAAGTAATAATGAGAGAGATCAAAGAGACGCCAGGAATACTAATAGGAGGTTATAATATAAACAAAATACGCTATGCAGATGACACAGTATTGGTGGCGGAAAATGCAATAGACCTACAACAATTGTTGGACAGTATAGTATCAGAAAGTGCACAGAAAGGACTCGCCTTGAATATCAAGAAAACAGTAAAAATGGTGATATCAAATAAAATGGTGACACCAAAATGTGACATAGAAATAAAAGGGGGAATTCTTAACCAAGTGGATAATTTTAAATAACTAGGGGTACTTATAACATCAGATGGAAGATGTACAACAGAGATTAAGAGCAGAATAGGGCAGGACAAATCCGCATTTCAGAAAATGAAGAGTATCTTAAGCAATAAGTCACTATCAATGAATGTAAGAAAGAGGGTGCTAAAATGCTATATAGAACCAGTTTTGCAGTATTTGGAATGTAAATGAACAAATAAGGAAGAGCTTAGAAGCAACAGAGATGTGGTTTTTGAGACGAATGTTGCGAATTCCTTGGCCTGCCAGAGTAACTAACAACGATTGCCTGAAAGAGGTTAATGAAACTAGAACACTATATACAACAACAAGCTATATACAACAACAAGAAAAAGACAAACAGCTTTCTTTGGTCATGTGATGAGAAGAGAGACATTGGAGAACATCGTGACAACAGGAAATATCGAGGGGAAGAGAGGCAGAGGCCGACCAATAGAAATGATGCTGGGCGGATTGAGACGGTGACATGGAGGAATAA
>OY992893.1:78810615-78820615 GCA_963921405.1 Cepaea hortensis
ATTAATACTTGTCTGTCGTCTGTTGTTAAATTAATGTCGTCTATTGATACTTGTCTATTGTCTGTTGTTAAATTAATGTCGTCTTTTGATACTTGTCTGTCGTCTGTTGTTAAATTAATGTCGTCTATTGATACGTGTCTGTCGTCTGTTGTTAAATAATTGCCTTAAATTGATACGCGCCTGTCGTCTGTTGTTAAAATAATGTAGTCTATTAATACTTGTCTGTCGTCTGTTGTTTAATAATTGTCGCAAATTGATTCTTGTCTGTCCTCTGTTGTTAAATTAATGTCGTCTATTGATACTTCTCTATTGTCTGTTGTTAAATTAATAAATTAATGTCATCTATTAATACTTGTCTGTCGCCTGTTGTTAAATTAATGTCGTCTATTGATACTTGTCTGTTTTCTGTTGCCTGATTAATGTCGCCTATTGATACTTGTCTGTCGTCTGTTGTTAAAATAATGTAGTTTATTAATACTTGTCTGTCGTCTGTTGTTAAATTAATGTCGTCTATTGATACTTGTCTGTTTTCAGTTGTCTGATTAATGTCGCCTATTGATACTTGTCTGTTGTCTGTTGTTAAGTTATTGTCGCCTATTGATACTTGCCTGTCGTCTGTTGTTAAATTAATGTCGTCTATTGATACGTGTCTGTCGTCTGTTGTTAAATAATTGTCATAAATTGATACGTGCCTGTCGTCTGTTGTTAAAATAATGTAGTTTATTAATACTTGTCTGTCGTCTGTTGTTAAATTAATGTCGTCTATTGATACTTGTCTGTCGTCTGTTGTTACATTAATGACGCCTATTGATACTTGTCTGTTTTCTGCTGCCTGATTAATGTCGCCTATTGATACTTGTCTGTCGTCTGTTGTTAAAATAATGTAGTTTATTAATACTTGTCTGTCGTCTGTTGTTAAATTAATGTCGTCTATTGATACTTGTCTGTCGTCCGTTGTTAAATTAATGACGCCTATTGATACTTGTCTGTTTTCTGTTGTCTGATTAATGTCGCCTATTGATACTTGTCTGTCGTCTGTTGTTAAGTTATTGTCGCCTATTGATATGTGTCTGTCGTCTGTTGTTAAATAATTGTCGTAAATTGATACGTGCCTGTCGTCTGTTGTTAAAATAATGTTGTTTATTAATACTTGTCTGTCGTCTGATGTTAAATTAATGTCGTCTATTGATACATGTCTGTCGTCTGATGTTAAATTAATGTCGTCTATTGATACATGTCTGTAGTCTGATGTTAAATTAATGTCGCCTATTGATACTTGTCTGTCGACTGATGTTAAATTAATGTCGTCTATTGATACTTGTCTGTCGACTGATGTTAAATTAATGTCGTCTATTGATTCTTGTCTATCGTATGTTGTTAAATTAATGTATTCTATTGTTACATGTCTGTCTTCTGTTGAATTATTGTCGTCTATTGATACTTGTCTGCCGTCTGTTGTTACTGTTATGCAGTCTGCTGCTATGCTATATTTCTGTGGCCGGTTGTTATTTTCGTGTCGTCTGACGTTTCCCCCATAAGAACAGACATTACATTCCTGTGTAATGCCATTTTATTCCGGTCATTTTTACTTCATCTGTCATCTGATGTTACAACCTTGTAGTCTGTCATTAGTTTAAAAATCCGTTCATTCAAAACGAATCTACACATATATTCCATTGAATTAGTGTTGCTGTATTGATCAATTCTGGTGTGTTTGTTTTGCCTCCACAGTATCGCTACCTACTTTATTTGTGTATCTATGTTCCATTTAGCCACATCGACCAGTTGTGTTTTTGTATTATCGGTAGTTCTTATTCAATCAATCAATCATGTGCCATGCCGGAAAGCGTGGGCGGTCATGACTCGCCATTTCACTCGATCACCAGCGTCGTGGATCAGCTCAGTGTTCCTTCTCGTCCATGCCATGTGGCCAAGCCATCAAGGTATTTTCCTCTCAGTCTTCCTCTTGGTCTGTTCCCTTCGATCTTGCCAGTTGTCACTAAGTTCTCAAATCCATTTCTTCTTATAACATGTCCAAAAAAGTTTGACTGTCTACGTGTAATTTCTCTAATCAATTTACGATTTTCATTTGTCTCCTGTAGTACTTGGTCATTGGTTTTTCTGTCTGTCCATGGTATTCTTTGCATTTTCCTCAGAAACCACATTTCTGCAGCCATCAGATGTTTTTCAGCTTGACTGCACATTGTCCAAGTTTCACATCCATACAAAAGAACAGCCTCTATATATCATATTAGCCCGAGTTTATTTTATATTCCCGCCACTACGGTGTTGGGAAATGTCCAGCCACAATAATTCTTTCCTTCAAGTAGTTGTTATTTTGACTTTTAGCATACGCGAGTGTTTGCTTCAAGTATTCAATCTCTGAATTTGGAGGACCGCGTGGCTGAGAGGTTTAACGAGCCTGAAACTTTTCTACTGACCGCGGCATAGTGGGTTCGTTTTATCCGCAGGTCAGTTGGGCTTAAATATTGACTTCTCGTCCTTGACTTTGGGACATCAATTACAAGTACCTCAGAAGCAGGAAGGAGTTCGTATTAGTAGTAGTAGTAGTAGCTTCTTTCAGGAATCATGCCTTCCATTACTGATGTGCCCAAACCACTGAGACCTTTTAATACTGACAAAGCGGTTGATTCAGAGACACAATTCTGTGTACGAGTCAATGTCTGCGTTGCTTAGATCGTGTTGAATGTCGGTAATTTTCTTCCTTCAAGTCCACAATAGTCTAAGAATAGGTATATCACGTTTAAGATCAAAAGCACAGCTTATGTGCGTTAGCTATTGCGAAATCGCCCGTGATTCACATATTGACGTTGTGGGACGTGATGTTATAAGCTCTTAAGAGCTATATTGAGTCAAATCTGACACAGGGAAGCGAATTATGGACGATTAGTAGACTAGTGTGGAATTTTGTGGAAGCTGCTGAGATATGGTTTTATAGCGGAACGATGGCGACACCAGAGACGGATCAAAACCGTAATGAAAATATTTTGAAAAAAGTCTTCTTCAGAAAAAGAAATGGTTACAGTAGTCGAAGACAGTCGGCATTCTTTGAGGGACGCCGTTAGAAGGGGAGAGTTCGAGTACGCCGTAACAACGGAAGAATTGTAGGGCAGGAGAGGCAGGGGACGACCGAGAGAGACGATGCTGGCAGTTTGACATCATGGACTGGAGGAACATTGGTATTAAAATGATAGTTAGAATACGAGACGGCAGACTTTGGACAGTCCGCATTCTTTTGGCATTTCGTGAGAAGTAGAGGGTTCGAGTGCGTCGTGACAACGGAAGAGATGGAGGGGAGGAGAGGCATGGGAAGAACGAATGAGTAGATACTTGAAGTTTGACATCATTAGTTAGTTAGGTAGTTAGTCGATAGATCATCCACATTGCACATCGAACCATTCAGTCCATAAGTGCTCGGATCCCCTCCTCAACAAATCCCGCAGCGTGTAGCGGCTAATGGCACCAGTTGTGTTTTTAGCCACAGCTCTTTTAATTTGCTGTTCTCGCAGTCTGACCATGGTTGTAGATTCACAGTCATCACTTGGTTCTCGCAAAAGTTTTAATTCTCGTAGAGCATTCAGAATGTCGGCCTGGTCTATGGCGCGTCCGCCCTCCACAGTAGCCTTAGCTGAGAGCTTGACAGCACGCTCATTTCCTTGTACTCCCGCATGCCCTGGCACGAAGATGCAAACTAATCTTTGCCAGCTGAGACCGCTCCAGAGACAGCAACCACTCTCTTCGGATCCACCCTATCTCTATCCTCTTGAGCATGCTCATTGAGTCACTAAGGAAACATGCCCTAGTGAATGTCTGTTTCTCGAGCCATGTTATTGCTTTACTTACTGCCATGACTTCCATAGCCAGGCTACATGTGGTCTCAACGAAAGCACCAGAGTCCTCCTTCACAATTCTCCATCCGTTGAGTCGTAAAGGCCCATGAGCTTCTCACATGTCAGACAACCCTCCCATCTGGATGATGACAGCATCACCGTCTAACGAATTCTCGAAAATCAACGCTTGTACTTCCGCCTCCACAGCAGCCGGATTTTCTTGTCTGCATTTTCTGTTTAGTTGGATGCAAACGGAAAAAGACTTACAGAAATATGTTGGCACTTGTACCCACTCCTCGCCAGGTTCTATGTCCTCAAGTGCACATACCTGTTGAAGAATGTCTTCGGCTTGACCCATCCACGACCTTTCCCTTTTTAACCTGCTGCCCTTCACCTTCCTAATATCACTATGCAGTGGATGTTGTGTGTTTGCGTTAATTCTGAGATAGGCACGTGCTCTGCAAATTTATAACCTGTCTTCAATGGCTGGAAAATCAAGAAGGTAGCGCGACGCCCTGCATGCTGTATCTCTTGTACATCCAAGAATAATGCGCACAGCTTCGTTCTGTATCCTTTCCATCCTTTCTATCTGCTTACGGCTGAGAGTCAGGATCGCCATCGCATACTCAAATACAGACATGACCAGCCCTTCGTATAGAAGACATAGATGGCGCTGCTCACAATTTGCTGCCGCCATCACCCGCATCGCAGCCAAACCTCGCTTGGCTTTTGTTATCACCTGGTCTATGTGCTCATTATGAGCAAGGCTTCGATAAAAACGTATCTCCAGGTAATTCATTGCCTGCGTTCTTTCCACAGTCTCTGAACACAGCTTTACAGTTGGTGTTGGAGTGTTGACAATATGATTATTCAACGAGAACCAAGTCACTGTTGCCTTTGTTGAGTTGACCATTGCCACAGCTTCAGCACACCAATCACTTATGCGATTGAGTTCGGTTTGTAGTTCCACAGCAGCCTGATCTCTATCCTTACCCTAACGATACACTAAAACATCGTCGGCACATGACAGTGTCCTCCGCGGTCCAGTGATCTGCTCGCTGGTGATACTCACAGTGTGGGCGTTGAACAGCACCAGAGATAATGGTGATCTCTGTGGTAGGCCAGGATATATTGTTGTTGGTTCCGAAATCCAACTGCCACATCTGAAAACTACTTTCCGTTGGAAGAGGGCTGCGGCGATCCAACTAAGGAGGAAAGGACTTATCTTGAGTTCAAGAAGCTGAAGCATTAAGAAATCCAATGGTACTCTATTGTACGCATCCTCAAGATCAATCGCTGCAGCAAAGGTTTCAATGCCTGAGTGGAAACCTTCATAGACGTCATGGGCAAAGACTGCTGCATTGGTCCAGTTTGACATCATTATATGGAGGAACCAAATTGATAGGCGGAATACGAGACGGGATACGTTGGACAGTTATGATAACCAATACTAGACAGCATAGAGTAGTAAAAGAAACTTTGTATTAATGGGGATATTTAAAATGTACAAACAGAACAAAAAGAAACAAAATGAACAGTAGACGATATCCCATCTAGAATACTCGTATGTATTAGCCCGTAATACTGGCCTCCCCGGCTTTCAGTGCCAGACATCTGTTGTGTTGAAGAAAAGACTCTTCGAATGGGTAGGAGTTGAGGCGCTTAGTGAATAGAATACACTGGTCCTAAGTAACAAATTTACTGAACAGGTGAGGCACAAGTAACAGTCACGTGGAGGAATTCCCATTCAGAAAGCAATGGCAAACTTGTGAACATAAAATTGAAGAGGAAATGGAAAAAGAAAGGAAGGAACCTTTTCTGGTGACATCCAACTGTTCTTCTATTGTTTTGTCTCTTGCTTAATTCAATTCAGCCGATATTTATTGATTTATTAACTCCGAAGTCTATAGTTTAAAATCTGCAATCTGCCATAGATTTTAATGTCCACACACGGGGCTAGTCATAATTATCATGATTCACTTCGGAAAGCGGCGACGATAAATTCTTCTGGTTCTATTTCTTATCCCTTTCTTCGTATTTCAAGGAGAGTGACACCCCAATAACGCAAAGGCGTTTGTGTCGGATTTGGCACGCATTTGGGTAAGGTTTACTTCTGTAAAACAACAACGGTAACAGAGTCTGTCTACCTGTGTGCGAACTGTCTCCCATCTCCCATTAATATTCATGCCTGGAGAGCCACCGTTCTCCGATTTTCAACTGATGTGACATTTGTAATCTGCCCAGACTGAACAGGGGTCTCTTGTTTTTCACCCTTATCATAGAAGACTAAGTATCCAGTCTCGCTGCCCAAGAGATCGTGGTGGCTTGTGATACAACAAGAACTTCGCCTGAAACAGACAATCGCTGCGCTTCACCCACAGCCTAGAAGACTAAGTATCCAGTCTCGCTGCCCAAGAGATCGTGGTGGCTTGTGATACAACAAGAACTTTGCCTGAAACAGACAATCGCCGCCCTTCACCCTTATCATAGAAGACTAAGTATCCAGTCTCGCTGCCCAAGAGATCGTGGTGGCTTGTGATACAATAAGAACTTTGCCTGAAACAGACAATCGCCGTCCTTCACCCTTATCATAGAAGACTAAGTATCCAGTCTCGCTGCCCAAGAGATCGTGGTGGCTTGTGATGCAATAAGAACTTTGCCTGAAACAGACAATCGCCGTCCTTCACCCTTATCATAGAAGACTAAGTATCCAGTCTCGCTGCCCGAGAGATCATGGTGGTTCGTGATACAACAAGAACTATGCCTGAAATAATCGTCGACCAGTCAGGTTTTCTTTCCATGTAACACAGATCCATCAATACGTATCACAGAGTGTCTTATATCAGATTTTCACATGCAGAGAAAAAAATATTGACACCTTGCCGCCTTGACAGACGACAGTTTATTACATTGTGCTTTAAGAAAGACATAATAACTGCAACCCACGGAGGTAGCGAAAAGCACATCGAAAAATACACTAGGGGAAAAAAAAAACATATAAGACAAAGGAAACCCATTTTTAACGATACTGCGAAAGGGAAATTGTGATGTAAAAACCGGAGGCGAATCATTTCTCTCTTACTATTTGACATTTGAATAATGATACGCAGGATGACGACAGTTGGAAATTGATAATAATATGGCGGCAACAGCACGTCCTTATACGACTGCGCCCGGGGGTGTTACAGCTGCAAGCAAGCAAGGATATTTTGCTGGCTCGTTGGCGGGATTTATAATGATCTTTTATATGTCAGGTACGTGGTTAACAAACGTTGCGCTCATTGTTGGTGTCTACGTTATTTCAAGGCTGGAGCAATGATTCACCAATTTGTGGTAGCAGTATTCTGTAAATAGAGATTTAAAAGCACGAGAGGGATTCATATGAAAACCGTAAAAGTGTGACATAAATTACAATAACCAGGCCATTGTCTTGCATCCTGTCAATATTGTTGTTAAAGATGTTTAGAGTGTTAAGCACGTGGCACCACCGTGCAGACGAACATGGTGGCTCCATAAGGACAGTATAAAGATGAAGCCCCAATTTTAACATGCACCAAAGAGAAACAGCGTTCTGTTATCAGTTTCTTTTTTTTTCCTTTAAATCAGTGAAGGCAGTGAAGGGGTGAAGCCTATAGAATTTCATCGACGAATGAAGGTCCAGTATGATGATGCATACCTGTCAGTCCAGCAAATGTATCAATGGAGTAGAAAGTTTCAAAACCTCTTGACTTCTGTGACAGATTGTTCACTGCCAGGTCAGGCAACCGAGTAGAGACCCCAGAGTTTATTCTTCTACACGAATCCAAGCACTTTATGAGGTCTGGAGAGTGACAACCTTATATTTCAGGGAGAGTGACACCCTTATATTTCAGGGAGAGTGACACCCTTATATTTCAGGGAGAGTGACACCCTTATATTTCAGGGAGAGTGACACCCTTATATTTCAGGGAGAGTGACACCCTAATATTTCAGGGAGAGTGACACCCTTATATTTCAGGGAGAGGGACACCCTTATATTTCAGGGAGACTGACACCCTTATATTTCAGGGAGAGTGACACCCTTATAATTCAGGGAGAGTGACACCCTTATATTTCAGGGAGAGTGACACCCTTATATTTTAGCGAGAGTGACACCCTTATATTTCAGGGAGAGTGACACCCTTATATTTTAGGGAGAGTGACACACTAATATTTCAGGGAGAGTGACGCCCTTATATTTCAGAGAGAGTGACACCCTTATTTTTCAGGGAGAGTGACACACTTATATTCCAGGGAGGGTGACACCCTTATATTTCAGGGAGAGTGACACCCTTATATTTCAGGGAGGGTGACACCCTTATATTTCAGGGAGAGTGACACCCTTATATTTCAGGGAGAGTGACACCCTTATATTTCAGGGAGAGTGACACCCTTATATTTCAGAGAGAGTGACACCCTTATTTTTCAGGGAGACACCCTTATATATCAGGGAAAGTGACACCCTTATATTTCAGGGAGAGTGACACCCTTATATTTCATGGAGAGTGACACGCTTATATTTCAGGGAGAGTGACAACCTTATATTTCAGGTAGAGTGACACCCTTATATTTCAGGGAGAGTGACACCCTAATATTTCAGGGAGAGTGACACCCTTATATTTCAGGGAGAGTGACACCCTTATATTTCAGGGAGAGTGACACCCTTATATTTCAGGGAGAGTGACATTCTTATATTTCAGGGAGAGTGACACCCTTATATTTCAGGGAGAGTGACACCCTATATTTTAGGGAGAGTGACACCCTTATATTTCAGGGAGAGTGACACCCTTATATTTCAGGTAGAGTGACACCCTTATATTTCAGGGAGAGTGACACCCTTATATTTCAGGGAGAGTGACACCCTTATATTTTAGGGAGAGTGACACCCTTATATTTCAGGGAGAGTGACACCCTTATATTTCAGGGAGAGTGAGACGCTTATAACGCTAAACCGACTGTTTCCGACTTAGCAGGCATTTAGGTAAAGGTTTACTTCTGTAAAACAACAACGGTAACAGAGTCTGTCTACCTGTGAACAAATTGTCTTCCAATAATATTCATGCCTGGAGAGCCACCGTTCTCCGATTTTCAACTGATGTGAAATTTGTAATCTGCCCAGACTGCACAGAGGTCTCTTGTTTTTCACCCTTATCATAGAAGACTAAGTATCCAGTCTCGCTGCCCAAGAGATCGTGGTGGCTTGTGATACAACAAGAACTTTGCCTGAAACAGACAATCGCTGCGCTTCACCCATAGCCTAAAAGACTAAGTATCCAGTCTCGCTACCCAAGAGATCGTGGTGGCTTGTGATACAACAAGAACTTTGCCTGAAACAGACAATCGCCGTCCTTCACACTTATCCTAAGAAGACTAAGAATCCAGTCTCGCTGCCCAAGAGATCATGGCGGTTCGCGATACAACAAGAACTATGCCTGAAACAATCGCCGACCAGGCAGGTTTTCTTTCCATGTAACACAGATCCATCAATACGTATCACAGAGTGTCTTATATCAGATTTTCACATGCAGAGAAAAAAATATTGACACCTTGCCGCCTTGACAGACGACAGTTTGTTACATTGTGCTTTAAGAAAGACATAATAACTGCAACCCACGGCGGTAGCGAAAAGCACATCGAAAAATACACTAGGGGGAAAAAAAAACATATAAGACAAAGGAAACCCATTTTTAACGATACTGCGAAAGGGAAATTGTGATGTAAAAACCGGAGGCGAATCATTTCTCTCTTACTATTTGACATTTGAATAATGATACGCAGGATGACGACAGTTGGAAATTGATAATAATATGGCGGCAACAGCACGTCCTTATACGACTGCGCCCGGGGGTACTACAGCTGAGAGCAAGCAAGGATATTATGTGAGCTGGTTGGCGGGATTTATAATGATCTTTTATATGTCAGGTACGTGGTTAAAAAACGTTGCGCTCATTGTTGGTGTCTACGTTATTTCAAGGCTGGAGCAATGATTCACCAATTTGTGGTAGCAGTATACTGAAATAGAGATTTAAATGCACGAGGGGGATTCATATGAAAAACTTTAAAGTGTGACATAAATTACAATAACCAGGCCATTGTCTTGTATCCTGTCAATATTGTTGTTAAAGATGTTT
>OY992893.1:78825615-78863115 GCA_963921405.1 Cepaea hortensis
GGTGAAACGTATCACATTTTGTTTATCACATGTGAAATGTATCATATTTTGTTTATCACAGGTGACATGTATCATATGTTGTTTATCACAGGTGAAATGTATCATATTTTGTTTATTACAGGTGAAATGCATCATATTCTGTTTATCACAGGTGAAAGTATAATATTTGTGTAGGCGTCGGAAGCAAATAACAGTAACACACTAATCAATCAAGTGTGTCGTAATAGGCGACTAAGAAATCTTGGCGATTGAATACAATCGAAGTCTCTGAAAGACTGCTTGTAGTGTTTCCCGAAATTGACATTTCAGCCAACGACATGTAGAGGAGTAGACGCTTTTTAAATGTCCTACTGGATGATAAATAGCGTTGGTATGAGGCGATTTCCCCTCACTTTCGTGCCCATGAAGCCTGGGCAACAGACAGTAATCTGTCTCTGGACAAGGGAGAACAAATCTAAAACCTATTCTAGGTAAAAGCTGTTCAGTTTGAGAAAATCAGAAAGGAAATAGCATTTTAATCACAGCTTAGCATCAGTAAGATTAAAACAAATTCATAAGTATTAACCAGAGCTCAAAGAAATAGAAGAAAGAAGTAGAGATTAGAGGACACACTAGACAACATAAAATTGAAAGGAATATTTTCCCTTCAGGGAATAATCATACCAATTAACAACTTCTGCGCATGATTAAGATAATGAAACATCTCAACAGTTTCTGTGGCTAATGTCAGGGAAATGGTGTATTTGAGTGGCCTTTAATAGCATGATGTGTAAGTAGAGTATGACCAACTAGACACCACTAAAAAGTGTCATCATTAACTAGGTCTATGATCCATCTGAACCCACAGTTAAGGAATATGGACAGATTCCGTATCTATCCATTAAAATAGCACCACAGGTCTCAAAATTCTATATTCGCCCAGAATAGGTCAAATATCACACGTACAAACACTCAGACTGTTAGTTAGTTAGTTAGTTAGTTAGTCGCGGTTCCAACTTCACGGCAACGGGTCATCCCCATTATGCTTTGTTCCTGTTCCAGTGATTATCACACAAAATGATCCCCTCTGTCCAATGTGAAAAGTGGAAAAGACAGGAGTCTCGGCAAGCCAACAGCCCGCACTGGTACACTGTGCATAATACCGCAGTCAGAAATTGCCAACACAAAAGTCCTCCACGGAAAATACAGTTCAACGTCGATGGAAGTGACAGTCACCAGAAAGACTTCATTGACCCGGGTTTTATTCCGTATGGCTCGGTCTCTTTCCGCAGGGCGACCCACCGAAAGCGCCGCACAAAGCACGAACTCCATAGCTCCAGTGACAACTACCAAGAGTCTCCTGAAAAAGCACTCGTGAACCGAAAAGGCAAAACTGTAAATTCAGCAACATCCGGCCGCCACCGTTGCGAACAAACAAACGTGGACAGATGTTAAAGCATTCCACGCGAAATTCACAGCTCACAGTGTCGCGCCACATACTCATTCAGGGCGACGGAACCATGCACTACTAGTCCAACATGAGGAAAATGCGGAAGCAAACCGTAGCCACAAGCGTAAACACTCCAGAGGCCTTAACGGTGTAACTGCCTATCCGCCATATTGGGGACCGGAAGTCCACACCAGACTCTAATGCTGTCTACAGTATGTTAGAACACTTAAAGAAGACATGATTAGTCGGCTCCAATGTAAACGTCACACACAGATAATCAGCAAGATTAAACATGCGAGGATGAATTTCATTGCTCATTGGGCAGTATTCGAGTTTACAGAAAGCAACGAAACAAAAGATAATAATGCTGGGGTTGACTGTGACGTTCTGCAAAAGGACATGCAGCTAACGTTTTTTTTTTTTTGGTTACAAGTAGGGTTGTCCATGGGACATAATTTACATTGCGTGGTAATTTATGCATGTCCCATCCCATCCCGTCACATGAGACTTTCCAATGGGATTCCTATTGGAATAACATTCCCATGGCTAAGCCTGGCAGGCTTGTCCATGGGACATGTTTTTCTGTCCCATCCAATAGTAATTTATTCCTGTCCCATCCCGTCCCATCCCATCCCTACACTATTCAGAAAATCACCTTTTTGTCCCATGGGATTCCAACGGCCAAGCCTGGTTATAAGGGTCCGCGATTCCTCAGGATTAGTTATAAGGGTTTGTTATAAGGGTTCGCGATTTCCAATGGGCTCGAGCAGGCCCATGAGGCTCCACGTCTCTGTGTGTCATACTGATGGCCGCCTTTGCTGGTGGCCCTGGCCAGATCAAGTGCAGATGACTACACTTTGATCTTAGCCAACAGACGCCAACAATTTGATAGTAGACAGCAGATGACTACACTTTGATCTTAGCAAACAGATGGCTACACTTTGATTTTAGCAAACAGATGAATACACTTTAATCTTAGCCAACAGATGACTACAATTTGATCTTAGCCAACAGGGGACTACACTTTGATCTTAGCCAACAGATGCCTACACATTGATCTTAGCCAGCAGATTCCTACACTTTGATCTTAGCAAACAGATGAATACACTTTGATCTTAGCCAAACGGCAACTAACTTTGAGGTTGTGTATCCTGGCATCTATTCCTTCTTTTCTCTACTTCTACATTTACTGATCAATACCGATGAATCTTATGAATAATTGTTTTTTCTGATGTAAAACATTAACATACATTTCTCAATGACTTTAAACAGTCACTAAGATAAAGCTCAAAGTACCAAGAAAGTACGTCTTAAGTAAGCATGGACTTAAGTAGCAAATTGAGCTGATTATGTATTACAGGAAATGCCACACATGATTTCAAGTTACTGTTACAGCACAAAGAACTATTCTAGCTTGAAATGTCCCTTTAAAGCAGAAACAATTCCAGACCGGCTAACGAGGGAAAATCAATACTGGTTAAATCACATCATTGCTTGAATGCCATTCTAACGAAGAGAGACAACTGGAAATTTAAAATCCAACAAAGTGGACATGACCAAATTCCATAAAATGAACACGTTCAAAGTCCGTAAGATGACCACGTTTAAATTCCAGAAAATGCCCAGGTGTAGAACACTGTTTATGTGGGTGTATTATGGGTATACGTTGTTCTGGGTTTGATCCAGACTCGTAAAAAGTGTGACTTCTCGTCCTTGACTTGGGGGCCGTAAATTACAAGTAGCTCAGAAGTCGGTGTGGGTTCGCCTGATGGCGGGGGACACTGGTAATAGGGAAAGCTGGCCCTCACGCAAACATCAGTCCAGAGTACTCACTAGTAGTAGTTGGACTACACTCTAGTTCAAAGACAGCAAATACAAATAAATAAATAAATAATTCTTCTTCTTCTTCAGCGTTCCGAGCCATTGAGGTTCTTTGCTGCAGATACAATTCGTCTCCATTCGTCTCTCTGGTTATTAAAATAAATAAATTTAAAAAAAAATAAAATAGATACACACATTTGTAGCAGAAACATGAGATGTAATGTGATTGGCGTGATACAGACCAAATTACCTTTAGAGTGCCTCTTGGGGAATACAATATGCTCCTAGCACTATGATTTCAGAACCAATACGCAAATAAGACCAGAGACTAAGCAAGATATTGTATCTAATTTTATAAGAAAACGCCGTTGGAACTACATCGGCCATGTACTCAGAATGGACAAGACAAGACTCCCCAACCAAACCCTCTTATGGTCACCAGTAGGGAAAAGAAAACGGGGAAGACCAAGAGAGACCCTGCGTAGAACCATCATCAGAGAAGGCTCATTCAACAGCCAAGTGAACATCCAGGATCTACAACAGGTAGCAGCGAACTGCCAGACATGGAGACCCATGACTTCTGCCCTATGCGCCGACTTAGGCTCAAGAGGAAAGACTAACTAACTAACCATGTACATGACATCTACTAAATGTTGCAGGTCCTGCTCATTGTCTGCAATCAATACTGTATCATCTGCATATCTAATGTTATTAGATGACCCCCTAGAGGTTAGCATGGCTGTAACAGATAATAAGAGCGTTCGCTCTTAAACATCCGGTGTGCTGATGCCGAGGTAGCGGGTTCAACAACTACACCGGTCAGTTGGACTAAAATCTTGATTTTGCGTCCTTGACTTGGGGACGTAAATTACAAGTACCTCAAAAGTCTGAATCGATTCGTCTGATGGCGAGGGGCACTGCTGAAAGAGAGCTACTCCACACGCACAAATCAATCCAGTGCATTCGAAGTAGTAACACGTGTATGGAGTACGCTTGAGTTCAAAGCGAAACAAAAAGAATGATCACATTATATCATTCATCCATAACAGATTGAACAGGTCTCCGTGGCTAAGAGCTTGCGGACGCGATTCGTGATCAGCTTACCTGCGTTCGAAACATAGCGGCCACCGAATTGGCAGCAGACTGCTTCGCGCTGGGATTTAACGTGTTGATATGGGAGCCAGTCGTTCAGAAAGCAATGGCAAACTACTGAACGTAAAACTTGCCAAGATATCAAAAGCAGCAGTAAAATGCTGGTGTTGACAGCGATGTCCTGTAAATAGGATATGTTTGTGTGTGCATATCTCTTTCAGGACGTTGCAGTCAACATCAGCAGTTTTCAGCTGCAGTTAATGTAGTAGGCAAGATTACGCTCAGTAGTTTGCCATTGCTTTCTGAGCGAGCGGCTCACATACCCTGTAAGTTACCAACGCGGAGAGAACCGCGATCGATTTTCGGCGAGGTTATGTTACTCACGAGAATAATGCAAAAAAAAAAAAAAAAAAAAAAAAACAAACAAACCAAATGCCAGAATGATCACAGTATATCACTCACCCATATCATAATGATCACACTATGTCACTCACCCATACCACAATGATCACAGTATATCACTCACCCATACCAGAATTATCCCATATCACTCACCCATGCCAGAATGATCACATTATATCACTCACCCATTCCAGGTTACTGGTTTGGGACAAGTTTTGCTGTGACGGTACAGTTTTTCGTGAAGCTTCATTCACAACATTGCACAACTTTTAAACCAACAAAGAGAGACAACTGGAAATTTATAATTCACGTTATTTCTGGTTAAATTCAAGTATTGGAGGCGCACGCTAACATGTATGTAACACGCTCTTCTGGTACAGACAGCTCCATGTCGCTTCATTGTTTACTGCGTTCTTAATCTCCATACACGCACGCTTCTTTCCAGCACTGATGATGCTGCTACTGCTGCAGAACTGCTGATATTACTACTTATTTTACCACAAGTAATACTATAATTACTATTCTTCTATTGCAAAAAAACAAAACAAAAAAAACAACAAGTTTCTCTACGACTACCTCTACTACTGCTGCTGCTGCTACTACTACTACTACTACTACTACTACTACTACTACTACTACTACTACTACTACTACTACTACTACTACTACTACTACTACTACTACTACTACTGTTGCTGCTGCTGCTACTACTACTGCTACTGCTACTACTACTACTACTACTACTACTACTACTACTACTACTACTACTACTACTACTACTACTACTACTACTACTACTGTTGCTGCTGCTGCTGTTATTACTGCTACTGCTACTACTACTACTGCTACTGCTACTACTACTACTACTACTACTACTACTACTACTACTACTACTACTACTACTACTACTACTACTACTACTACTACTACTACTACTACTACTACTACTACTTCTGCTGTCACATATAATTTTTATCTTTATTCTACATGACTTTGCTACTGCGACAGTGCGACTGTGGCAAATCTAACATTTATCTCACAGTTTACGAAACTTAGTTACCAACCAACCAACTAAACCATCAACCAACCTCCCTACCTACTTACCAAATGTACCTAACTAGCAACATGCATATCTACCTACCTATCTAATTACCTACCCACCACCTACTCCAAATACGTAGTACCTATAAACCTAATAATCTATATATATATCTACCTGCACATTTTCCAAACTAAATACTACCCACCTACCGATCCGTCTACGTATATACCTACCTACATGCTTACCTTGCACCCACATATCAGTCAGTATATCTTCTTGCCTGTCAGTACGTCTGTCTATCAGTTGGTCGTTCAATCTATATTATCTATTCAAAGAGTGACAGACACCCAATTAGCCAGAAATATAGATACAGCTATACCCCCCCCCCCCCCCCCCATCCACCCCTTCCAAAAAACTAAAAAACAAAAAATTCATAAACTTCGCCAATCTGTCATGAAGCTTTACACAGACAAAAAAGAAATGTCTACCACATAGATAAATAGACAGAGCGAAAACTTTCTACATCACCAATCTGTCATAAAGCTATACACAGACAGACACAATAAAGAAGATAACAAAAACACCAGACAAATAGTGGATAAATAGACAGAGCGAACCACTTCCTAAATCACCAATCTGTCATATTAAGCCGAGACAGGAAATGGCTCCTTTTTGTTGCCTTAATCCCGGGATGTCTGGGAGCTTCTAGCAGACACTAGAAGGGTGCTTATCTGCACGATACCTCATAATGCATACATAATACCGACACAGATTATCTCAGATCTGCGCATGCGTGAATTACCCTTGTGGTGAGCGAAGCAAATACTCTATATTTATCGCGTTTATTTTGATTTAAGAAAAAAAGAAAAAAAAAAAAGAAGAGGAACTGACACAAATAAGCCACGTGTTGTATGCAGAACACGGAATTATAGTGGAGGAAAACAAGACAATTGCCTCATGGCCGAAACATGCAAAAGGAGAGACACAAACACATACACGCGTGCTTGCGCACAGAAAGACAGACAAATAGACAGCTCTACAGAGAGGCAAATGACCACACACAAAAACGCTTAAAGTCAGATTTACAAGCTAAACAAATTAGTTGCATATCCTTTACAGGACGTCGCTGTCAACCCCAGCATTTTATGACCGTTGTGATTGCTTGGCAAGTTAACTTTCAGTAGTTTGCCATTGATTTCGAAACGACCGGCACTCATACCATTTTATAAAAACCAACGCAAGGCAGTCTTCTACAAATCGTCTGCAGCTGTGTTTTATATAAGCTGAGTTGAGTTTAGCTAAGAACCGACATCACTGCACTCAGGACATTCCCATATACCTCTGTCCCCTCATTCAACAGCCAGCGAAGAGTCACACTACTAATCGTGCCAACCGCTATCTGATTGAAAGTTCTCACGGTCTTCCCTCTCAGTTTTGAGATTCTTCCAGAACCCCTGCCGACACACCCCCCCCCCCCCCACCCCGTAATCTTATTCTTTCCACATACGGGTTCTCAGTCTGTTCCCGCGCTTTCTCCACTGGTCTCACAGGTGCACGACCACCTGTCCCTTGTTCATGGTAATCTACCACCAAAAGGTACATTCCCTGCCAGCGTATCAGCCTGTTCATTCCATCGTACTCCGGCATGGCCGGGGCAAAAAATGTATGTTTTATATAAAAGCTAAAGAACATTAGGCATGTGGTGCTTGACTACATTTGTATATACCCATCGGCACTCGCTGGGCTATGTGGTAACTATCACATCCATCTTCACTCGCTGGGCTATGTGTTAACTATCACATCCGTCTGCACTCGCTGGGCTATGTGTTAACTATCACATCCATCGGCACTCGCTGGGCTATGTGATCACTATCACATCCATCGGCACTCGCTGGACTATGTGGTAACTATCACATCCATCGGCACTCGCTGGGTGATGTGATCACTATCACGTTCATTGGCACTCGCTGGGCTATGTGGTAACTATCACATCCATCGGCACTCGCTGGGCTATGTGGTATCTATCACATCCATCTTCACTCGCTGGGCTTTATGGTAACTATCACATCCATCTTCACTCGCTGGGCTATGTGTTAACTATCACATCCATAATCACTCGCTGGGCTATGTGGTAACTATCACATCCATCTTCACTCGCTGGGCTATGTGTTAACTATCACATCCATCGGCACTCGCTGGGTGATGTGATCACTATCACATCCATCGGCACTCACTGGACTATGTGGTAACTATCACATCCATCGGCACTCGCTGGGTGATGTGATCACTATCACATCGGCCGATTTTACTTCCCACGACATTCCCTGTATCTATTATAAACTGGGTCGACCTGGAACCCTAATCAATTTTAAACCCCCCTTCCCCCACCCGCCCCGCCCGCTTATGCGGATGCGAACCCAATACCACCGGGTTGACAGGCGAGCTTTTAGCCACTTCTCTACCGCGGGTCCCTGAAACAAATCACGTGTCCTGTGTAAGACGTTGCCGTCAACACTAATCCGGAGTTGATTTTCAATGCAATATTATGTTTAGTGGTTTGCCATTGCTTTCTGAACGACTTAAACACCAAGCTTACACTCGTGTAGGAAGCGATCCTGCTATCTCGTCATCAGTGTACCGGAAGTTTAATAGCTAGAGCGCTATTATCCCCTCGGTCGTCACCAAGGTCGAATGCATAAGAGAGCACGCTCTTAAATTTCCGGTGCTCTGACCAGAGGAAGCTGGTTCAACCCCGAAAATGTTGACGTCTCGTCCTTGAATTGGGGATGTGTATTACAAGTACCTCTGAAGTCGGAGTGGATTCGCCTGATGGCGGGAGGCACTGGCATTATTGAAAGCTAATCCACACGCAAACATCAGCCCAGTGTACTAGAAGTAACGGCAGTAGCACCTGTATGGACTACACTTCAGTTCAAAGCAAGGAAACGAGAAAAAAATATTCCTTTCGGTCACGTATCATATAAAGGTATATTAGCATACAATTACAGAGGTTTTGATGTAAATATTCGCGTACAATTACGGAGGTTTTGATGTAAATATTCTCGTACAATTACGGAGGTTTCCATGCAAATATTCGCGTACAAATACAGAGGTTTTGATGTAAATATACTCGTACAGTTACAGGGGTTTTAATGTAAATATTCTCGTACAATTACAGAGATTTTGATGAAAATATATGTGTATAGTTACAGAGGTTTTAATGTACATATTCTCGTACACTTACTGAGGTTTTGATGTACATATTCTCGGAACTGCATTCTTTCTCTCATCAAATGTCAGAAAAAGTAATGAGAAACATCCAGAATGATGAGACCAGCGCCAAATTTGATCCATTCATAATAAGTGGAAATCTAGTTTCAGACCTCAGATATGCAGATATTATGGTCCTCCTCTCAAACACAGTTAACCTCAGCTGTCAATAGACTCAGTGATGATCGACATGGTTTTCCTGAACTTAAACGGGAAATAATTTCCACAGACAAGTCTATGTGTCAACCAAAGAAATCATAATCAATAATGTAGTATTTGAAACTGTCACAAACTCTCAATGCAATGATTCCATAATCAACATTACTGGGGAATGATGAAAATATTTCTGACCCAGACTGTCTCCAACACTGACTGGCACCTTGCCGTCTTGACAGAGCATAGTTTGTGAAAAGGAAGTTATAACTCTCCATAACAGAAAGCCTGTGCTGAATTTAGAGACCATGTATTGCCAATGCTGCAGGATCCCTCTCGCCTGCCTAGTTTACTCCTAGAGGAAAGGTAGCACTAATGCGACTGGAATAAAGCAAACTGACGAAGCTGTCGGTTTTGCAAAGCACTGCTCTAAGTGTTGACCTGTTGAGCTAATGAGAATAATGGACCAAGAACAAAAAAATACGGACATTTTAACATCGAAGAAAGCTGGCTCATAAAAATCATGTCTCGGAAGCTAAAATACTTTGACGTTAGAGCTGTTGGAAAGAACAGTAATTAAAGGCAATGCTCCCGGAAGGAGAAGTGGGAGGAGGAGGAGGAGGAGGAGGAGGAGAAGAAGAAGAAGGAGGAGGAGAAGAAGAAGAAGAAGAAGAAGAAGAAGATGAAGAAGAAGAAGAAGAAGAAGAAGAAGAAGAAGAAGAAGAAGGAAGAGATGAAGAAGACGAAGATAAACAGAAAGAAGAAGCAGAGGAAGAAGAAGAAGAGACGAAGAAGACGAAGAAAAAACAAGAAGAAGCAGAAGAAGAATAAGTTGAACAAAATGTTGACTTATCACCCTTGACTTGGGGATGTAAATTACAAGTGCCACCGAAGTCGCAATGGGTTCGTATGATGACGAGGGACACTGGTAACAAGGAAAGCTAATCCACACGCAAGCGTCAGTCCAGTGCACTCACAAGTTGTAGTCAACACTATTAGTAGTACTACTACACTGCATGTGCAGACTACGCCTGAGTTCTCAACGAACGAAAAAAAATGAAAAAAAACTCCACACGGAATTCGGAATTCTACGTTGGATCGATAAGTGACAGCATGCAAGTGACATTAAGAGGGCGGTTATTGTACTACGGTAGCGATAGCCGAATCTGATAATTCACTTCAGATCTTTTGATTTAACGAAACATGACATATACAGTTGCTACTGTAAATTACCATAGAACGACATATTTTATTGAACTTGACATTCAGCGGGATTTTATTGTATTAGTGAGAGTTCAAGAATACTAAGGGAGGTAACATCTAAGCAAGGGACGCAATAACACTGACATTTGCAAGTACAACCGCCCCTCTTTACTTCGGGTACAACATTGTTACCGCCAGTATTGAGAAGAAATCGAACTGAGAATTGTTGGGGATGATCGATTGACTAGTCGGGGGTGGAAGCCGTGCTGGTAAATAGTACTGAATGCGCTATGTCGCCTGGAGGGGAGGGAACAAAAAAACTGTGGCGGATTAAAAACGAATTAAGAGTCCACGAATGGACAGACTTTTTTCTGGGAGGCTGGCAGGATTGTGTTGGGACGAATGTCTGAAAGATCTTTGAAGAATCGATGACTGATTAACATAACGTCTGCAGCCTTGTCAATACAAGTTAAGAGCGAGTAACTGAAACAGAAGGCTCTTAGTTCTAAATTGAGCTGGTCGTGAAGCGAATAAATGAATACAAAATTTAGTTCAGAATGGAGATAGACAAAAGAAAAAAAAAGAAACATTTGGTTGTATTTCGCTATTATTTTCCGTTGTAGGAGTTGCAAGATCACGCATCAAAATAATAATAATAATTTTAAAATAAAAAAAAAAAACAAGTGTACTTTATGAGGCAGTAACAAAAGAGGTGGGTTATAGAACAGGATTGTAAGGATTGTTTTTGGCGTTCACTCGCTTTGAACTCAAGCATAGTCCATACATACTACTTCCAGTAGTGCTGGACTGAATTTTGCATGTGGATTAGCTTTCCCTATTAACAGTGTCCCATCCATCAGGCGAACCCACTCCGACTTCAGAGGTACTTGTAATTTACGTCCCCAAGTCAAGGACGACAGGTCAACATTTTAGTACAACTGTCCGGGGTAGGGGATGAACCCCTTACCGCGGCATCAGCACACCGGATGTTTAAGAACACGTGTTCTTATCCATTTGGCCACGCTGACCTGTGGTTTTGGGGATTAAAAAGTTTCTAAATGACAAGAGGTTTAGGTTAATTTCACCCGGTGTTATGTCATATAGCTCGGTCTCTTTCTGCATTGCGATCTGCCTAAAATCCTCTTACAATGTCTTTTGCAGAACGCTGCGACCAACCCTAGTTTGATTTTCCGGACAATTTTAGGTTCAGTGACTCGCTATTTCTTTGTGAATGAGAATATCCAACATAATGCAGGTTATGGATTGAATGTTCTACCTTACCGTAAATACACCGGAAGTGTAAGAGCAAGCGATTTTATCCTTCCGGTAACGGCAGGCTTCCATACATTCCAGGCCACGACACAATTAAGTGGCTTGTTTTATGCCTAGCTGTCTTTCCTTCTCAGGCAAGCAGACAATTATGAAAACATTTTCTGCTACCCTTCATATGAGACAATAAGGTCAGCACGACCGAATAGGTAAGAACGCGTCTTCTTAAAATTCCGTTGTGCTGATGCCGAGGTAAGCGGTTCAACTCCTACACCGGACAGCTGGACTACAATGTTGACCTGTCGTCCATGACTTGGGGACGTATATTACAAGTACCACTGACGTCAGAGTGGGTTCGCCTGACGGTGAAAGATACTGTTACAAGAGAAAGCTAATCCACACGCAACATTCTATCCAGCACTACTATAAATAGTGTGTATGGACTGCGCTTGAGTTCAAAGCGGGCGAGCGCAAAAAAAAAAAAAAAAAGAAGATATATATATATACACACTCACTTAAAGGAAAAAGCCGAACAGATGGGGCCAACCAAGATAAGACAGAATATATGGCAATTTCAAGAGAAGGAATCGCTAAAATCTCTGGCCACATACAAATAGATAATATGACCATGAAAAGAACGGAAACATACCAATACCTGGGTACAATCTTCAACTGCTCCAACATCATATGGGAAGAAATACAAGCTAGAATCAATTCTGGAAATAAGATATACTATGCACTACAACATCTACTAAAATCAAAGGCGCTATCTCGTAACACCAAAATCACAATATACAAAACACTGATCAGACCAGTTGTGCTGTATGGCTCTGAAACCTAGAGTACAACGAAAGGAGACGAAGCCTTGTTACAAATCTTTGAGAACAAAGTTTTAAGACGCATCTTTGGACCCATTAGGGCAGTGTTTCCCAACGTGGGGCCCACGCCCCACAGGGGGGCAATTTGACTGTTAAGGGGGGCAATTCGAAAATGGAAGAAATCGGCTGAATATAACAAAACGGGGAGACTTGAGACTGAAGTTAACTAAATTGGAACCTGACATAAGATCTCTTTGCAGCAAGCATCAAGCGCAAGGATCTCACTAAATTTAAATAATAAATAATTACTAATAATTAAAATAATATAGAAAAATCTTTCATTAAAATTATTTTGTATTTGAATTTCAGTTCTCCATTATATGTTTTGAAAATTTACTTACTGTGTTTGCTCAATAATTACCTAGTGATTTCTTCCTAAAACCTATCATTCAAGTTTCTTTAGTGAACATTTCAATTTTTGATATTAAAAATAATGTATATGTTGAGGGGGGGGGGGGGGGCAATATGAATTTTAGAAAGGCTTAAGTGGGGCATGGCACAAAAAAGGTTGGGAAACACTGCATTAGGGATACACAAAGTGGAGAGTGGAAAAGAAGTCCCCGCTAATCACTGGTGTCATGAAGGCTAATAGACTATAATGGCTGGGGCATATAGAAAGAATGGAAGATAATAGGGAAACAAAACTCGCTTACACTCAGGAAATAAATGACCGTAGACCCCGAGGTAGACCAAGAAGACGGTGGAGAGATAATATATATACAGACCTACAAGCACTTGGAATCAACGACTGGCAAGAGAAGGTCCACCAGAGAGACGAATGGAGACGGCTTGTATCTGCAGCAAAGAACCTCAATGGTTCGGATATATATATATATATAAACGGGACAATGTGGAGCCCGAGTCACCAATGTTTGAGCTCATTGAGAGAAGTGAACAAATCCCAGTTAACCAAGAGGTTAGGATAAGACAATGGCGCTGGATAGGACACACAATGAGAACATTTGAGGACAATATAAGTAGAACCGGAATCCACAAGGCAAACAAAATAGTGAGAGACCTAAATATACGAGCAGAGGTTAATTTTTTTTTTTTTTTTTAAAATTCGCATATCCTTTACAGGACATCGCTGTCAACAGCAGTATCTTTCAGCTGTCTGTTGATTTCTTGGTAAAATTACGCTCAGTAGTTTGCCATTGCTTTCTGAGCGGCCGGCTCAGTTATCCCGCAAGTCACCAGCGGGGGTAGAACCGTTCGCATTTCTCGCCCGCTATGAGACTCTGTGTGATAAACAGGATTACGGAGAAAGTAGTGTAACCCCTCGGCCAGAGAGACCGGCAGAGGTTAATTACAGAGATTAATTATAATGGGAGGACGTGGGGGAAGCTACGGGAGACAGCCAAGGGTAGAACGGCTTGTCGTGGTTTGGCTGAAGGCCTTTGTCCAAATGGGGGAATAAAGGACAGGAGAAGAAGAAGGGAGACCCCCAGAGCCGCACTAATCGGGAAAAAAATATAATTCTTCCACTCCTAGGGACTGAACTTGTGACAATGTCTTGGTAGGCAAGTGCTCTAGGCAACAACGCCAAGGCCAATTCTCGGACTTCATCTCTCCCGCATCCCCTGGATCTTGGTGATGTGAGCTGATGGGAGTCGGAAAGTGCACCTCGGAACAAAATATAAGTGGAACTATTATTTTGAACAACAAAACCAAGAATCTGCTATGGGTTAGTTAGTTGACAAATAACTAACTAGTTAAGATAAGACTATCACATTTTGTAGGTCTGAGTGCCCCGTGGAATAGTTCATAGGAACAGGTGGTCAGTTGTCTCCTCACTTTAGCTGACGACGAACCCGCGTCCGACCGAGCTCATCTCATTTTCAGCGTAGCTCCCTAGCGACTTAACTAACGTACCGAAGTATTGTTCACTTGGAATGCAATTTCAACTTCGTCTTGTATTTTAAAGTTAGTTGCATGTTCTTTACAGGACGTCAATATCTACCCTAGCATTTGTGTGGGTGTTTGTGATTTACTAAGCAAGTTTACACTCATTAGTTTGCCAGTACTTTCTGAATGATCGACGCTCATGCCATTATTACAAATAAACGCAAAGCGGTCTGTTTCCAAATCGTTTGCAGCTGATTTCAAAAGCGGAATGCGGGATTGCAAATCGCACTCACTTCCCGTTTACCAACACAAAACCGGCCCATATTGCATATACTGAATAACAGATTTTCCTTTTGCGTATCCATAAAATATGTATCTATAAAATGAACTAATTAAAGCAGCAACAGAAGTAGGAACATGGCTACATAGACTATTTAACCCTTTGTGGATAGAACAACAGACACCATGAGACTGGGGAAATGCCACAATTATTCCAATTTGGAAAAAAACCCACAAAGACAGGTAAAAGAGACTGCACATAATACAAAGGCATTTCCCTTTTGAGTCATACTGAAAAAAATATTTTGCAAAATTCTTAAGAAAGGTTACGAAAGGTTACCCCAGCAAAACGAAACACAGCTTGGATTTAGGATAAATAATGGATGCACAGATGCCGTCTTTGCTCGTAGACAACTTATAGAATAATCAATCGAATTTAATGAAACACTCTACTTAGCCGTTGTCGACCAAGAAAAGGCAATTGATAGAACAGATAGAAACAAGAACTCTGCCGCTGTTTATACTTCACCTCGACACCGCAAGAGGAACAAGATGAGATGAGATGAGAATAATGACACATGACACATTGGCACCTTGCCGTCTTGACAGACGATAGTTTGTGCTTTAAAAAGGCATAATAAAAATATAGAGATCATGTGTTGCCCATGCAGCATGATCCCTCTCTCGGCCTGCCTAGTTCACTCCAGAGGAAAGGTAACACCCCTACATCTGGAACAAGACAAGCTGCAGAAGCTGCCGGATCAGCAAAGCAATGCTCTAACTGTCCGCCTGTCGGAGCTTCGATCCTAGACCAGTCGCCAACCAAGGCTTAGGGCCTGGTCTGCCCTGCCATGACAATTTTGTCTTTAGCTTGCATTTCCTCGCACCAGGGTAAGGCTTGTACCCTCCCAATTGCGCTCTTCCGCCCGAAGCCGTTGGCACAATGTGGGGTGTCGGGTTTGGTAAGCGCCGCCCAACGTTCGGCGCTAACAGAAACCAGGTAGTACCGTCTACTGTTATACGGTAGCTCAGTCATATCTGACTAAGACCTGACTACATCAATATATATAAAGTATTCAATGAGCTTTACATATTTTTCATGTGCTATGTAGTGTTGAACTCATCCCTCTCAGTGATGACGCACTCAGATTTAACAATGTGGTTAGTCTTTGAATAGGTTTGGTTAGTTGCATATCCTTTGCCGAACGTCGCAATCTACCCCAATATTTATTGGCTGCTTGTGATTTTCTTGACAAGTTTACGTTCAGTAGTTTGTCACTGCTTTCTGAACGATCGGCTCATACACTATTGAATGAAAACCAACACAAGGTGGTCTGCTGCCAAATCGCCCGCAGTAGTTTTTCTAACGCGATGTGCGGAATTACGAATAACGTCCGTAAGCTCTTCGCCATAGAGCCCGCCGTTGATGAGGTCATGTCAAATTTTGACACTTCATACAACGCTTCTTCGTCTGAAATGATTCTTTGGGGTGTTGGTTCTTTTCGTCAGCCAACGTGACCCATTTTCTTTAACATATCTAATGACCTTCAAGACAAAGATGTTTAAATTTCAGTTATTGTCTAGACCAGTGGTTCTCAACCGGTGGGGAATTCTCCCCCAGGGGGGAATTTTATGATTTCCAGGGGGGAATGAAGACCATTTCAAGATCGCGTTAATACAAGAACCAATTACTTGATATTGTTTTTCCCTTCATTCTTTACAGTTATGTACGTCTCATCCTTCTAAAATTCATTTTATAAAGTAAGTAGACCCACAAATCATGTTTCATGTGGATGCCTAGACTTGTTTTAGTATATGCTATTAAATTTACCTTCCATTTTTACGTATACTGTGTAGGGGTGGGGGATTTTTAGATAGGAAATAAAAAAAAAAATGGGGGGGGGGGGAATGACGTTCTGAAAATATGGTGAAGGGGGGCACGGGCCAAAAACGGTTGAGAACCAATGGTCTAGACCAGTGGTTCTCAACCGTTTTTGGCCCGTGCCCCGCTATCACCATTCGTTCAGAATGTCACCTCCCCCCTCTTCGTATTTCCTCCCCATAAATCCCCCCCCCCCCATAAACAGTATACGTAAAAATGGATGCTAAATTTAAAAGCACATACTAAAACAAGTCTAGACGTCTACATAAACTGTGATTTGCGGGTCTATTTACGTTATAAAACGAATTTCAGAAGGGCGAGAAGGGTTGTTTGTCCATCAAGAATGATGATGCCATTCATTTCATCCAGTGGGGTTGAAAGTATGGAGCCACGAGTTCTAAGATGGCTGATAAGGTCTATTTTGGCTCGAAATGTACTTTGACAATGTGGACAATGAATGCTTGACGTTCAGGAGGTGGATTTCCTGCAGTGGTTTTTATGTCCAGCCTTTTCGTCACAGCTCTTGCAGTCTTGGTTGCTTCACAAGTGACTGCACCCTTGATTAATGATGTACGCCACGAATTTCGGTCCTTGGAAGCAGTCTCCCAGGTATCATCATGAATTCCAAAAGCATTCAGTGAGATTTTCAGAGTGTCTTTAAAGCGTTTACTCTTGTCGCCTTAGGAGCATTTACCACAACGCAGCTCGCTGTAAAAAAATCGTTTAGGTAGCCTGTGATCTGGCATGCGCGTTAAGTGACCATCCCAGCGAATCTGGTTCTTCATGAGTAAAGTGTGGATTCTGGGCATGGACCCTCTTTTTAGAACTTCAGTGTTTGGGATCTTGTCTTGCCATTTAATCTTCAGTAGCTTCCTTAGGCAGACTGTGTGGAAGTGGTTTAATTTCCTGGCGTGTCGCTGATAAACAGTCCAGGTTTCACAAGCATATAGCAGTGTGGATAATACAACTGCTTTGTAGACTTTCAGCTTTGTTTGCAGGCTTATTCTATTTCTGTCCCATACATTCTTGTACATTCTGCCAAAGGCCACCCTCGCCTTGGAGATTCTTGCATTCACTTCATCATCAATTGTGACAGCTTGTGACACAGTTCTGCCAAGATAGATGAATTTGTCCACAACACTTAGTCTATGACTATTCACTTTGACATTCGGCACAGTGTGATTAATCCCTGGAGCTGGCTGGTACATAACTACAGTCTTTTCCAAGTTGATATTGAGCCCAAAGTTGGCACAGGCATATGAGAAAGCTGAAACATTGTGTTGCATGTCTGCCTCTGAGTTGGCATATAGAGCGCAATCATCAGCAAACAGCAGCTCTCTGACAGTGTCGCATGGAGGGAAAAACAATATCAAGTAATATGTTCTTGTATTAATGCGATCGTGAAATAATCTTAATTTCCCCCCCCCCCCACCTCTTCACACACACACACACACACACACACACACACACACCTGGAAAGCCTAAAATTCCACCCTGGGGGGAATTCCCCACCGGTTGAGAACTACTGGTCAAGACTATACTTGTTATTTAAAACCAATATATGCATTATTCATTTTTAAACGATGTTATTTTCATTTTCGTCCCAATCCGGCAGTGAAATCACGTTACTGTACATATGTATTAAGAGATGTTGGTTATCCGTCTATTCGATTATCCATCGCATCCCTGGCCCGGACGGTGACGGTTAATCGAAGTTTTCACTGTACTTATGTGTAAGCTCTGGCGCGATAAAGTACATACTTCTGAAAGTGAGTCACGATCTGGAGTGATAATTTAAAGCCACAGACAAAGTATTGTTCAGTCTCAAGTTAGTCTTCGCAGATCACCGTCGACGATAATGTCAATTAATAATAATTACAGGCGGAGGAGCACAATTGGAAGAGGAGTACACGCCTTATCCCATTGCGTGGAAATGAAATGCAATCTGAAGACTAAATATCATAGCAGGACAGACCAGGCCATAAGACTTGGTCGGCAACTAGTTGGATCGATGTTCTGACAGGTGGACAGATAGCGTATTGCTTTGCTGATCTGGAAGCTTCTGCAGCTTGTCTTATTCTAGATGTGTTATGTTACCTTTCCTCTGGAGTGAACTAGGAAGGCCGAGAGAGGGATCATGCTGCATGGGCAAATACCTGGACTCTAAAGTCAGTCTAGGGTTTGTTCTATTCAGAGGTATAACTTCATTTTATAAACTATCATCTTTGAAGACGGCAAGGTGGCAGTTAATAATAATAATAATGATAATAATAATAACAATAATAATAATAATAATAATAATAATAATAATAATAATAATAATAATAATAAGAAGAAGAAGAAGAAGAAGAAGAAGAAAATAACAACAACAATAAGAAGTTAAAAAAATAGAAGGAAGAGAAGAAGGAGAATAAGACGAATAAGAAGTAGAGAGAGGAGGAGTAACCATTGGGGAGAAGAAGAAGGAGGAGGAGGAGGAGTAGGAGGAGAAGAAGAAGAAGAAGAAGAAGAAGAAGAAGAAGAAGAAGAAGAAGAAGAAGAAGAAGAATTACAACATGTTTGTCTATTCTAAATACACAAATAACTCTTTCTCTATGTCATTGTGAGGGATTACGTCAACATCTGCTCTCATACACAAATAACAACTGTTGCGTTACTCCAATCTAGAACTCAAACACAATTATCCTTTTAATGAATGGATGACGCCATGTTTCTAACACAGAATATTAGAATATTGTTTTCACACCGGCTACTATTTAACCCACACATCCTTACTGAATTTCGTCAACAAATTATATTTTTGTAGATACGTTAGATTCAACTTTTTCTGTTGTTATATTTTGCCTATTGCAACAATTACCACGGAGACCGAACTCTCTCGGGAACTGCGTGTAGATGTCGTTCTAGCTTTCAATTTTGTATTTGTATCCCTTAAATTAGCACAATTAATTCCCCTTGACAGACAGTTCTTGTACATTGTCGTAGGTTTCTATATTGGGTGAGAAATTAATCTTACAGACTAGAATGAACCGCGTCAATACTAGGAGAAGGTATGTTGACATATATTGTAATCCGTATTCTGATATTCGGTTTACTTATAATAATTTCTGTGGGACAAGTTTAAAATAGAGCGGATTATAATTCAGACATGACAAAAAATGTATCTGCACGTCTGTTGTTGTCTCTATGACGAGGAGAAATACAGGATGTTGGATGCATTGCGTGCTTATGGGATAGGATATTGAAAGGGAAAGAAAGGGGGTGTAAAAGAGAGAGGTAGAGGGGGATAGAGAGAAGGGGAGAAGCAGAGAGGGAGAGAGAGGGAGAGATAGGAAGAGAGAGAGAGAGATGGATAGAGAGGGAGAAAGAGGAATAGAGAGAGAGAGAGAGGGAGAGAGGGTGAGAGGGAGAGAGAGAGAGAGGAAGCGATAATGGAGGGAGAGAGAGGGATAGAGTGGGACAGAGAAAGAGGAATAGAAAGAGACATTGAAAGAGAGAGAGAGAGAGAGCGAGAGAGAAAGAGAGAGAGAGAGAGAGAGAGAGAGAGAGAGGTGGGAAGAGAATGACGTAGTAAGGAAACGAAATTGAGTAAGAAAGAGTAATAGAGTGACGCATAAACACAGACCTACAGACGTAGGCATTTTGTCCTTGTAAGCAAGTGCTATTACCACTGGACGCTAACTGCTTCCACACACGTTAAAAGTATCATTAAGTATATAGACGGGCGGGTGGGCGGGCGGGAGGACAGACGGAAGGACAGAGAGACCGACAGACAGACATATAGATATATAGACAGACAGACAGACAGGCAGACAGACACATAGATAGATAGACAGACAGACAGACAGACAGACAGACAGATAGATAGATAGATAGATAGATAGATAGATAGATAGATAGATAGATAGATAGATAGATAGATAGATAGATAGATAGATAGATAGATAGATAGATAGATAGATTTATGAAAACATTTAACATACAATCAGGCGTTGGGGCGCAGCTGTTAATCAATACGCACAAATAGCAGGTGATTGTGCAATGGGAAAATCACTTCGTTATAATGAAATAGATCTGCAATAGACCAACATTGTGCCATACAGACTGCATGTAGTGGAGAAATAACATACTTGATCGATAGCTTGATTGATTGATTAATTGATTCGGTCACTGAATTTTTGGGACATTCTCGAGGCTAACGAAATCACAATAATCATCATCATGTGCCCTACCAGCTGGCGTTGGCGTGCATGGCTCTCCACACATCTCGGTCTTTGGTGTTCTGGATGAACTATGCTGATGATATTCCTCCATGCCACCGTCTCAGTCCGTTGAACATCATTTCTCTTGGTCTTCCTCTGCCTCTCTTCCCCTCGAACTTTCCAGTTGTCACGATGTTCTCCAATGCCTCTCTTCTCATCACATTACCGAAGAAAGATGTTTGTCTCTTCTTATTGTTGTATATAATGTTCTAGTTTCATTAGCCTTTATCAGGCAGTCGTTGTTAGTTACTCTGGCAGTCCAAGGAATTCGCAACATTCGTCTCAGGAACCACATCTCTGTTACTTCTAATGTTTTCTTAATTTGTTCATTTACATTCCAAGATTCACTACCATACAGCAAAACCGGTTCTACATAGCATTTCAGCACTCTCTTTCTTACATTCAGTGATCCATCCATCCATCCAGTGCCATGCCGGTAAGCGTGGGCGGTCATGTTCTGCCATCTCACTCGATCAACAGAGTCGTGGATCAGTTCCGTGTTTCTGTCTCGACCATGCCACAAGGCCAAGCCATCCAGATACTTGTTTCTAGGTCTTCCCCTTGGTCTGTTCCCCTCGATCTTACCAGTTGTCACCAAGTTCTCCAAATCATTTCTTCTCATAACATGCCCAAAAAATTGTGACTGTCTACGTCTAATGTCTCTGATCAGTTTACGATCTTCATTTGTTTCTTGAAGGACTTGTTCATTGGTCTTTCTGGCTGTCCATGGTATTCTTTGCATTTTCCTCAGAAACCACATTTCTACAGCCATCAGATGTTTTTCAGCCTGGCTGCTCATTGTCCAAGCTTCACATCCATATAAAAGTACAGGTTCTATGTAGCATCTCAACACTCTTTTTCTCGTTTCAATTGACATCTTTTTATTGGTTAGTATGTTTTTCATCTTGCTAAAGGCTACTTTTGCCATGGCGATCCTTGTTCTAATCTCTTCAAGGCATCTCCCATCAGATGTTATTACTGTTCCGAGATAATTGTACCTATTCACTTGTTGAAGAATATTCCCATTTACTTGTATATTACACTGTGGTATTTCGTTCTTCCTAGTGACGACCATAATCTGTGTCTTTTTACAATTTAATTCTAACCCTTGTTGTTCACTGTGTGTAACAACCGCATCTACTAAATTTTGCAGGTCCTGTTCATTGTCTGCAATCAAGACTGTATCATCTGCATATCTAATGTTATTGATGCATCGTCCCCCAATGTTGATTCCTTCCATATTTTCAATATTTCTGAAAATATTTTCACTGTACAGGGAAAACAGATCTGGAGACATTACACATCCCTGTCTCACACCTCTCTTAATAGGCTGATATTGGCTTACTTCATTATCAACTCTTATGGCAGCTTGTTGTTTCCAATATATGTTTTTTACAAGTCTAAGGTCTTTCCCATCAATTTGTAGATCTTCAAGCATCCTTATCATGTTGACATGTCTCACTTTATCAAAAGCCTTTGTGTAGTCAATAAAGCAAAGGTGTAGATCTTTGTTTACTTCTATAGAACGTTCGATTACGGTTCTCAGTATATACACAGCATTTACTGTACCCTTGCCTACTACAAACCCACATTGTTCTTCTCCTATTTCAGGTTGTATTTTCCTCCTAACTCTTTGCATGATAATTCTTAGCAAAATCTTCGTGATGTGACTCATTATACTAATTGTTCGATGTTGATCACATTCCAAGGCTCCTGATTTCTTTGGGATTGCAATAAATACAGAATTACATAACTCATGAGGTATATTTCCAGTATCATATATTGTATTAAGCAGACTGGTAACTTTATCTATTCCATATTCTTCTAAAGCATTAATCATTTCTGTTGTGACGCTGTCTGGACCGGGGGTCTTGCCAGATTTCATATGATTAAGAGCATTCTGAACCTCCGTCTTCAAAATTGCTGGCCCTTCATTGTTATTTTGAACAATATATTGTTCGTCTCTGTTATCGTCATAAAGGTTTTTCACGTAATCTGACCATACATGTAAAATCTGATCTTTTTCTATTACGACTCTTCCATCTTTTGTCTTTAGGCAGCCTGCTGATGTACGTGTTCTTTGATTAGTAATCTCCTGAATTCTTTTGTGCATTAGTTTCGCATTTTTACTGTTGTGTTGTTTTTCAATTTCTCTGCAATTTTTCTCAAGCCATGTTTCTTTAGCCTCCTTACATAAGGTTCTGACTTTTCTGTGAATTTCTTCATATTTGGCAGGATTATTTTTGTTCTGTCTTCTTGTTTCCATTAGTTGTAAAATTTCTTCAGTCATCCATGTCTTACGGCCCACTTTCCTTACTTTTGGAATAGTTTTTTCTGCTGCACAACTGACTGAATTCTTCAGCATTTCCCATTGATCATCTACATCTTGAAATAGGATCTCTAGATCAGACAATAAATCAAATTTGTTCTTTACTTCTATGTTAAAATTATCTTGTATTTCTTTGTCAGTTTTCAATTTGCACAAGTCATATTTAGGGTTTCCTGCTGTATACTTGACTTTCTTTAACTTTACCCTCAATGTGCCAATAATTAATATGTGATCACTGTAACAGTCTGCATTTGGAACTGTTTTTACAACTGTTAATGCATTTCGAAACCTTTTGCTTATCAGGATGTAATCTATCTGGTTTTTAATCCTGCTGTCTGGACTCCTCCATGTCCATAATCAGTGATCAGTGATGAAATAATAAGGGAAATAAATTCACAGGTACAGACAGACACTTACAAACGTGAAGTTTGACGTGCTATTCTCTTTCGCTATTCTTGAGACGAATGGCCCTATTCAGCCTTTGACTTATCGAGTTGGCCATAGTTGGGGCCTTTATGGTGTATCTTGTATTTTTTCTTTCGTAGACAGGGCTGCTTACTTCTCCTTCTTGGCTTCGGATTTGTTGAATTGTGTTAGTTACTTTCTTGGTGTGGTTTTACATGTCTGGACAGTGTCGCACACTTGTTAATGCCTGGAGTAATTCTGTACCCTCCCCGTCATATGGTGTTGTTTCCTTCAAGGGGCCTTACCAGTTGTTGTTACTTCTGGAGTTCCACATAGTTCCCGTCTTGGTGTTCGAAATATTGTTTTTTTTCCATCCTGGCGCTGTTGTTACCTGGAGGCATATGTTCAAATCCCAGTGTCTCACCCCTCCCTCCTTTTCCCAGCCATTCCTAAGTAAACATAACATCTCGTAGCAGGAATCTACTATGGATAAGTAAAGTGTTAGGGCCATGCCATTCCGGAGACCCGAATGCACAAAGGAATAGTTGACCAACCTTACCCTGCCGTATCTAAGGACGGAAGCTGACATCTAGCCAGCGTCCGACTGCACTCAGGCTTTGCCAGCGCAATATCTTAACCATTACACAAACGACCCATTGGTTTTCCAATAGTTTGCAGTATATATATTTGTAGAGTTTGTTTAATAGCAGAGCTAAATTTTATTAGAACACAGCAATTGCAGTGGTTCCGCCACATAACTAGGCCACCAGCTGATAGTGTACCACAGTAAGCAATGATGTGCAGACCAAATGGAACCAGAAAAAGAGGCGACCACGTAAAGATGGTCAGAGGGAGTAACAGAGTACATGGGAATCTCGATATATGAAGCCCATACACGGGCACTCTGTCGCTGTTTATGCTTCACCTCAACACCGCAAGGTACAAGAGGAAGAGGATGAGATATGTTCTTATATCTATTTCTTCAGTTTACTGTTATGAATTTCATTCACCACATGTGAATTTATCTCTCATCTATTAAATTACGGGTGGATGTTTATCTTACAGATTTTCACTATATAGAAGCTTGTGGTGGAATGGTTAGAATGCCGTCTATCAGCCAGCAGACTACAGTTATATTACTCTATAAGAGAAAGGTTTGTTATCTGGTTTGTTTGAGATCAGTGTCATCGACTACAAATATCTTCATTGAAGCTCTAGTCTCCTCTCATAGACGACTTAAGTGGAATCTCACCTCAGTGCACAGACCCCGTAGCTTGGACAGAGTTCCACTTGGGTATAAATACCAGAAACTGCTAAGCAATCATTATTCCACTTTTGGTGGGATTTCTAACTAAAAAATGTATCCTGGACAACGGCCCAATTGACCTACGCTTTTGGATAATCATCTTTGAGAAATACAGAGGGTATAATGTATACCTTGGTACATATTTAATAGACTACGATTGTGTCTTCGATTGTGCTCCAAATTGAGATATTATGAAATATCAGCAACATCAGTTTCCGACATATGTCATCCATTTGATTTAAGCACTCTACCAAGGTCAACAAGCAGCTGTCAGAGCAGCTGGTGAAATATGAAACTGAGTTGAAGTGCACAGGTCGAGCAAGACAAAATTACATTCTATTCCCATAAAATATGATGAGAAATGTCAAAAGCTATGCAATTGTCAGTTTTGATCCACTCCTAATGGACAAAAACCTGATTTTTAATCCGGATATACAAATGGTATGCACTTCCTCTTAAAGAATTAGAACATATAATCCTCTACGTTATATTACACAATGAAGATAGGAACCTTTTTATCACTACATAAAACAAAAACAAAGATAATGTCCACAGATTAAATCACATGCTAATACAAAATTACAAGCGACAACGGGTAAATTAAAACTGTCACGAACATTAAATATCTGGTCTCTATAATTAACACTAACGAGGAATGTCCACACGAGGTCAAGAAGCAAATGACCCGGGCAATGCAAAAGCGTGATTAAAATCCAACGGTACAACATCTCTAAAAAGTTAGTTGCATATCCTTTACAGGACGTAAAGACACACCCCAGCATATTTGGGCCGTTTGTGATTTCTATACAAGTTTACGTTCAGCAGTTTGCCATTTCTTTCTGAACGACTGGCACCCATACCATCGTAGAAAAACCAACGCAAGGCAGTCTGCTGCCACATCGCTCGTAGCTGTGTTTCGAACCCGGTATGTGGAATTACCAATTGCGTTTGTAAGCCCTTCGCAATCAGAAAACACACAAAAAGAAACATTAAGAACATGGAATTTTCCCGTGACGGCATCTATGAGTGAATCATGGGTCATTTCACAACCGCTAAAGAAAGTTTTTAAACTTAAATGTTATAGAAAATATTCCGAGAAATAATGCCTCAAAGAAGAAGCAATCTTAAGCATTTTAAAAACATTGAACATCAAGGAAAGCTCAAGGAACCTGTCCTGCCAAGAACATGCAACATTTGTGTTATATAAATGCATATCTCCAAATCTAGAACTATGAATAGTTTTTCCTTCTTTACTAATTGTCCAGGCTACACATATGTATAAGTATGTTAGAAATATCCACGAAACATGCAAGAATTCATTTTCTAATTTCCAAAGACAAGTATTTCTTGCATAAGATGTTCTTCATTTGATGAAATGCAATTTTTGTTTATAATTTTCTGTTCTTTATCAAGATATTTAATTTTTCCCCCATTTTTATTTCATCTTTTCATTCGTCTCACCCCGTTCTTATGCCTTAATGTAGTCACTGGAAGGTCTTCCCCATAACTATAAATTGTGTTTTGTGTATGTATGTGTTTGCTGATGAAGACTATTCGACGTAACGTCCTATGTTTTTCGTAATTGTGTTCTGTAAAGCTGCATTACTTTGTGCTATTTTATATTGCTTACATTTCCACAGCTTTACCTCAGTTCTGCTAATTTTAAACAAACTCCCTCCTTTCAACGCTCCTTGTCTGTTGTGTTCTGTCTGTCTGTCAATCTGCCAGTCTTTCAATTATTCCACCCGTCACTCTGTCCGTCCACCTGTCCGCGCCCGTGTCTGTGTTTCTGTCTGTTTGTCGGTCAATCTGTATATGTATAGACAATTTTAAAAAAAAAGGAACCCTTTTACCCGCTTTGAGAAATATCGGGTACATGGTGCCAGCCCCATATTTGTACTGACCAGTGGGCACTCGATGGGTCAGTTGTTTAATATCATGTCGGGCGCCTTTACTTTCACGGACATTCCACCATTTTAGCCTGGGTCGACCCCGGAGCCCAGGTAAAAAAAAAATTTTCTGTGATGATTTAAACACATGACTACAAGGCTACAGGCAAACGCGCTATCAACAAGGTATCCGATCCGATCCGATTTGTAGAGAAACAAAACTTTCCACCTCGTTCAACCAGCCTCAGTGGCGTTGGTTATAGTTGTGGTGGTTCAAAATGCGGGTTTAGTTTCTATCGTTTTCTGTGTCAGTGTTTGATGGCTTTTCGATTTCTCAGAACCAGGGACAGCGGCTTTCGTTATATATGCATACTAAAATTGTGTTACCCTCGCGTGAAAAGTTAATTTCCACATTACTATTTTGTTTTTAAATCAATTCTCTTCTCTGTAATTAAAGCGATTATTAAGCTAGTTGTAATAATAAACTGGTGTGCAAGTTTAGGAATACAAGTTGAGGAAACTGGAGAAACGCTGTCCTGACATATCTAATTACGTTAATTACCGCTTATTCTTCGTGAATTCATTAAAAGAAAATAGATGTTCGTATTGCAAGCTATTACAACAAAAGCAACGTAAACATTACAAGAGAGCAAAGGACCCACAGAGGGACGAGTGGCAACGCCACAAAGAAAGAACCAACAACATGACAGAAAGAAGGCATAAATCACTGCTTAATTAGCTAATGGACGAGGGACAGTTGAAAGAAAAAAGGAAGCAGACAATGACGATTATTTTGCTGATTCCAGTGATTCAAAACCCAGCGAAACTATGCATTCCACTTCTATTTCATACATTCTACATGGTCTCCGCGGGGAAAGTGGTTCAGACGCCTCCCTCGAGTTCAGAAGGTTTTAGTTCGCTCCTTGGGTCCGTTATTCTGTTCACGAATGAAATCTCGGATATTTCCGGACAATAGCTGAAGCTATGTAGTCCGTGCACTGTCAAGCTTTCGGCAAGCCGTTGTGCAGAATGAGACTGAGCCACATAGGATAAACCCCGATACGAAGAAGTCGAGTCTTTTCTTTAAAGCACTTTAAACTTGACATCTGCAGTTTCGACTTATAAGTCATACATGTCACATAACAAGTTTAGATTCGACATGCAAGTCAAACATTTCACATAGCAAATGTAGATTAGACTTACTAGTCTCACATGACACATAACAAGTGTAGATCTGACTTATAAGTCAATCATTTCACATAGCAAGTGTAGATTTGATTTATAAGTCAAACATTTCACATAGCAAGTGTAGATTTGACTTACTAGTCACACATGACACATAACAAGTGTAGATCTGACTTATAAATCAATCATTTCACATAGCAAGTGTAGATTTGATTTATAAGTCAAACATTTCACATAGCAAGTGAAGATTTGACTTATAATGTAATGTAATTTGCAAATTCCATTTAAAGTGCACACGTTTTACATTGCACTTGTAGTTTCCACTTATAGTACGTTTTTTTTTTTTGGCCCCAATATAAACATCCATATCTCAGTAACCAACTGAGGGAAAATTATGAGATTTAGTATATAACCTTATCATTATGTCCACCCAACAAAAATTTTTTTGTTCTGGAGATTTTACAGCAGATTTCAAAGTTTGTTTATATGCGGTATATAATTTACGGGTCTGAGATGAAATTCATAATTTTAAATGTATTACAGCGTAGCCAGACAATCAGCGCTCAGTGTTGAATATTGTTCGTTTTTTCACGGGATTGGCCTTATGTCAACTACCCGCGTTGTTTAAACTAGGACTTTTCATTCAGAGGTGTCTCAAAATGTCGGTTATTTCATGAAACCTTATTAGTATGTTTTTTTTTTTTTTTGTTTTAAAATCTTACCACTTATCGCTAACATTGAAATGTGTGAATATTTTTCAATGGGATTGAATGCGAAATTATACACTATGAAGTTGTACACATATTTTTGTCAAGGAGCTGATCGCAGGAAACTGTTTTATACTATTACAAATTCCGAAAAAAGAACAATGCATGCATTGGGTTTGAGTAAACGGTCATTTCGTCGACAGCTTTGACAAAGATGTCATAAGGCGAGATATTATAAAAATGCTTTAAAACGTCGCTTGATATACGACAGGGTCGACTTCATTGCACCGGGTTCTATCCCATATGGCTCGGTCTCTTTCCGCAGCATCGCACAAAGCACGAACCCCGCAGCTCTAGCGACGATCCACAGAAGTCTCCTAAAAATTTAACTCGTGAACCGAAGGATGCGGCCCGGAATCGAACCCACGACCTTTGGAGCCCGAGTCAAAAGGCTTGACCACTTCGCCACGGAGACTCCTAAAATTATAAAAATTTTGGATTTTATATCCAGGATTACCCAGCATTATAAAAATGCTTGATGCCAAAGAAACAGTGACTGTAAGAAAACTTAGGGTTTGGTTCAGAAAGAACAATAACATAGAGCTATCCAAAACAACTTTGTGGAAAATTATAAGGACATTGTCTTCACTATTTGAAAGTACAAGGGCGGTAGAAATAATCTTTGCTAGCAACCGCATTTAGGAGCCATCAGAAGCAGATACCTACGTGAAATAAGGGAAATGTGCAAAGAAAATTATGGCATAGTGTGTTTGGATGAAATGTGGATCAATGCGCAACACACAAGTGATAAGGAATGGCAATCAGTGGATGGACAGATAAAGCGATATGTGCCCAGTAGTATAGGACAGCTTTTGGCCATGGCCCATGCTGATAATACGCATAATGGCTTACAACACAACGCTGGGCTCGTGTTCGTATCAAAGCATACAGACAATAGGGAT
This sequence comes from Cepaea hortensis, assembly GCA_963921405.1. Classification (NCBI taxonomy): domain Eukaryota; kingdom Metazoa; phylum Mollusca; class Gastropoda; order Stylommatophora; family Helicidae; genus Cepaea; species Cepaea hortensis. The sequence continues at coordinate 78,855,226 of OY992893.1, forward strand.
TATCATAATAAGATGAATGGTAATGTATTTAGAGATTGGCTCGAGAATACTGTGCTTCCATCCCTAGATAGACCGTCGTGTCCAATTATGGACAATGCATGATATCAATGTTGTTGCCCAAGAAGACAAAATACCTACAGCATCGAGCACAAAGAGAGCAATAAAGATATGAATCCGAATGGAAAACATACCATTTCCAGAAACGTATTTCTAGCTAGAATTGTTGTCCCTTGTAAAACAGACGCCAAAAAGCAAGAAATATCAAATCGACAAGTTGATAGAAGAGCATCGTCATGGGTGCTTGAGACTTCCGCCGTACCATTCTCATTTTAACCCTATAGAACTTGTGTGGGCTAAAATTAAAGGACAGGTGGCAGCTGACAATATTATATTCAAATTGTCTGACGTCAGGATACTAATCCAGTCCGCGCTATTAAATATTGATAAAAGTTACTGGAAAAATGTGAGGACCATGTGTTGATAGAGGAAGAGGATTATTGGAAAAAGGATGGATTGAGTTTTATGCAACCGAGAGCAGTCATCAACCTATTGAAATCATCCGACACAGATTAATGTCTGAGCAGATCGCAGACCTTAATCCACGTGCACACCAACTGGGATATTTTGCTACAAATATTCAGAAGAATTGCAGGCCCTAAACATTACAGCATCAGCATAATGTCAATGGCAACAGTTTGTATTCCACAGTGTTGAATTTTAAATTCCGCAAGCCCTCAGCTGTGACAAACAACTGTATTGAAACACACGCACACACAGAGACACACACACACACACACACACACACATACACACACACACACACACACACACACACACTCAGACACACACACACTAAACGCATTGAATACCAACAGAAGAGTAATATTGCGGTGGAAACTGACGTATTGTGGCATAACAAGAAACGTGAGAGCAAACACGTTGTCAAATTAGGGGACAACACAGGTGCATACGAATCAATCTATAAACTTCAATGAAAAGAGGACCAACATTTTGGTCGTTAAGAAGAAAGCCCACTACAGAGACACTGACAACTATTTTCATAGTGCAAAACAGGTAATCATGTTCCGTCTCTGAACGGTAAACAGCAGAGTAGACAATCTTTCACGAAGACTCAAAGCGGGTCTGTCACCCACGTGTACGTATGAAAAAACTACACAGACAGCTGAACAGATCCTTAAAAATGGAAACATGATGACTAAATTGCGGTATCATTTCTGGTCACTCCATACGCACATTAATGCACAGCTATTTGGAAGCTTTCACGAACTCAATATAAAAAGCTAACATGAATACTTGTGTACACATTATTAACCAGCAGCTGAAGAAACAAGAAGGAAATGAAAAATAAGGTAAGAAATATATTCCTTCTACTTTCCTGTCAATTTACAAATTATTTACCCCATGCCTCTGTAAATTCTCTGACTTTACTAATATTACACATTGCACCCCTCTACGGATTCTCCATGGTGAAGTGGTCAAGCAGTCTGACTCGGGCTCCGAAGGTTGTATGTTCGATTCCGGGCCGCGTCCTTCATTTCACGAGTGCATATTTTCGGAGACTCCCGAGGGTCATCGCTGGAGTTACGGAGTTCGCGCTTTGTGCGACGCTTTCCGCGCTGAGGAAAGAAACTGAGCTATATGGGATAAAAACCAGCTGCATTGCAGCCGACCCTGTCGATTTTAAGCTACTTCTTTCATTGCACCCACTCCCATACGAATCCGGATACGCCTTGTGTGTCATCTGAATTGTCGGGGCTTTCATTACTGTAAACATAAATTTGTTAGCGAGAAATCACTAGGTTTTCAGCAAAACATCAAAGAAATGTCGCCGCTTTCGATGATTTAAGTTGCTTTTGGACCTATCAAAGACACATTCCTTGGGTGGGGGTAAATATAAGACGGCTGGAAAAATTTCACAACGATGCAACAGACAGTTTTCAAAATAATTGATCGTGAATGAAGGCATTCTTTGCGGGACATACTATACGAATTACAGATACAACATAAACACGACACGATCGACTTATAAACTATAATTTAAGTCACACACATCTAAATTATAGATTACACTTGCAAATTACAGACACAAAAATCTACTATAAATCCCCTAATAAATTACGACGTTATATATACGTATCACATCATACACTGAGTGCTGATTCCTACGCCATGAGGCGTGGAGGTAAGTAAAGAAATACTTCTGTACACGTCTTGAGTCGCATTGGGTATATGTTACCAGCTCCATTATTTAAAGACTAATTGACACTCGAAAGGTTCATTCATCCATCATGTGCCATGCCGGTAGGCGTGGGCGGTCATGACTCGCCATTTCACTCGATCATCAGAGTTGTGGATCTACTCAGTGTTCTTGTCTCGATCATGCCACGTGGTCAAGCCATCCAGGTATTTACTTCTCTGTCTTCCCTGTGCTCTCTTCCCCTCGATCTTGCCAGTGGTCACCAAGTTCTCTAATTTATATTTTCCCATAACATGTCCAGAAAATGTTGACTACGTCTAATTTCTCTAATCAGATGACGATTTTCATTTGTTTCTTGTAGGACTTGGTCGTTGGTTTTTCTGTCTGTTCATGGTATTTTTTTGCATTCTCCCCAGAAACCACGTTTCCACAGCAATCAGATGTTTTCCAACTTGTCTGCTCATTCTCCATGCGTCACATCCATACAAAAGTACTGGTTCTATGTAGCACATCAACAATCCTTTTCTCGTAGCCATTGACATCTTTATTTTATTGGTCAGTATGTTTTTCATCTTGCAAAAGGCTACCTTCGCCATTGCGAATTTTATTCTAATCTCTTCAAGGCATCTCCCATCAGATTTTATAAGTGTTCCGAGATAATTGTACCGATTCACTTGTTTAAGAATATTCCCATTTACCTGTATATTACATTGTGGTATTTTGTTCTTCCTAGTGACGACTTCTTACAATTTAATTCTCACCCTAGTTATTCACTGTGTCCAACAACCACATCTAGTAAATGTTGTACATTTATGAAAATATTTTCACTATACAGGGAAAACAGATGTGGTAACTTGGCGAATATCAATACCGGCTGCCTTGACCTTCAAGTGCAATTCCAGGCACCAATTCTGGGTCAATATGGGAGACCAGGTCAATTACAAAATATCTCCCAGCCTCGAGGAGGATTTAGGCGCCTAATTACTGGGTCACAGGGCAATTGTCCGGAAAGATTAACCTGGTCAAAACAACACAAACAAACAAACAAACAAATTAAAAAAACAAACGCTTGAAGAAGTCGGATGTGTCGGCCGAAAGGCGCAAACATCACAGCTTTGCTGTAAACAGGCACACCGCGTGTACTTCCAAAACAATCGTTTCGGACCAACGATGGAGACGACAAAGAAGAAGAAGAAGAAGAAGAAGAAGAAGAAGAAGAAGAAGAAGAAGAAGAAGAAGAAGAAGAAGAAGTAGAAGTGACATATGTACTGCAGCAGCCACAACAGATAATAATTAGGATAACTTATTGACAACCGGCATGGTAAAACAAATCTGTACGAAAAATGTAAGAGCACACGGACGAACGAAGAAAACGAAGAAGAAGAAGAAAGCAAGTTTATAGGTGCTGCGGTTCACACGACAAATAATAATTAGGATAACTTATTGACAACAAGAATGGTAAAACTGATCTGTAGAGGAAATGGCATTGCAAAGCAGTGTGATCATTATAGTGTAACTTCCAACAGTTCGAAAAAAAAAATAAAAAAATAGATCAATGGCGAAGGTAACGATCCGTTAAGATGAGCCGATCGATCAAACAAGCAATCATGTCTGTAAGCTTTGGCACTCTCCTTAAACCACAGCCAATCAATATGCTTTGGCCTTGCCGAATGCTTCTGCATCATGATCTGTAGAGGAGACAGACAACATGTTTTCTGGTACCTCACTGTCTAGAATCATTTTCTGGCTCATCACAATCGATTGTCTCCTTGGAGGCATTCCTTCCTTGGAATGCTTAACTGAAATACTTTGTCTGTATCTCGAGTCAATACCCCAGTGCCATTAGAATCTAGATATAGGTGATCAATGATGTAATCTTAGGGATAAACTTGAAATAATGGATGTTTCCCATACATAAAGCTTATGATGTTTGTTACAGTAAACGATAAATAATAACGTCTATGCATTCGGAGTTTTCGGCTGCCCCCCCCCCCCCCCCCCCCCACATTAACTTTCCTCGTCTTCTTGGTCTTGTTAATTTGATACACTGTAGTCGTTGTCGTTGTCGTATTTCTCATTCTCGTCTCCCTCATCGTTTTATTCTTCCTTTCCTTATCGTCTTCCTTCTTCTCCCTCCCCTCCCCCATCCTCCTCTGCTTAATCTACATCCTGCTTTCCATTCTTCATCTTCTTATTCTTCCTCTTTTCTTGATAGCCTTCCATCTTCTCCTCCCTATATTCCGTTTATTCTTATACATCTTTCTCCCCATTCCCCCCCCCCCGCCCGTCCGTCCTACCTCTCTCCCTCCCTCCCTGTCTGTCTGCCTCCCTGCCTGTTGCCTCCCTCGTTTCCTGCCTGCTTGTCTGTCTGCCTTCCATCCTTCCCTCCCTCCTTCCCTCCTCCCCTCTCCTTCCTTCCTTTCTTCCTTCAAGAAAGACTGCAACGTAGATAGATCCATATTATATACAATGCGAACATTACACCAGAGGTAGCATCCATCCATCCTGTGCCATGTCGGTAAGCGTGGGCGGTCATGTTCTACCATCTCACTCGATCACCAGAGTTGTGGATCAGTTCAGTGTTCCTGTCTCAACCATGCCATGTGGCCAATCCATCCAGGTATTTACTTCTCGGTCTCCTCCTTGGTCTCTTCCCTTCGATCTTATCAGTTGTCACCAAGTTCTCCAAGTCATTTCTTCTCATAACATGCCCACAAAATTTTGACTGTCTACGTCTATTGTCTCTAATCAGTTTACGATCTTCATTTATTTCTTGAAAGACTTGTTCATTGGTTTTTCTGTCCGTCCATGGTATTCTTTGCATTTTCCTCAGAAACCACATTTCCACAGCCATGAGCTGAGGTAGCATATCTGGCTTAAAATAGAGAGATATTTCGAAGGTCTTTTAGGAAAATGAGGGTGGAGGGATTTGATCCGCTTCTTCAAGTGAAAATTAGAAACTTTCTTTTTCTGAACTTAAGCAATACAACAATAATGTCCACCGGCACAATCACATGCCAACCATAGATCACAATCACATGCTAACCAAATATCACAATCACATGCCAACCAAAGATCACAATCACATGCCAACCATAGATCACAATCACATGCTAACCAAATATCACAATCACATGGCAACCAAATATCACAATCACTCGCCAACCAAAGATCACAATCACATGCCAACCAAAGATCACAATCACATGCCAACCATAGATCACAATCACATGCCAACCAAATATCACAATCTCATGCTAACCAAATATGACAATCACATGTCAGCCAAATATCACAATCACATGCCAACCAACGATCACAATCACATGCCAATCAAAGATCATAATCACATGCCATCAAAGATCACAATCACATGTCAACCAAAGATCACAATCACATGTCAACCAAATATCACAATCACATGCCAACCAAATATCACAATCACATGCCAACCAAATATCACAATCACATGCCAATCAAAGATCACAATGAACAATGAAGAAACTTGAAAATGGCACAAATTGTGAACATCTTGGTTCCATTATCAACAGCAGTGGAGATACTTCAACAGAATGCAGACGTAGGCTGGCAGTAGCACTGAGAGACTGAACAGTATCAATAACCCATGGCACAATACCAGAAAACAATTTAAGGTAACATCTAGGAGAACATGGATCTTTGATGTGACTAAATAATGACGAGAGTTGTTGACCAATTCATCATCACCAACGAAGAAAATTTGGACTCATGAGTTGAAGATTTAGAGACAAGTATTTAGAATATCGTTGACCAAGAATGAGTTGAGTTGAGTAATGACCGATATCATTGCACTCGGGGCATTCTCATAAGCGCACAGTCCTCGTCTTCAACAGCCAAAATAGCGAAGAGTTCCAATACTAATTGTGCCCGTTGCAATCTTGATTATGTGCCAGTCTTGCTTTACCTCTGAGTGACGACCGTCGACAAGATCCTCTGATCACTTCGTGCTGCCACATTATCTCTAGACCATTCTAGTCTATCAGTTATTCTGTATTATTTACATGCTCCCAGAATATTTTGGATAACTAGCGTAGAATTTCACCACATCTGCCTTATCATGCATCAAATCACCCCTTATTGATGCGGCACCAGCCAATCTGTCTGCCTGTTCCTTTCAAACCAAACCAGTGTCCTGGAGAAAAGATCCAGCGAATGCTTACAACCCGCAACCTATGAATAGATGCATGCCAGTCAGCACGAAGCATACCAGTCTTTTCATCTTTGTCAACATGTTTTGTATTCAGTTCTTGACGAAGAAGAAGAAGAACACTACCGCTGTAGAGCATTGGCTAGCACGACTGCCTGTTGACACAGAGATCGCAGGTTAAAATTCGCAACAAGGAGAGTTCTAAAATTCACTTGCGCTACCAAGGTGACCCGGCCTAAAATAGGTACCAGAAATGTTTTCGGAAATAAAGGCTTCCGGCATGATACTGTCCATATCAACCAATGAGTACTATCAGGTCTATACAAATATGGGTGAAACAACATATGTACAGTGCGCTTAAGGTATGTAAAATTGTCCTTTAATGGCCTTTGTTTACCTATATGTGATTCCTAGCGCTATGTGACTCTAAAACAGGGACTCTAAACAAGAGAGACGTCAAAAACCTAAAAGATTTACATATGTGATGTTTTCGCAGACAGCAAAAAGTAGACTGCAGAGCAAAGAGATGAAACAGTGTTGAGGGACGATATAAAACTATTGAACAACGCACACAAACAAAGATTGTCTAGTCTTTGTTACAATATAAGCCATAGAAGTGTGTTACTGAAAAAAATAAAAAATGTTTGTAGGAAAGAGTTTTGTTGAGTTGAATCAAGAATCAACATCCCAACCTTCGGAACATTCCCATACACGATCCGTCAATATCTTCGATAACTAGCGTAGCATTTCAATATCAATGGCACCATTTAATGTCTGATTATGTATTGGTTTGGCCATTCCACGAAGTACTGAGTGTTTGTAGGAAAGACTCATAGACACACACACAATTCCCAAGAAACAACTACATGACACAAGAAGCAAGAACGAGACAACTACATCTCCCAAGAAGCAAGAACGAAACAACTACATCACACAAGAAACAAAAGCGAAAAAAATTACATCACACAAGACGGGGCAGACTTTCTCTGAGCTGAAGAGAGTAACAGAGACGAGGAAGCCCCCGAGGCATATGATCAGATTATCATTACACTAAACTAACGATGACGAAGAGTTTATAAGAGACTTTGCTGAATCAGAGACGCGCGGTGTCACCCGGCTCACAGATGGTACACGACTCCGAATCGAAGCAGATTTTCTGTCTGACTTCCAGCCCACACCTCGTTAGTTTAAAATAATGGCCCCAATACTAAAGACTGTTTTACATTTTCAGCAGTTCTCAATATGGATTTCTTAAATAAAAACCCCAGGTTTGGTCTGATCAGGGTTTAGTACCGGTGAGGAGTGGGTATCCGGGTGGTTGCGATGCGGGGATATCAGGCAGGCAACCGGGGTTCTTATGCCTAGGTAAGGCAAAGGATGTTTATGTATCGGAGGTGAAGTTTGGTTGGTTGGTTGTTAGAGTGAGTTATTGCTTGGTTGGTTGAGTAGGCTGATTAGTTGATTGGTTCGATGGTCGATCGTTCGG
>OY992893.1:78868115-78873115 GCA_963921405.1 Cepaea hortensis
AAGCAACATGTCGTGATAATCACACAAAGCGCGAACTCTCTCTCTCTCTCTCTCTCTCTCTCTCTCTCTCTCTCCCCCTCCCCAGAACATCAAGCAACATGTCGTGATAATCACACAAAGCGCGAACTCTCTCTCTCTCTCTCCCTCCCCAGAACATCAAGCAACATGTCGTGATAATCACACAAAGCGCGAACTCTCTCTCTCTCTCTCCCTCCCCAGAACATCAAGCAACATGTCGTGATAATCACACAAAGCGCGAACTCTCTCTCTCCCTCCCTCCCCAGAACGTCAAGCAACATGTCGTGATAATCACACAAAGCGCGAACTCTCTCTCTCTCTCTCTCTCTCTCTCTCTCTCTCTCTCTCTCTCTCTCTCTCCCTCCCCAGAACATCAAGCAACATGTCGTGATAATCACACAAAGCGCGAACTCTCTCTCTCCCTCCCTCCCCAGAACGTCAAGCAACATGTCGTGATAATCACGCACATCCCGAACTCTCTCTCTCTCTCTCTCTCTCTCTCTCTCTCTCCCCCTCCCTCCCCAGAACATCAAGCAACATGTCGTGATAATCACACAAAGCCCGAACTCTCTCTCTCTCTCCCTCCCTCCCCAGAACATCAAGCAACATGTCGTGATAATCACACAAAGCCCGAACTCTCTCTCTCCCTCCCCAGAACATCAAGCAACATGTCGTGATAATCACACAATGCGCGAACTCTCTCTCTCTCTCCCCCTCCCCAGAACATCAAGCAACATGTCGTGATAATCACACAAAGCGCGAACTCTCTCTCTCTCTCCCCCTCCCCAGAACATCAAGCAACATGTCGTGATAATCACACAAAGCGCGAACTCTCTCTCTCTCTCTCCCTCCCCAGAACATCAAGCAACATGTCGTGATAATCACACAAAGCGCGAACTCTCTCTCTCTCTCCCCCTCCCCAGAACATCAAGCAACATGTCGTGATAATCACACAAAGCCCGAACTCTCTAACTCCGCAGATGATCCCCGAGAAGTCTCCAGAAATAAAACCGCACTCTTGTTCTAAACGATGCAATCCGAAATTAAACTCCACGACTTTCAGAGCCCCAGGCGGCCAGCTTGACAACGCCGCCACGGAGACACCCGTATATTAAGGTCATTTTCAGACCAGCATTTGTGGAATAACGGGAACTTTAACAAATGTCCCGAAGCATTTTTTTGCTATGGATCTATGATGTTATAGCGCCATCGCATTTGCTATTCCTGAATGCACGGATAAATAGGTGGTAAATCTTTCCCTCACCTTCGCAGGCGACAAGCACAGGTGGTGAACCCGCATCAGGCCGTGCTCATAACATTATCAGCGCAGTTCACTATGAACTTCGTTAACTCGCCCATTTAAGAGTGATTGGGCCGGTGTAAGTGTCCTCCGCTTGTCTTACTGACTTCGCTGTCAGCATACGTCACCGCAATGCTCACTCTGAGAAATGAAATAACGAACCACGTCTGGTAGACTGCGAGATGGCTGAGTGGCAAAGTTGGCTGCGTATCCTTTAAAGGACGTTGTAGTCAACCCCAGCATTGTTTGGCTGTTTGTCATTTTTTATAAGCTTTTACGTTCAGTAGTTTGCTATTGCTTTCTGAAAGACCGGCACTAATACCTTTGTATGAAAGCCAATGAAAGGTGGTCTCCTTCCAAATCACGCTGTGTTTCTAAACCGGTTAATTGGGACGTTTAACTTGACCCTAATCATATACCAGGTCCTGTGTTTAAGACCGCTCTCATCTCAGTCTTTGGCCAATTCTCCCGTCTCATGGAGCCTCACGCCCAAGGTACCTACAGTCTCCTATGTCCACCTTCATGCTGATCGATCTCTGCTTTCCTCCCAAGGACTATGCCTTCAGTCAATACTATGTTATGTACTCACTATGATGTTTGTTATGGTCAAGGCATTTCAGTTTCCTAGACATTATTATAGTTTTGAGCGAATTTTCTCAAATGATCAGAAATTGTAGAATGTGGGCATTTCTTTTTTCTTATTGATCCACGATATTCTAAGAAATCTGCTTGGTGAATGTTCTAAGGGAAGAAGATTTTAAAACTTCAGACCTTCACAAATGATCCCTACTACATTACTGGCGCCCAGCCGTCTTGACAGACGATAGTTTGTAAACTGGAGTTATACCTCTCCAAGCACAAAGCCTGGCCTGAATTGTGGAGACCATGTGTTGTTCATGAAGTATGATCCCTCTCTCGGCCTGTCTAGTTTACTCCAGAGGAAAGGTAACACCAATACGTCTGGAACAATACAAGCTGCATAAGCTGCCAGATCAGCAAAGCAATGCTCTAACTGTTCGTCTGTTGGAGCCTCTATTCTAGCCCAGTAACCGACTAAGGCTTAGGGCCTGGTCTGCCCTGCCATAAAATCTAGTCTTTAGGTTGCATTTTCTCGGACTGGGTAAGGCTTGTACTCTCCCAATTGCATTCCTCCGTAGGAAGCCGTTGGCAGAATGTGTGTTGTCGGGTTTGGTCAGCGCCGCCGTACATTTGGCGCTAACAGAAAGCAGGTAGTGGCGTCTACAATTATACAATATCTCATTCATATGTGACTGAGACCTGGCTTAGCAGCTACACTAACATAGTGCAACATTCCATGAAGATATTCAGAAGTACCAATAACTGTAGACGTAAACATGTCCCATTCTAGCTATTACTAATACATTACTGTTAGGTTCAGGGAGTATCCATGGCGAGGTGGGTACACCGCCTGCCCCGCGTTCTTAAAGTTGTGGGTTCGATTCCAACCTACGTTGTTCAGTTCACGAGTGCAATTTTCTCGCAGACTCCTGGTGGTCGTTGCTGAAGCTGCGGAGTTCGTACTTTGTGGGAAGTTTTCGGCAGGCCGCCCTACTGAAAGAGACAGAGTTATATGGGGCATAAATCGGTGCTATGAAGGCGATCATCTTGCTTTGAAATCCCTCTTTTGTTAGGTCCAGCGAATTGAAGCTACGGAAGTGTGGGGACTAGACGATCACCGGCCTCCAAGTGGGCATAGGTTGAACCATCATCGAGGCGGATCTTAAAATTGAGCTCAACTCTCAAGTCGACCCAGTGTATCAGGGTACCAGAAAATGTCATAGGAAGTAAAGACAGCCGGCGTGTAACTGACCACATCAACCATCGAAGTCTAGGAAGTTTAACCCGGTCAACAAATGCCCGCAGAAGTCAGATGTATATAGGCACAACGCAATTACGTCTGGAAAAAAAAAACCGCTCCGGATGAACGCAGAAGAAGAAGAAGAAGAAGAAGAAGAAGAAGAAGAAGAACCATCGAGTGCCGATTAGTCTATGTAATATAGGGAGTGTTGTTGGTTAAGGGTCGAGGTACACTTGTTCCTGCAGCGAGGCGCAGTCGTCATTTGGAGGTGACAGGTTTGAATACCGGTGAGAAACTATAGCTTTCAATTATTTTGTCTAGTGCAATGATTCTCAACTTTTTTTTGGCCCATGCACCCCTTCAACAGAAGAAGAAGAAGAAGAAGAAGAAGAAGAAGAAGAAGAAGAACCATCGAGTGCCGATTAGTCTATGTAATATAGGGAGTGTTGTTGGTTAAGGGTCGATGCACCCCTTCAACATAATTTAATAACACATATTAGAACAAGTCTAGAGGTCTACATAAAACGTGATTTGCGTGTCTTCTTACGTTACAAAACGAATTTCAGAAGGGCGAGAAGTACAGAATCATAAAGTATTAAGAGGCAAACAATATCAAGTATTCGATTCTTGTATTAACGCGATCTTGAAATAATCTTGATTCCCCCCCCCCCCCCCCCCCCCTGTAGAAACCCTAAAATTCCCCCCTGGCGGGAATTCCCCACCTGTTGAGAACCACTGCTATATAATATAGGGTGTCTAGGTGGTCATACGTCGAAGTACACTTGTTCCTGCAGCGAGCAGCTGTCGTCATTTGGAGGTGACAGGTTCGAATACTGTTCGGTAACTATAGGTTTCAATTATTTTGTCTAGTACGTCCTCTAGTCTCAAATTCCTACCCGTACTTCTATGAACGCCAAACAATATGTATTTATTTATTTATTAACTGTCTTAAGGATCTCATAGGATTCCCCAATTAATATTTATGTAATATAGATCGAGCATCATATGACCAATCCTCGATGAGGCGTGTAGAAGGATTCTGTACTTTCCAATTTTCTCTAGCATCACAAACAATAGCAGTAACAAAACGCTGACCTAATAATATGAAAGCAATTATGTGAACAATGACACGAATGCCCTCGCAGGACTAGACAGCTAAGTCCATTCATTACATCCGTCCCGACAGTCAATGACATTGATTAGTGTTGGTGATGGGCATTACTCTCACGCTATCATTTGTCTCGTCTCTTTCCTACTTCTTCTATTCCTTCGTAATTCTGTCATTGGTTTTCGTCTGTTCACTTCTCTTCTTCATCTCCTCCTCCTCCTTCTCCTCCTCAGTTTACCCCGGTAAAGTGTTGGGGTGACATGTAAAAGTCTCTTTCTAAAACGATTTGTAAGCTGGTTGTCAAGATTCTAATGTTAATGTTTTACACCATTACTCCATCTTTTCCGTGGTCTTCCCATTGCCCTGTATTCACTAGATTGCTTCAACATGAATCTCTGTGGTATATGATACCTGGGAATTCTTGTGATGTGGCCAGGTCATTTTAATCTCTTTTCCTTTAACGAATTTCTAAAGTGACTTGTATATATCTGATAATTATGGAGGAAAGTTCGATACAGAACAATTCATTGAATAATGATAGATATAGACAATCGGGGATTTAATGTTTAATCAAAACAATGCATTGCCTTATTGGATTTAAACATTAAAGCCATAAACAAGTTTGTGTGTTTTGCTGTTTCTAAGCTTTAAGATTAAGCGTTGCGCTTAATCGTAAAGCTTAGAAACAGCAAAACACTCCTGGCAACGCTGATCGTATTTCGGTACGAACCTTGGGCCTTGTCCACGTCGGATCA
>OY992893.1:78878115-78948115 GCA_963921405.1 Cepaea hortensis
AGTACCGCAGCTCTGCTGTAAACAGGCACAACGCAATCAGATCCGAAAAAAGCTATCCGGATGAACGAAGAAGAAGAAGAAGAAGAAGAAGAAGAAGAAGAAGAAGAAGAAGAAGAAGAAGAAGAAGAAGAAGTAGAAGAAGAAGAAGAAGAAGAAGAAGAAGAAGAAGAAGAAGAAGAAGAAGAAGAAGAAGAAGAAGAAGAAGAAGAAGAAGAAGAAGAAGAAGAAGAAGAAAAAGAAGAAGAAGAAGAAGAAGAAGAAGAAGAAGAAGAAGAAGAAGAAGAAGAAGAAGAAGAAGAAGAAGAAGAAGAAGAAGAAGAAGAAGAAGAAGAAGAAGAAGAAGAAAAAAAGCAGACGAAGAAGAAGAAGAAGAAGAAGAAGAAGTAGAAGAAGAAGAAAAAGAAGAAGAAGAAGAAGAAGAAGAAGAAGAAGAAGAAGAAGAAGAAGAAGAAGAAGAAGAAGAAGAAGAAGAAGAAGAAGAAGAAGAAGAAGAAGAAGAAGAAGAAGAAGAAGAAGAAGAAGTTAGTTGCATATCCTTTACATGACATCGCATAACCCCTAGCATTTTTTAGCCATTCGTGATTTCTGCAACATTTAGTAGATGCGGTTGTTACACACAGTGAACAACGAGGGTTAGAATTAAATTGTAAGAAGATACATATTATGGTCGTCACTAGGAAGAACAAAATACCACAATGTAATATACAGGTAAATGGGAATATTCTTCAACAAGTGAATAGGTACAATTATCTTGGAACAGTAACAACATCTGATGGGAGATGCCTTGAAAAGATTAGAACAAGAATCGCCAAGTCTAAGTTAGCCTTTAGCAAGATGAAAAACATACTGACCAATAAAAAGATGTCAATTGAATCGAGAAAAAGAGTGTTGAGGTGCTACATAGAACCTGCACTTTTATATGGGTGTGAAGCTTGGACAATGAGCAGTCAAGCTGAAAAACACCTGATGGCTGTAGAAATGTGGTTTCTGAGGAAAATGCAAAGAATACCATGGACAGCCAGAAAGACCAATGAACAGGTCCTTCAAGAAACAAACGAAGATCGTAAACTGATTAGAGACATTAGACGTAGACAGTCACAATTTTTTGGGCATGTTATGAGAAGAAATAGATTGGAGAACTTGGTTACAACTGGTAAGATCGAGGGGAACAGACCAAGGGGAAGACCTAGAAGCAAATACCTGGATGGCTTGGCCACATGGCATGGTCGAGACAGAAACACAGAGCTGATCAACGACTGTGGTGATCGAGTGAGATGGCAAAACATGACCGCCCACGCTTACTGGCATGGCACATGATGGATGGATGGATGGATTTCTTGGTGAGTTTTACTGTCAGTAGTTTGCCATTGTTTCTGAACGACTGGCACACATACCTTTGAATAGAAATCAACGCAAAGCGGTCTGCGTCCAAATGGCCCGCAGCTGTGTTTCGAAGGCGGCATGCGGGACAACTAATTTCGCACGTAACACATTCCCAACAGAGCCAGCATTAGTGGAATATAATAGCTAGTGGCAAAACATAAAAAATACAGGAATTTGTACAGAAAACAAACTATGTTTGGGCAATTCTCGACTGCACGCCAGATATGTCACATCGGACAGATGGATTTTGTGGTTAGAATTGTAAATATTGACAATTCTGATGTTGAAATTGGAGAATTTGTTTTCTGGCTGTTTATCAAGTTTCAGACATTATGGAAAAAAAAAATATGTGATTATCTTCACATTGAATTCATGATAGAGTATGAACTGGAACGTTCACAATATGTGTGGCCAGGGAAAATATGCGTGACAAGTATAATGGCTTGCAGAAGACATTTGGAAATATAAACACTAGAGTCTTTTCGACATCTTGTCCACCTCATTAATTAAATTTAGCTGTAAATGATGCTTTTTTTTCGCATATCCTTTTAGAGGACATTGCACCCAGCACCAGCATTTTTCAGCTGCTGTTGATGTCTTGGCAAGTTTTACGTTCAGTTGTTTGCCAAAGCTTTCTGAACGATTGGCTCATATACCTCCGTAAGTAACAAGCGCGACGCTATCTGCTGCCAAATCCAGCGCAGCTATGTTTCGTACGTGGGTATACAGGATTACGAACAACGTCCTTAACTCCTTTCGCCAGGGAGACAGGCATAAATGATGCTGCCAAAGTAAACTTTGAAACAGTACATTTTTTTAACATTATTGAAGAATTATAAACATTTATTTTCTGTATCTCCTTACACGTGAGACATACCACAGAGGAGAATTTGCAGATTAACACTGAAATCTGTGATTTAAGGTGGGAGAGTAGAATACAAGCTGACTTTACAACTATATGAAGTCTTGGAAATTTTAAATCATATAATGGACAATTCAAAAACAACGACACAACAACAACAATTGTGCCACAGTGTGATATACGAGTGACTGAACATGTTCTTAGGCAAGTGAATCAATGCGGTTGTCTCGGCGCGGTCATGGCATCTGATGGGAGGTGTCTTAAAGAGATTGGAACAGGGGTTGCCATTGCGAAGGTGGCCTTTTGGGAGATGAAAAACATACTGACCAGTGGAAAGATATCAACTGAAACGAGAGAAGGAATGTTGCAGTGCTACATAGAGCCTGTGCTTTTGTATGGATGTGAGGCTTGGCAGTGGGCTGGAAGACAGCTGATGGCTGTGGAAGTGTGGTTTCTGAGGAGGGTGCAAAGAGTGTCATGGACGGACAGAGGGGCCAATGGACAAGTCCTTCGGGAAACAAATGGAGATCGTAGGCTGATTGGAGATTTTGGACGTAGACAGTCAACATTTGTTGGGCATGTTGTGAGAGGAGATGAGTTGGAGAGCTTGGTGACGACTGGCAGGATTGGGGGAGGAGGCTAGGCGGAGGACCGAGGGGTGGGTACCTTGATAGCTTGGTCACATGGAGTGGTCGAGACAGGAACACGGAGCTGGTCCACGACTCTGGTGATCGAGTGAGATGGTAGAACATGACCGCCCACGCTTATCGGCATGGCACATGATGGATGGATGGAATTCAAGAAATATGAAAACAAAATATACATCTCAAGATTGTTATATATGTTTTCAGACCGCCTTGTAATGTTTTTTTTGTTTTGTTTTTACAAAATGGTATAGGTGCCGGTAGTTCAGAAAGCAATGGCAACCTACTGAACGTAAACTTGCCAAGAGATCACAGCAGCAAAAAATGCTGGTGTTGACTGCGACATCCTGCAAAGAATAAGAAACTAACTAACTTTTACGTTAATTTTCTATGTCAATATACGGAACGATTTTCTGGCATAAATTTATGTGAGTAAAATGCTGCAATACCCTCAATCCAACATAAATGAATCCCTTAATGTAGCGATGGAGCTTGTTACATTTCTAACTGCGGCCGTGTCTATTGAGGAATTAAGTAAATATATTAGGGACACAGAATCTTTGGCTGCAGAGATAAATGTAGAGCAGAATTTCCAGTTGTAAGAACTGGGACAAAAGTTCGCATTTCTGATTATGAAAGTCCTGACGAAACTATCACAAATTCAAAAGAGGTGCTCAAAATAAATTGTATCTACCGATTGTTGATACAGACTTAAATTCCATTCAGGAACGATTTGAAAATCTACAGAAATTTCACAATGTATTTAAATTTATTTCTGAATTTCGAGAAATGTCTGAAGATGTCTGAAGAGGAAATGTAAAAAAATCTCTAGTTTTTATTTAGATGTTTCCTTTTAAATTAACAAAGATAGCAAAAGTTATAAGTATTCTGGTGACTTTGTTCCTCTTCCTCGAGCTGATAACGTATAGAGGTTAGGGAAGTGAAGTTATGAGGCAGATCAATTAAAAACCATAACATATTCATTAACAATAACTTCAGGTCATCATTTCCTAATCTGTATATAGCTTTGAGAAGTCTTCTGACATTACCAGTTAGTGTAGCATCAGGTGAAAGGAGTTTTAGAAACTCAAACTTATAAAGATATACTAAAGAAAGTCAAGTATTCAAGAGGGGTTTATTTATCTAGGATTGTTGGCTAAAGAGAAGGAATTTTGTGAAAGTTTGGAATTATCAGACGTATTGGAAAATAAGAAAACAAGAAGTGTGAATTTTAACTCTGTGGCTACACACATACACGTTGCAGGTTACGGTTCTTATGTATAGTATCTTTGTACAATTTTGTTTTGAATACACATTTGAATAATGGAGACAAACAATAGATTGCCGATTTATTGCTTGGCATATTTTGCTGCATCTTAGTCAGGTACACACTGCAGAAATCACACAGCATCAACTAAAACAATAAGACAAACCCTTCAAGCTCCCAACACTCATATTCACACAGCAATTTGAGTTGTCTACGAGGGTCATTTGAAACTGACTATAATGTCTTTTCTTAATGCAAACAATTGGCTTTTGTAAATGAATGGCAATTGTGTCTACCAGTTGTAACACGTGACCTTCTGGTGTGTTTAACAACACACGAAACCCACGGTTCCTATCAATCACATGACCGGTTCCCAAAAAGTGCTGTATAGTCGATGACACAAGACAGGGGTGGGCACACGTTTTGTGCGTATGGCTACATTGACAAAAGTAAAGCTCTGTTGTTGTTTATTTATTTATTTATTTATTTATTTTTTTTTTTTGGGGGGGGGGGGGGAGGAAGAGGGGCATATATGATGTCCACTTTGTTTACAGCAGCCTATCACAAAAAGTAATTATGAATTATTTTAGGTTATTAAACAGTATAAATAACTAATTATTGCAATTTTATTTCACTTATACACTTATACATATTATTTTACTCATCTCATCATGCTCCTCTTGTACCAAGCTGTGTCGAGGTGAAGTATAAAAAGCGGAAGAGTGCCCGCTTATGGGCTTCATGTATCGATATTCCCATGGACTCTGTTATTCCCCGTGTCCATCGTTTACGTGGTCGGCCTCTTCCTCTACTTCCCTCTGGTCTGTACACCATTGCTTGTTGTGGCATACTGTTAGTTAGTAACCTAAATGCATGGCCAAACCATTTGACTTGCTGCATTATAATAAAATCTAGTGCAGCTACAACCCCCACTTTAGTCCTGATTTCTTCATTTCTGATCTTATCTCTTCTTGATACAGTGAGTATTCACTCAGGAATCTCATTTCTGTTGTTGTGATTTTTCATTTCTCTTTATTTTTCTGTCATTGTCCAGTTTTGTCATTGAAGATTGTGTTGTAAAGTGCTTTCTTAGTAGTTATTGATAATTGTTTGTTCTTTAGTATTGGTGCCATTTGTCCAATGAGTTGATTTGCCTTATTGCGTCTATTTTTGATCTCGTCTTCTGATTTGCCATTTGATGATAAGATCTACAAGGTGTGGACTGCGCCTGGCCCTGCAGCCAGCAGGGTTAGGATCGGCTAGCCTCTCACAGGAGGGGTGAACAGTGAAAATTAGTAGCTTGCCGATGACCCGCAGTCTACACAAGTCAAACCCACCTCCATGCGGTGTAGACTGGGAAACGATGACCGTGAGGTCATGGGCTAACGGGGCTGTGGCTCGCCATAGATGATGGTCTCCCTATGGTCAGATATTTGTCCTAAATCTGCGACTGGCCTAGCAAGCCGGCAGGTGATCTTCATACTGCTCGATGAAAAACTAAGAAATTATATTTTACAATATGGGCAAAACCTTTTACAAATTTGTTACCAAGATTTTACAATTTACGTTTTATTATAATACATTTTTCTTTTAAAAATTATCTATCACTGGCTTTAATTTAGACACAAACGGACGCTACTACCTGCTTTTTGTTATTGCCAAATGTAGCGCTGACCAAACCTGATACCACACATTCCGCCAACGGCTTCCTACGGAGGAGCGCAATTGGGAGGGTACAAGCCTTACCCCAGTGCGAGAAAATGCAACCTAAAGACTAGATTGTTGATTTCTAATGAGATGTATGTAACTGCTTGCAATTTTTGACAATATTCTTGAAATCTAGAGCAAGTTTATTTGTTGAAACTCGCATGACAGCATGCAAGGTGCAGTCCGACAATAAAGACCTGTTCTTAGAGTTGTTGATCTTCAAGCAAGAAAATGATTTTTCGCAAAAGTATGTTGATCCAACCAATGATTTAAAAATTAGCTGCAAGGTTTTTCAAGTTTGGGAATGATTCTTCTTATATAGAGCCATAGAAAAAAAAATGTAAAATTCAACAAAATAACTTAAAAACGAAGTAAACATGTTTATTTCTAAATGCCCTCAAGGGCCGCATAATATCAGTTGTCAGGCCGCATGCGGCCCGCGGGCCGTAGTTTGCCCGCCCCTGACATAGGAGATTTAGTTGTGTAGGGATTAGGAAGTCTTTGTGTAGTATGTTGTCTGCATTAAATAAGTCTCCGCGCTATGGGCTAGGTTAGAAATCTAAAAGCACAATTGCCTGTACTCGATTCGAATTGGAAAAGGAGTCAGGATATATGACACGCAAGCGACTAGAAGCCCACAACCGACAACATCCATGTTTTTAACGTAATTTCTAGGATGTTAGTTAATTGAGTGTCATGGGATGATTACAAGTCTCAAGCGATTCTCTGGATCTGTTAATAGCTTATATACAGCAGTTTTCCCTTATACTTTGATGTATAATACATCATGTTTGCTACCATATTAACAACTTTTAAGTCACAACAATGACACAACCCTACTTCCCATTTTCCGCCATTTATTTAGGTTTGGTACAAATATACTCTTTGTTTGGCACGGAATATTTTACACTCCCAGCATAACCTCGGAGACGTGGGTGCGAAAATTATTCTTAAACAAAATGAGGATAATTTGTTTCAAAGAATATGTTTTGTTAGGCCTTCACATGTTATAGATAACAGCTTATATAAGCTACCTCCTTGTCGCCTTTCCAATCCATGTAATTTCTAGAAAGCCCTGAAAGGTATATAATATTAATTGTATAAGACCGGGTCGGTCCCAGAGCCAAACTTGGGGGTAAATAAACGTGTCACTGTTAGTATTTAAACTCGAAACACTGTCTTTGTTACCAAGTGCACTAAACATTATGCCGGTATATCTCATTTTATATATATATATATATATATATATATATATATATATATATATATATATATATATATATATATATATATATATATATATTGTCAACGTCTCACACGCACACAGGTATTCTTAAATCCTTCACACGCACTCAAGAAGACATCGTCGTACGTGTGGTATCAACTGTTTATTCAGGAGAACCTGATTATCTTCACAATGCGGACACAAGGCGGTTAAATCATTATATACAAAAGTGCCGCATTACAAATACTTATAGAACTCAGGCAATTACACAAACCCTGCACTCAAATACTCGCTATCTTCAAACATGGCAACGCCAGCTAGCACTCTCGCAAAAGCTATACACTCGCCCCAGAAACACAAACGTCTTTCCTCTAAACTGTCCGAGTCCCGTCTGACGTTTTCACACTGGTCGGTTGGTCTCGTGGTACTGGACCCCGTGTCTCTCGTGACAACCGGGCTGTCTCAACAGTCACGTCGTACTGCAGTCCGCCCGTGTTGTGTTGGGTCGTTCAGTGTAATGCTGTCTAGTCCATTCAGGACAGAGTCCCGTAGACTTGTGTCCCCTTTTATAACTAGCTCTTGTCCTGTCTATGACATCTCTGTGTCCCCGCCCATGTCCTGTATCTAATCTCTCTATTGACCTGTAGATGTCCTGTCTTATGACATCTCTGCGCCATTACCTATGTCCTGTCTATCGTTATATCTGTAGTCCCTGCCTATGTCCTGACTCTATTATGTCCCTTGTCCTCTCTATGTCCTGTCTCTATTCCCCAACACTCTGACATATATATATATATATATATATATATATATATATATATATATATATATATATATATATATATATACATACACACACGTATATCACTCTCCTTCTTTCTGTCTCTCTCTGTCTCTCGCTTACTTTCTGTCTGTCTGTCTGTCTATATAGATAAATAGATAGATGGATGGATGGATGGATGGATGGATGGATGCGTGGGTAGGTGGGTGGATAGATGGACGGACAGATGGACGGACGGACGGACGGACGGACGGACAGACAGACAGACAGACAGACAGACAGACAGACAGACAGACAGACAGACCGATAGACCGATAGATAGATAGATAGATAGACAGACAGACAGACAGACAGACAGACAGACAGACAGACAGACAGACAGACAGACAGACAGATAGACAGATAGATAGATAGATAGATAGATAGATAGATAGATAGATA
Source organism: Cepaea hortensis (assembly GCA_963921405.1). Taxonomy (NCBI): domain Eukaryota; kingdom Metazoa; phylum Mollusca; class Gastropoda; order Stylommatophora; family Helicidae; genus Cepaea; species Cepaea hortensis. The sequence goes on from OY992893.1 coordinate 78,886,426, forward strand.
GATAGATAGATAGATAGATAGATAGATAGATAGATAGATAGATAGATAGATAAGATAGATAGTATGGGCATCTCTTGTGTGTACTTGGATGTCAAATGGAAATCACCACATTAAATCCCCACAGAATACGTTTACCAGCAATCACAAATTTAAAATTGTGATGTAGTGATATGCTGATAATACTTCATACCAATCATATGATTGGAAAAACCAGAATTGACATGTAATGACGTTAACCAGAATGCCCTGGGACCATGCATTCCTAGGAATGCCTCTAGGAGTTCTGCAAGTTATCGTCATAACGCAATGATGAATCACAATAACGAAATACTTTGCGACAATAAAAAGTTCTGCTGGAAAATACCAGTCATTATAGAGTGAACAGGTGTGTTTAGTGTATTACGTATATCTGCCTATTATAGATATTACATATCAGTCGATGCTGAGAACAAGTAGGTTACGATTAATATATGGACAAATGCAAGATCCTAAATATTATAGCCCATAAAGCTGGCATAGCTTTTCAGTCAGTTATGCCTGGCGAAGGTTATAGCTCGTCAGTGGGCGCCCAGTTGTTCCTGTGACAAGGTCGCTGAAAGTCGCTTAAAAGTCGACAGGGTTGACTTCATTGCACAGGAGTTATATCCGATATGGCCCAGTCTCTGTCCACAACGAACTGCCAAAAGCGTAGCACAAGGCACGAACTCCGTAGCTTCAGCGACGACCCCGAGGAGTCCACAAAAAAATGCACTCATGAACCGAAGGATGCGTACCGGAGTCGAACCCATAACCTTCGGAGCCCGAGTCAGACGGAGACTCCCTCGTATGGCAATGTGGTAGTAGCAACTATTATATAAAAGGGATAAGTAGGTAGGGAACCTACGACAGGTCTAGCACATCTGTAGGAAATTTACTTGATCCTAGAAAATTACTGCTCATGATTCATGCAGGAAATTGAAGGTTAGGTGCCAGTCACATGCACTGGAAATTGAATAACCCTTCCCCACTATACATAACGGCAAAAGTGGAAGAAAAATAAGCAGTCAATGTAGAACAGCATTTCTAGATCATTATGTCTATAAACTTGAGGTGTTACATATTGTTCTGCACTAAGTACAGCAGGTGTTATGACCAAGGGGTAATTAACGTGTTCCACAATTCCCCGATACACGCAGTGGAAGGTTCGAAACAAGTTGCACACGATTTGGAAGTAGACCGTCTTGTGTTGATTTGTATGGTATTAGCGTCGGTCGCTTAGAAAGCCAACATTGCCTAGTAAATCACATATAGCCTACAATGCTAGCGTTGATTTCGACGTCCTGGAAAGGACATGCAACTAAATTAAAATACGTAGATACGCATTTCTATATTATTATATCTACAAACTTGAGATTGTAAATAGTGATCCATACTCAGTAGGTAAATATTCATAGATTATTATATTTACAATATATAAATGAGTATACAATGAAGAACAATATACAATGAAAAGGACATGCAGCTATATTTAAATAAGTAGATAACTATTCCTAGATTATTATATCTAAAATCCTGAGATGTTAAATAGTGATCCATACGCAGTAGATATGTATTCATAAATTATTATTATATATATATATATAGACCTGAGATTTTAAATATTTATCCATAACAATATGTAAGTTTTCCTAGATGATTATATCTATAAACTTGAGATTTTAAATATTGATCCATAACAATATGTAATCACCTATACGCAGTAGATAAGCATTCATAAATTATATATATATATATATATATATATATATACAAACTTGAGATTTTAAATACTGATCTATAACAATATGTAAGTTTTTCTAGATGATTATATCTGCAAACTTGAGATTTTAAATAGTGATCCATTCTGAGTAGATAAGTATTCATAAATTATTATATATACGAACTTGAGATTTTAAATATTGATGCCTACTCAATAGTTAAGTTTTTCTAGATGACCATATCTACAAACTTGTGTTTATAAAAAGTGCTCTCTGCTTCTTAAAAAAAATAAAGTATTTCTAGATTATTATAAAGCAAACGTGAGCTTGTTAATTTTATTCTCTACTGGTGTCAAAAACTGAAACATACTGTGACAACTGGAAATAGCTGTGAAGAAAATATATAAAAGAAGACAGCGAGAGAGAACTCTTGACAATCTTATGGCATCGCACGGAAGGAATTCAACACATGAATTGGTACATTCCGCTGGAGATTGCAAGGTATGGAGAAGCTTGATCGCCCACGCCACACGTCAAGGCACTTGATGATGATGATGATACTGAGCAGATAAGTATATCTAGATATTATATCCATAAACTTGAGATTTTTAAAAAAGTTCTATATTGATAATATAAATATTCCTAGAATTTTACACCCATAAACATTCGCATATCCTTTTACAGGACATCGCTGTCAACACCACCATCTTTCAGCTGATTGTTGATTTCTTGGCAAGATTACTCTCAGTAGTTTGCCATTGCTTTCTGAGCGGCCGGTTCAGTTATCCAGCAAGTCACCAGAGAGGGTAGAACCGCTTCCAGTTTTCGCCCGCTGCGAGACCCTGCGTGGATAAACGGGATTACGGAGAAAGTCACTCATAACTAGAGATAATAAATATTGACCTATAGATACGTATTTCAGGATTATTATGTTCGCAAATGTGAGATCTTAAATATTGTTTAAAAACTGCGTTGATACGTTTTCTAGATAATTATGTTCATAAACATAAGATGTTCAATGTTCGTTCTCTACTAAGTAGCAACTATTCTTGAACAAACTTAATTATTTCAGAACCTTTTATAAGACTTTTCAATCTCTAATTGTCCGTAACCATGTTTCTATTCACTTTAAATGTTTTCTCTTTTACACAGTTAATTACTGAACAAATTTATATCATGTTCTAATTTGTAATCTACTTTCAGTTTCCTACATTATTATATGCAGCTTGATAAACATGCTCACATAACACATAATAGAGTTGAATTATTGAGCCTTGTGCTAAGTATGGACATAGTTAAATATATGTGTATAGATAGACGATTTTGGTTGATCAATTCACGAGACAAAGAAGTGGTCGAGTAGTAAGAATATCGATGTCCCAATCTGAAAACGGTTCATGATCAGAATATTGAAGAAGTTGGCTGCTAAAATAGATAAAACAAAGAAAATTTAAATATTTTGACTACTTATAACGTCATAAAAGTTTGGGGAGAACAATAATGGAGGTGTATACGCTTGAGAAGAGAGGAAGAGGAAGGCTAAAGATAAGATGGGTGCAGGATGTGGCAGACGATATCCAGATGGGTGTATCGGACGCAGGACATCTTGCTTATGACCGAGAATTTTTCCAGAATGTTGTTATGAGAGCGAGGTTCTTCAAAGGACATGCTACTGAATGAATAAATTAATGAATCTGAAGACTCGAATTCTTATTATTTCAGTTAGCTAAGAAAATATGAAGATAAAAATGTATGACCAATAACTAAATATGGCCCAAATAGGATCCTGCCTCGTTTACCTTTCTATCTTCCATATCCCAGTTAAAGAGGCAGAGCCGAATCAAAATATTGCCCGAGATAACAACAAAAAAATATAAGGTACGCCGGCGATACTGAGTATTGAACCGCAAATAGTTGTTGTTAGTCAGCATCAACACCGGAACACATGTATTCAACCGATGAGCCCGTATCCCAAACTGATAAGTCAATATCCCAAACTGATAAGTCATTATCCCAAACCGATATGCCAGTATCCCAAATCGGTATGCCATTATCCCAAACCGATATGCCAGTATCCCAAACCGATATGCCAGTATCTCAAACCGATATGCCAGTATCCCACAACGATATGCCAGTATTCCAAACCGATATGCCAGTATAACAAACCGTTATGCCAGTATAACAAACCGGTATGCCAGTATAACAAACCGGTATGCCAGTATAACAAACCGGTATGCCAGTATAACAAATCGGTATGCCAGTATAACAAACCAATATGCCAGTATAACAAACCGATATGCCAGTATAACGAACCGTTATGCCAGTATAACAAACCGGTATGCCAGTATAACAAACCGATATGCCAGTATAACAAACCGATATGCCAGTATAACAAAACGATATGCCAGTGTAACAAACCGATATGCCAGTATAACAAACCGTTATGCCAGTATAACAAACCGGTATGCCAGTATAACAAACCGTTATGCCAGTATAACAAACCGTTATGCCAGTATAACAAACCGTTATGCCAGTATAACAAACCGGTATGCCAGTATAACAAATCGATATGCCAGTGTAACAAACCGAAAAGCCAGCATCCCAAACCGGTATGCCAGAACCCAAACCCAGTTCTTCAGTATCTACACCGGTATGACAGTATCTACACCGGTATGACAGTATCTACACCGGTATGACAGTATCTACACCGGTATGACAGTATCTACACCGGTATGACAGTATCTACACCGGTACGACAGTATCTACACCGGTATGACAGTATCTACACCGGTACGACAGTATCTACACCGGTACGACAGTATCTACATCTAGACTGGTACGACAGTATCTACACCGGTACGACAGTATCTACACCGGTACGACAGTATCTACACCGGTACGACAGTATCTACACCGGTACGACAGTATCTACATCGGTTCAACAGCATCTCAAACGGTACGTTAGTACTCACACCTGCAAAGAAAAAGTTAATTGCATGTCCTTTGTAGGACGTCGCAATCAACCCCGACATCTATTGACCCTTGGTGATTTAGTGGACAATTTACTCAGTAATTTGCCATAGCTTTCTGAACAACCGACGCCTCATACCGTGAAAAACAACGCAGAGCGATGTGCATCCAAATCGTCAGTCTTTTGTCGAACCCTCGTCGAGGAATTATGAAACTGGGCGTCTCACTATTTCCTAAACCAGGGCGCCGGTTAGTATCCAAACTAGTTATAGTAAACGTAATTAATGGACCTTCTTGCACGCTTTAAGAGGTATTTCTAAATGATGCTATCTCCACATTTTTATAGACCGGGGAGGGGGGGGGGGCCTGGGTGGTCTAGAGGTATGGTGTCCGTCTCGAGTGCAGGAGGTCCCGGGTTAAAGCCCCAGTGAGGGCCAGGATTTTTTCACGTGCATTTCTAGTAACGAAATTTCCCTTGGTCTCTGAGTGGTGAGATCGGACGCCCGTGTGTATTGTTGCGTACGTAAAAACTCCTCTGCAGTTGGAAATCGAAAAAAGAGTAGCCTAACGGTGCTGCCCGGGCAAAGTTACGAGTTAAAATCTACCCAAAGTATTTCAGGACCCTCGCCGGTGCTACGGAGTTCGTGCATTGAGCAGAGATTCTCCGGACTCAGGCTTGAGTTAGGAGTAGAACGGAGCACTTATGGGATACACCCGTGTGCAGTGATGTTGATCCGTCGAGTAAACTAACCTGAGTTAAACTAAACTAAACTAAACTAAACTAAACTAAACTAAACTAAACTAAACTAAACTTTCAGAGACCAACCGGCACACCATGTTTGATGTGTTCATGTCATTTCAGTTCCATGCCGTTAATGCTAAAGTCATTATTGTTAATGATGGCTGTTTCCAGAATATTTTATGGTGCTCATTTTAGGCTTAATCGTCCTAACAGCTCAGGTAAATCCTCCTCCACTTCCTATTCCTCCTCTGTTTCCTCTTCTTCTTCTGTTTCCTTTTCTGCTGCGTCATTCTCTTGCCCCTATCTCCTCCTCATTTGCCACTGGTTACTATTCCGCCTCTGCCCATGTCCTTCCTTCCTTCCTTCCTTCCTTCCTTCATTCCTTCCTTCCTTCCTTCCTTCCTTCCTTCCTTCCTTCCTTCCTTCCTTCCTTCCTTCCTTCCTCCCTCCCCCTCCTTGCTTCCTTCCTTCCATCCTTCCTTGTGAAAACGACACCTGATAGAAAGGTGAAAAGCAAATATGCAGAAAGAAGACAATGATTTACACGGGAAAATAATATCAGCAAGCGGGTTGGAAAAAAGATGAAAGATTTGATGCTGAAGATCCAGTGCACACGGTCTTTGATGTTAGGCTGGTCATTAATCTCATGCGACATCGCGCGCACATTCACGTGCAGTCCACAGACACAGGAATTCTTAGAAGTCTTCAGCAATCGTTAAGATGTGAAGGGGCCAGTGATAACATCGTTTAAGAACCTCTGTGCTTGTGCATTATCATGGCATAGCGTGATGGGTTGATGGGAGCGCCAGCGAAGTTGATAGCGAACTGCGCTTGTCATGAGCACGACTGGTCATGTGTTCGACTCCGGGGTTCGTCACCTGTTAAGTGAGGGAAAGACTGGCCTCCTCCTCCTCCTCCTCCTCCTCCTCCTCCTCCTCCTCCTAGCTATAGCCATACAAAAGGTGATGACGATAGCACATCACAAACCCATATCAGGAAACTACTACGCGGCTAATTTTAACACATTAATTGCCATGGGATGATTAATCGTCTTAAGCGAGTTCCTAATTCTGCAATGGGCTTATGTATCGCCAAAATGTTGTCATTACGTTATAATAAAACATTGTTGCTACATTATTAACTTTTAAGTCATAACAAACACACCCCTGCTTCCCATTTTCCGCCATACATTTGTTTGGTCCAAATCTTATTTTTCTTTGACACTGAATCTGTTAATTGATAAACCGCATAATGCGTTATCTATATATTACTTACCCCCCCCCCCCCCCCCCCCATCTCCATATCTGTCATTTGAAACGCATCTTATTCATTAAGTCAGATGGCCTGCCGGTGTTGTTATTATGTGTATCTTAACACCACATCTTAAATCCATCTCGTTGTGACTGTCTTCACTGCTTCCCTTACACAACTCCGCCCATAATAATCTTTTCAAAGCAGTCGTGTCTTTTTGCATGCTCAAACTATTCAATTGTCTTTCAACTGCTTTTGTTCTCTGGGCATCTCTAAAGAAGGTTGTCTGCCATAACCTACCTTCTTGGCAGTGACCATAATGGTCGCTGACTCCTGCCATTGTTCCCGTAAAGCGATCCTCTGTCTGCGGTCGTGAACTTGAGACCATTCTCAACATTAACTATCGGCTGCTCTCAAGCTTCATCAGCCACTTGCCTGCAAGGTTTCACATCACCTTGGTTGGGGGTGGAAGGCTAAACTGGGACTCCACCTTGCACACGAGGGGGACGGAGTTGAACATCAATCAATCTGGTGCCGTCTCCACAATGAAGATGGCTGCAATGGATCTCCAACAATGTCTGTCTCTCGCCTTGACTGTACATTCTGTCAGACAGATGTTCGCCCATCTCTTGATATTGAACATATCACTCCATTATTAATCAGCTTCTCTTTTCACACCTCTTTCTTAATGTCTCTAATAAACAAAAATACTTTATGTCCTTTGCAGGACGTAACGATCAACCCCAACAGCAGGTTAATATTCTAGGCAATTTTACATTCTGTGGTTTGCTATTGCTTTCTGAACTAGAAGCCATGTTAAGTGCAGCGCACCGGACATTTAAACGCTGGCGCATGAAGCCCTGTTGCCACATAGTTGCATGTTCTTTACAGGGCCTAGCAGTCAACCCTGGTATTTATTGGCTGTTTGTGATTCCTGGCAAGTTTACGTTCAGTAGTTCGCCATTGCTTTCTGAATAATCGACACTGATACTATTATATGAAAACTAACACAAGGCGGTCTATCTCCAAATCTCCCACAGCTCTCTAATACAAGAAGTAGTTCATTTCACCTTGATGACATTCCCGTACAGTTTGTTGTGGAATGGAGTTGGCTTATGCTATGTTTCTTTTAGCTGACTGGCACACATTAGGGATGTGTGAGTGGATTGGTCTTCATTGGACTGTTGCTACACACACAATAATGCAACGACAATATGTTAAACTTGTTATACAGAAGCTATTTCAATAATATGTTCTGTACCATAAACTTGTTATACAGATGCTATTTCAATAATATGTTCTGTCAATCAATCAATCATGTGCCATACCGGAAAGCGTGGGCGGTCATGACTCGCCATTTCATTCGATCACCAGAGTCGTGGATCAGCTCAGTGTTTCTGTCTCGTCCATGCCATGTGGCCAAGTCATCCAGGTATTTTCCTCTCGGTCTTCTCCTTGGTCTGTTCCCCTCGATCTTGCCAATTGTCACCAAGTTCTCCAATCCATTTCTTCTCATAACATGTCCAAATTTTTTTTACTGTCGACGTCTATTTTCTCTAATCAATTTAAGATTGTCATTTGTCTCCTGTAGTACTTGGTCATTGGTTTTTTATGTCTGTCCATGGTATTCTTTGCAGTTTCCTCAGAAATTACATTTCTGCAGCCATCAGATGTTCTGTACCATAAAGTTAATTTTCTGACTGCCGATAGACCTACCTACCCTTAGGGAATTCATGTGCTGGGTTCCATTTGTCTTCCAAAATAGAGGATTACATCAGCAAATTGATCAGCCTTTACAAGTTGTCATAGCTACTTTCTAGTTTATTACTAATATAACGAGGAGTTGGTGTAACGGGTAGGACTTCACACTGAAGATGTAATGAGCACGGTTGGACAAGAGTTTGATGTCAGCTCTCAACGTTTGCTACGTGAGTGAAATTCTGCCACCTATTCTTCCGTGAAATCAAGCCTACAAAACGGATGGCACCATCTTGTTGTTGTTGTTGTTGTTTTTTTTTTTTTTTAAATTTGGTTTGTTTTTTAATAAATTATATTAATTATATCTATAACAAGAAGCAGTCCTACAGAAACAAATAGAAATCGCAAAGTGATTAGATACATTAGAAGTAGACATTAAGGATGTTTCGGCACTTTATAAAGAGAAGTATACTTGAAAACTAAGTGACAATCTGCAAACTTGATAGATAAAAAAGGAAGACGAAGAATGGAGATATCCTGAATGGCTTGGCCACATGCATAATCGGACGAAGGAAAATACATGATCAAAGCCTCTGCGTGTCATGGGAGGTGGTGAACGATGACTGCAAGCGCCTGTCGACATGGCACATGATAATGATATGTTACTTGCATATCCTTTAAAGAACGAAGCAATCAACCCCAGCATATTTTGACTGTTCGTTATTCCTGGACAAGTTCACGTTCAGTAGTTTGCCATTGCTTTCTGAACGACCGGCACTCACACCATTTCATAAAAACCAACGCAAGGCGATCTGCTGCCAATTCGCCCGCAGCTGTGTTTCGAACTCGTTATGCATGTTTACGAATTGAGTCCGCGACCACATCGCCACAAAGCCGGCTTCAAGATAGGCGGCACAACATAGTAACTAGCCCACAATGAATGTGTCCATGTACTGGATAGCAGTTGAGACCCAATTGTAGCCGTAGTCTTCTGCAGGTCTGGGATCGACCCAGGTCCGAATTACCAAACGGATGGCAGACCTTTAGCACCGGCACGATACATAGTGGGCCTCTATTATATACATAGCTCATTATGTACGAAGCAACCCGTAATATGTTTTCTTGTTACCAGTAATGCAAGGCACTTTCTTACTATTGAAAGTTAATTGCATATCCTTTACATCACGTTGCAGTCAACCCCAGCAAATGCTGTTCGTGATTTCTTACTAACGGAGTTCGTGCATTGAGCTGAGTTTCTCCAGACTCAGGTTTGAATTAGGAGGAAAACGGAGCACTTATGAGTTAAACCGTGTGCCGTGATGTTGATCCAACGACTAAACTAAACGACTAAACTCTTACTATTACATAAAGCGATAAACTTTCGATAAACGTTAGTCACATTTAGACCAACAGATACGAGAAGACCTTCACTCCCGAATTGTTATTAGTCTTCGGACTTTAGACTCAAAACATATGTTACTTCAAAATAACAACGGATGGCATAGAGTAGAAATAGTTAAAGTAACAATTACATGGACAGAAAGTTACAGATAGAGAAACACGCACATATATACATATATAGTATCAGAATATGTATATTTCCCGTAACAAACTGTGGACGCAAGTCATGAACAATTTCCCAATCACTTAAAAAACAACAAAAAACAAAACAAAACAAAACAACAACAACAACAACAACAACAACAACAACAACAACAACAACAACAACAGCAACAACAACAACTGAGGCTTTTGAGTTCAATTGTTAATGACAAATTCTTATAGTATGGTGGACAGAGAAGGAGAATAATAATTCATGACTTGGACACTAATATACTTCGGCCATATTAAACGCCACGGTGGCTTGCAGAGAACAGTGGTGGAATGTATGGTTCCTAGAACGAACGAACGAACGGACTTTAATTTCAAAGAGTAATAAATCGGGCACGCAGGCCCGTCTTTCATTTGGCCCTAGAAGAAGAGACCTGGGACTATCATCACGAAGAATGACACAGGACATTGTAGACACATGAGGGCATGAGGGTGTATGAGGCGAAAGACAAGGCCAGAGATCGAGAGAATTTTCAGCAGGCCGTGATGAGAGCAAAGCTCTGGCAAGGACTTGCGAAATGATAATAATGAGTATCAGATGACGGTTTGTTCATTCATTCAGTAGCATGTCATCTGCAGAACCTCGCTCCCATAACAACCTTCCGGAAAACTTCTTGATCACAAGCAAGATGTCCCGCGTCCGATACACCCATCTGGAGATCTTCCGAAACATCCTTCACCCATCTTCTCTTTGGCCTTCTTCTTCCTCTCTTCCCAGGCATATACCCCTCCATTATTGTTCTCTCCAAACTTTCGTGACGTTTAAAGTAACAAAAATATTTCAATTTTCTTTGTTTTATCGTCTTTAATAGCCAACCTTCTTCAATATTCAGCTCATGAAGTATCCATGCATGTGTTCTTTTCTTTACCCAAGATAATCTTAGAACTCGTCTATAACATTTATATTCAAATGCATTTATGCGCTGTTCAGCTTGTTTAGTAAGTGTCCAGGTCTCACAGGTGTATGTTGAAATGGGAAAGTTGCATGCTCTTAAAAATCTTTTTGTAGTTCTATCTATCCCACTCCATAATTTATTTAGTTGTTTTAGTCTTTGTAGGGGAATTGATAGTCGTCGCTTAATTTCTTTCACTGTGTCACCATTGTTAGTAATCAATGACCCAAGATAATCGAAATTTTCCACCACCTCCAATCTTTCCTCATTAACATATATTTCTTTCTCCATAGTAGTTTTCTCTAGTAGCGATCTCGGGAGTCTCCGTGGCGAAGTGGTCAACCCGTCTGACTCGGGCTCCGAAGGTTGTGGGTTCGAATCCGGGCCGCGTCCTTCGGTTCACTAGTGTATTTTTTCGGAGACTTTTAAGTAGTTTTTTCTGTAAGCATTTTGCTATGTTGAGATACAAGTTGTGATTTTCCATATTCTTTCGGCTGAGGGTATTGGGTTTTCTATATCATTCAGTGCCGGTCTCCCTGGTCGAGGAACTAGCAGCTTTTCTCAGTTACCCCGAATACTCCCGTGGTTGACGTGAGCGCACGGGAATTGGAAGCGGTTCGAGTCTCGCCAGTGACTTAAGAGGGTATAGAGCCGGTCGCTCAGAAAGTCGTGGCGTGCTGATGAGCGTAATCTAGCCTAGGAATCAACATACAGCTGAAAGATGCTGATGTTGACCGCAATATCCTGAAACAGGATGGAAACGCGGGGAAAAAAAAATTCTGTGATGTGGATAGTAATACTGTATTATCAGCATTTCGAATCTCTGGTAACGGCTTGTCACATGTTACATGTAGTAAATAATAAATTGTCCCGAAATAGTTCCTTGCCATAAGTCTGTGATGTGATAGCACCATCACATTTTGTACGCCTGAATGCACGGAAAATAAGTGGACAATTTCCCCCCTCACGTTCGCAGGGGACGAGCCCAGGCCTCGAAACCGCGTCCGACTGTGCTCATGGCATCATCAGCGCAGTTCGCTATCAACCACACTAAAGCGCCGGATTATGTCACACACACACACACACACACACACACACACACACACACACACACACACATATATTACTACAGGAGGGGGTTGGGTTTACAGATGCTTGGTAAGTCTTTATACGCTTGCCTGCAGGCCTGGTGGGTTATGCATTCGAATCCACACAAATGAGGGTTCGTGTCAAAAGGACCTGAGCTCCCAGATGGACACGGCCTACAACGAGTGCTAGGACATGACCTGGGATGTCAAGTGACCAGCGTATTATTGACCACGTCACTGTTGGGGGACCCGCGGCTTCGTCTATATAAATAGCGAGGCACTTTCGTTAGGAAAATCATAATAGAAAATTATCAGATAGTACATGCATGGTCAGATTATGTGAAATACCTTTATGATGATTACAGAGAAAAACAGTATAGTATTCAAAATAATAACGAAGGACCATCAATTTTGAAGATGGAGGTTCAGAAGGCTCTTAACCATATGAAATCTGGCAAGACCCCCGTTTCAGATAGCATCACAACAGAAATGATTAATACTTTAGAAGAATATGGAATAGATACAGTTACCAGACTGCTGAATACAATATATGACACTGGAAATACACCTCATTAATTATGTAACTCTGTATTTATTGCAATCCCAAAGAAATCAAGAGCCTTGGAATGTATTCAACATCGAACAATTAGTATAATGAGTCACATCACAAATATTTTGCTAAGAATTAACATGCAAAGAGTTAGAAAGGAAATACAACCTGAAATAGGAGAACAACAATGTGGGTTTATAGAATGCAAGGGCATAATAAATGCTGTGTATATACTGAGAACAGTAATTGAAGGTTCTTTAGAAGTAAACAAAGATCTACACCTTTGCTTTATTGACTACACAAAGGCTTTCGATAAAGTTAGGCATGTCGATATGATAAGGATGCTTGAAGATCTACAAATTGATGGAAAAGACCTTAGACTTGTAAAAAACATATATTGGAAACAAAAAGCTGCCATAAGAATTGATAATGAAGTAGGTCAATATCAGGCTATTAAAAGAGGTGTGAGACAGGGATGTGTAATATCTTCAGATCTTGTTTTCCTGTACAGGGAAAATATTTTCAGAAATATAGAAGATATGGAAGGAATCAACATTGGGGGACGATGCATCAATAACATTAGATATGCAGATGATACAGTCTTGATTGCAGACAATGAACATGACCTGCAACATTTAGTAGATGCAGTTGTTGCACACAGTGAATAACTAGGATTAGAATTAAATTGTAAGAAGACACAGATTATGGTCGTCACTGGGAAGAAGGAAATACTACAATGTGATATACGAGTAGATGGGTATAGTCTCAAACAAGTGAATTGATACTGCTATCTCGGCACGGTCATACCATCTGGTGGGCGATGCCTCGAAGAAATTAGAACAAGAATTGCCATTGCGAAGGTAGCCAATAAAAAGATATCAATTGAAACGAGAATAAGAGTGTTGAAGTGCTACATAGAACTTGTACTTTTGTATGGATGCGAAATGTGGACAATGAGCAGACAATTTAAACAACATCTGATGGCTGTGGACATGTGGTTTCTGAGGAAAATGAAAAGAATACCATGGACAAGCAGAAAAACCAAATGAAAAATTCCTTCAAGAAACAAATGAAGTTCGTAAACTGATTAGAGACATTAGACGTAGATAGTCACAATTTTTGGGGCATGTTATGAGAAGAAATGAATTGGAGAACTTGGTGACAACTGGCAAGATCGAAGGGAAGAGACCAAGAGGAATACCGAGAAGTAAATATCTAGATAGCTCGGCCACATGGCATGGTCGAGACAGAAACACGGTGATCGAGTGAGATGGCAAAACCTGACCGCCCACGCTTATCAGCATGGCACATGATGGATGGATGAATGGATGTCGTCATTTGGAGGTGACAGGTTCAAATCCCGGTCGGTAACCATACTTTAAATTTTTAGCTTGTCGAGTGCGTCCTCTAGTCTCTAATTCTGTCCCCTTCTATGAGCGCTAAACAGTATGTGTGTATTTATATAAAGAGGGGTCTGACATGATACACCCAATACACCCCAATCCTTGTAGAAGAGGGGTCTGACATGATATACCCAATACATCCCAATGTGTATTTATATAAAGAGGGGTCTGGCATGATACACCCTATACACCCCAATCCTATGCATTTATAAAATTAAGTCTTAATCCTGTTGTTGGTTCTGTGCTGACTCAGCATAAAGTGGGTTATATGGACATATTGGATAAAGTAAAGACCACCGGTGTATGACTTACAACCAATGCCCTCTGGTTTGAAGTTAGGTCAACAAAAAATTGCAATAGTTACCTACAGCAAATATTGTATGTTATGCGGAAAGAGATCACTGCACAGTAGACATGCCCATGCAGGTCCAGTCTTTTGATGCAGAAGCCCTGTGACAGTTAAAATGTATGATGTACGCAAACCCTGTATATATACAACTATTTTACTTACTGTATGTACTGAATGACATATGAAGCCCGGAATATAAATACACGCTTAAATGCACAATTTGCAATTTCGCCCGAGGACAGTTCGATTACAAGAAAATCCGCGAGAATTCAACACACATAAACACATCATTGTTTACGATTATCAGAAATCCAGACATCTCGTTATTGTTTATTTTGTCCGCTTTCTTCTATAGATCCATTCTTATCGGTCATCTCACAGAGCGTATCTGGAATTCCCCCGTCTGCCCAGCTTTGGCTCACACTCCGTTTGAGACAAGTCCACCAGAGCCCTACGCTGTCAAGACAAAAGCCAGAATAAGAACGCGGCTGCACGCCATGACGTGCACCGCTCCGAACGGACGGACGGCCAAGTGGGTAGGCTTGGATACAGTGGGGGGATTTAAAATACACTGAATGTGTTAAAGATGTAAAGAGATTCCTAATCTTTGAGATCTGTATGAAATTTATCAAACGGCCTTTAGAAGTATCATCTGCAATACTCCATACAACTTTTGAAACACCCCAGTTGGGAAATAATGCCTTGCTTAATTAAAATTAGGGTTGTTGCTTCTTCCTTCTTCTTCCTTCTTCTTCCTTCTTCTTCCTTCTTCTTCTTTCTTGTCCTTTTTTTAAATTCTTCTTCCTTATTCTTATTCCTTATTCCTTCTTCTTTTTCTTTCTTCCTTGTTCTTCCTTGTTCTTCCTTCTTCATTCTTCTTCCTCCCTTCCTTCCTCTTCCTTCCTTCTTCCTTCCATCTTCCTCCCTTCTTCGTTCCTCCCCTTCTCTTCTTCCTTCCTTCTTCCTCCATTCTTCCTTACTTCTTCCTCCCTTCTTCCTTACTTCTTATTTACTTCCTTCTTTCTTCTTTCTTTCTTCCTTCTGCCTTCCACCTCTTCCTCCTCCTCCTCCTCCTCCTCCTCCTCCTCCTCCTCCTCCTTCTTCTTCTTCTTCTTCTTCTTCTTCTTCTTCTTCTTCTTCTTCTTCTTCTTCTTCTTCTTCTTCTTCTTCTTCTTCTTCTTCTTCTTCTTCTTCTTCTTCTTCTTCTTCTTCTTCTTCTTCTTCTTCCTGACTCTGTCTCGCACTCTCTTTCTCTCTCTTTAAACATACCTTCAATACAAAGTCGTCCTCACCCCCACACTATATCAATCTACACTGTATCCTTCTAACTCTTTCCGTAACTGTCTGTCTGTCTGTCAGTTTATATATATATATATATACTAGCTGACCCGGCCCGACTTCGCCCAGGCCCTGGAGGGGATCTATCTATCTATCAGTCTGTCTGTCTGCTTGTTTGTCTGTCTGTCTGTCTGGCTGACCCGGCCCGGCTTCACCCAGACCCTGGTGGGGAGCATCTCATTTAATTCATATAAGTAGTCATATAAGCTCTCCCGTTCCCGACTGTCTGTTTATCTGTCTGTCTGTCTGACCCGGCCCGGCTTCACCCAGTCCCTGGTGGGGAGCATGTCATTTAATTCATTCATATAAGTAGTCAAATAATCTTCCGTTCCCGACTATCTGTCTGTCTGTCTATCTATCTGACCCGGCGTAGTTTCGCCGGTAAACAGTAACTTAAAAGAATGTCCTTCCACACACCATTCATTATTTTTAATGAAAACTGTTTTTAATCACCGACATGACAGTTGATAAGTTCTGTAAGCAGAAAAAGATGGGTTACAATGTTATGCATTATGCATTATTTTTATGCAAACTTTAAAAATGCCTTAAAGATTATATCATTATTTATTATAACTCATATGCCTGAAAATAACTATAGACAAAGAGTTTAACAATAGTGCAAGTAAGTCCAACAATATGACTATAAAGTATATATAAATGTTATTAAAAGTTATGCCCCTTGAAATAACTTTTCTAGAGTGAAGTCCCCCTGCTATATAAACATTATATAATGAAAATGAAAAAAGTAAATGTTATTAAATAAGTAGAAGATTTTACACTAAGAAACTATTATAGTCGGTTGCACAGGAATGAAAGGAAGACGTGTAGAAAATTTCATCTCAATCGGATGTACCGTTATCGAACGCATCCAAGACATACATAGCTGACCACAAACACACAAACAAAGCCACACACACTCTGTTTTATATATATTATATATATATATATATCCCTAATTTTTACCCCCGTCCACAACTCCACACTACGCCACACTACTCGTCCCGGCTTACTGTCCGCTCTGCAAGTTTAATATTCTGTATAAACCCCCAATATTTTGACGGGTCTAAATCTGGTTCTTCAAGCTGACAATGATTTAAATTCCCATAGCCGAATGGTAATTGAACACGAAGCTTGTGGCAGTCACGCAATAAAAGGTTCAACTAACAACAGCAACATGTCACATTCTGTGCTATCGTTGTGTCCAGTAACACTCACGGACCGACCCAGATGGGGTAAACCCAGTGCATGAACCCGATTTTTTTGCCTTTAATCTTTATACTATTATTTGTGCCAATTTGAAATGGTGACCGTTCTTTAACGCTGCCTGTTTATAAATGACGACTGTTCTTTCTTTGTGACTGTTTCAAATTATTTGAAATGATGACAATCCTTTCTGGGTGTCTTTTTTATAAATGTGACTGTTATTTCAAGACTTATGCATTAAATGATGAATGTTCTTTCTTAGTGCCTGGTCCAAAAGATGACTGTTCTTGAAGGTTTATTTCTGCGACTGTTCTTTCTCGGCATCAGTTTGAAAATGCGATTTTCTCTTCTCACTGCCTGCTTTCAATGCTTATTTCTCTTCTTTTGTGAAAAATTAACATACTACACAAGAACTGTTCAGAGAATTCCAGTCTTGCGTAGAATCCAAATTATTTGATTTATAAACTGGGTAATTTACAAGTGAAGTCGGAGTGGGCTCGTCTGACAACGAGGGACACTGGTAATAGGGAAAGCTAATCACACGCAAAAATCAGCCCAGTACCCAAGAAGTAGCACCACATGAGTGGACTACGTTTAAGTTAAGAAAAAAATATATCAAAAAACGAACGCAACTGCCACATACTGGTGTGAAATCTTATGTTATCACATAGTCTAGGTTAGAACTTAATAAGATATGTAATCAATTTCTATCCTTACTGTTTGTACTTTTCAGACTAATCTGAAGAGCCATATTCGAGAAGCAGAATCGAACCCATAACCGCAGTAATGTAAAAATGTAATGAACCTTTCCCAAAACTTGAGGACTAGGCGTGTATAGTACTAGCCTGAAACATGTATAGATCAATTGCCGCTAGATGAGAGATTTGGTCAGTAATACACAGACCACTTTCACTTCCAAGAATATTTTCTGGTACCTATGTAAACCTGGAATGACCTGGAAGCTATTTAAATAAAATAAAATAAACCAAAAAAAAAACAAAAAAAAACCAGGTCTTGTCAAGGTTTCGAACACATGCTATCAGGGCCGACCAGCAAGTGCCACTGCACTACCGCGACTCTCCAGAGCCGTTTTTGTTGGAATACAAAGAAATCCCTGCTACAATTGGGAATTGAATCCGGAGCACAGCTAAGTTAGTTAGTCGCTTCACCACAAAGGGTCGCCCCATAACGCTCCGTTCCTGTGCCAGCGAATATTACACAAAATGCTCCTCACTGTCCCATGTAAAAAGTGGAATAGAAGGAAGTCTCGACAAACCAACATCCCGTACAGGTATACTATGCATAAAGTCGCTGCCAGAATGCCAACACAAAAGTCCGCCACGATCATCTTCGATGGAAGCGGCAGTCACTAGGAAACCAGCATCCACACATTACTGCATAAGGAAAACTCAGTTAGTTCAGCAACCAGCCGGCCACCATTTTTCTGAATATGCATTTTACGATACAAACAACTGCGGACAGATGTAAAACACTTCACATGAGCACAGTAAGTGCTCTAACCACTATACCACCAACAATCCTAGGATACATAATATCTTCTCCTTCAGCCTGGTACTGCCCTGGAACATAGCCCTCAACACACTCTGGATCATAGCCCTCAACCCATCCTGGAACATAGACCTCAACTCATCCTGGAACATAGACCTCAACTCATCCTGGAACATAGACCTCAACTCATCCTGGAACATAGACCTCAACTCATCCTGGAATATAACCCTCAACCCATCCTGGAATATAACCCTCAACCCATCCTGGAATATAACCCTCAACCCATCCTGGAATATAACCCTCAACCCATCCTGGAATATAACCCTCAACCCATCCTGGAATATAACCCTCAACCCATCCTGGAATATAACCCTCAACCCATCCTGGAATATAACCCTCAACCCATCCTGGAATATAACCCTCAACCCATCCTGGAATATAACCCTCAACCCATCCTGGAATATAACCCTCAACCCATCCTGGAATATAACCCTCAACCCATCCTGGAATATAACCCTCAACCTATCCTGGAATATAACCCTCAACCCATCCTGGAATATAACCCTCAACCCATCCTTGAATATAACCCTCAACCCATCCTGGAATATAACCCTCAACCCATCCTGGAATATAACCCTCAACCCATCCTGGAATATAACCCACAACCCATCCTGGAATATAACCCTCAACCCATCCTGGAATATAACCCTCAACCCATCCTGGAATATAACCCTCAACCCATCCTGGAATATAACCCTCAACCCATCCTGGAATATAACCCTCAACCCATCCTGGAATATAACCCTCAACCCATCCTGGAATATAACCCTCAACCCATCCTGGAATATAACCCTCAACCCATCCTGGAACATAGACCTCAACTCATCCTGGAACATAGACCTCAACCCATCCTGGAATATAAGCCTCAACCCATCCTGGAACATAGACCTCAACTCATCCTGGAACATAGACCTCAACCCATCCTGGAATATAACCCTCAACCCATCCTGGAATATAACCCTCAACCCATCCTGGAATATAACCCTCAACCCATCCTGGAACATAGTCCTCAACCCATCCTGGAACATAGACCTCAACCCATCCTGGAACATGGCCCTCAACCCATCCTGGAACATGGCCCTCAACCCACTTGTCCCAAGTCACCTCTCGAGACATGCATGCAAGATTATATTGTTACTATTATGTGATTCCATTTTGGTTCCCTGTAACATACTGCATTTTTGTTAATGTTGCATTTCCTTTGAAGGACGTTTTGATCATTCCCAGTTTAATTTTCCAGACAGTTTTACTATCAGTAGTTTGCCATTGCCATCTGAACGAGAAGTCAACGTTTAAGTCCAACTTAATGCCTTATAAAAACGAAGTGATTATACGCAGCGCGCTGTGAATAACGCTCAGTGTTATTCACAGTCGCGGTTGGTCACATGACGTTTACAACCGTCGACGATTGGTCACAACAGGTGACGTTTATGTTTGAAAATGGCGAGAAAAAGGAGCACGAAGACGAATTATGTTTCCTCAAGTAGTAGTAGTAGTAGTAGTAGTAGTAGTAGTAGTAGTAGTAGTAGTAGTAGTAGTAGTAGTAGTAGTAGTAGTAGTAGTAGTAGTAGTAGTAGTAGTAGTAGTAGTAGTACAGGAAAGTGGGCAATCTTCCGAATAACGGTTCCAAATTATTTATTGTAAAAAGTATCCCTTATAGGGCCTCATTAGGTGATATAATAAAAGAATGTTAAATATATAGAACTTAGATTGAAATAAAGAATCATATAATTGAATGTGATGTCGATCACTTACGGTTGAGTGTTTGGTGGATTGCTAGACCAATCGATTGATGCAATAAACGTTTCTGAGCCCGGATGGCCCTCACTGTCGTCGGAGTATATATCCATATCTTGTACTACTTGTCTTATCTTGTGTATGTCCCATCTGTCTGCTCTCATTATTTTTCTCATTCGCAGCGCGCTGTGAATAACGCCTCCCTTATAATAAAATAAAAAATAAATATTGAAATAAACGAATGATTGTTCTAAATTATATAAAAAGAAATTGCAATGACAGTATGAAGTTTATTATAGGTCTCGTTAGGAATACAGATCTACGGATCTCCGGGGATCTCAAATGAACTAAATCGTTACTTAAAATTACAATTACAGTTGAAATAGATCTTCTGTGGTAATGAACATCGAAGGATGAATCGATACCATTCGATTTGTTCATTAACTCGACTTTGATTGCTGGGCTGACTGCACAGAATTAAAGGTAATATATAGTTAAGGAATGTAATTTTGTCTTTTTTATACATTCTATTTAGATGTATGTTGCTCCGCAGGGCTAGTATTTAGTGTCAAGAGTTTCGTGCTCCGTACAACGTTATTTGTTAATATATTCTGTAACATTTATAATACAATTCACGGCGGTATGTTGTGATATTTTAAATATTACATTAGTTGTGTATATGTTGTTTGTGATGTATATTGCATTAGTTGTGTATGAGTTGTTTGTGATGTTCATTACATTAGTTGTGTATTGTTTGTGATGTACATTTCATATGTTGTTTATGATGTATATTACATATGTTGTTTGTGATGTATATTACATATGTTGTTTGTGATGTATATTACATATGTTGTTTGTGATGTGTATTACATATATTGTTTGTGATGTATATTACATATGTTGCTTGTGATGTGTATTACATATGCTGTTTGTGATGTACATTACATTAGTCGCGTATGTATTGTTTGTGATGTATATTACATATGTTGTTTGTGATGTGTATTACATATGTTGCTTGTGACGTATATTACATATGGTGTTTGTGATGTATATTACATATGCTGTTTGTGATGTATATTACATATGTTGTTTGTGATGTATATTACATATGTTGTTTGTGATGTATATTACATATGTTGTTTGTGATGTGTATTACATATGTTGTTTGCGATATATATTACATGTGTTGTTTGTGATGTATATTACATATGTTGTATGTGATGTATATTACATGTGTTGCTTGTGATGTATATTACATAAGTTGTTTGTGATGTATATTACATATGTTGCTTGTGATGTATATTACATAAGTTGTTTGTGATGTATATTACATATGTTTCTTGTGATGTATATTACATATGTTGCTTGTGATGTATATTACATAAGTTGTTTGTGATGTATATTACATATGTTGCTTGTGATGTATATTACATAAGTTGTTTGTGATGTATATTACATATGTCGCTTGTGATGTATATTGCATAAGTTGTTTGTGATGTATATTACATATGTTGTTTGTGATGTATATTACATATGCTGTTTGTGATGTATATTACATATGTTGTCTGTGATGTGTATTACATATGCTGTTTGTGAAGTATATTGCAAATGTTGCTTGTGATGTATATTACATAAGTTGTTTGTGATGTATATTACATATGTTGCTTGTGATGTATATTACATAAGTTGTTTGTGATGTATATTACATATGTTGCTTGTGATGTATATTACATAAGTTGTTTGTGATGTATATTACATATGCTGTTTGTGATGTATATTACATATGTTGTTTGTGATGTATATTACATATGTTGTTTGTGATGTATATTACATATGCTGTTTGTGATGTATATTACATTGGTTGTGTATGTGTTGTTGGTGATGTATATTATATTGGTTGTATATATTTTGTTTGTAATGTACATATATGTAATTATTTGTTATGCGTTGCACTAAAATCACATATTTTTATCCTACAGTCTTCAGTTGTATGATGCACCGTATGTGAATGTAATACAAAATATTCTGTATTTTATAGATTTTGTAATAATGCTATTCTCGGACAGATGAATGCACCCTTTCGACAATGATTGCTAATACTGTTGCTCAGTACCGTTCAGATTCATTGAATATAGAATTAAGTTTATGGTAAATTTGTTGTCATCAATTACAAAGCTAATGGACTAAACATTAATTGACAGTTTTGGGGGACAAGGGTTCATACACTTAAATCTCTTGGCACATCGGAGGGAACCTATCTGCCAATCAACAACCATAATTTCAAATGCAGAGTAGTTTGGATAAAGATATGTGAGTTGAGTTAATAACCGACATCACAACTTTCAGGATATTCCCATACCTGCTCCGTCCTCATCGGCAACAGCCAGGGAAGAGTCACAATGTTAATGGTACAAGTAGCAGTCGGATTATAAGCCCGTCTGGCTTTTCCTCGGATTTCTGAGTGCTGGTCAGATCCTCTGGTCACTTCCTGCAACGCCATTCTCTCCAAGCCGTGAAGATCTATCTGTTCGTCTGCACTATACACACGATTACAAAGGGCCCCGACTATAATTGCCATATCATGCACCAGTACCCCACCAAATGGTGCAGACTCAGTCAATCTCCCCACTTGCTCTTTCCCCACCACACCAGCATGCTCAATGGAAAAAAAAATTCCAACAGATATTATATGTTTTTATTGTTGAATCGAAGCCTGCCACTCTGCCCAAAGAATGCCCATCTTCACCTTCCTCATCATATTTTATGAGCCCGTTACAATCACGACATGCGAGTACTGTTTGTCCTCCAGCCAGAGGAATGAAACCGTGACCTTCTCCACTTCCATTCTCAGACTACATGTTGTGGTATCATATGCCAGGCTCTCCTGCACCAAACACCGTCTACCAACCTTCACCACGAACACCCAGGCACTTATTTTACCTCTTTGCACATAGCCATCCGTGAAAATAATATTTCTTATAATCAATGCAAAATGAGCATTGGATTTTAATCTGCTTGTAATGAACTACCTAAACCTGCAGATAAAACATTACGAGCCTACACCTAACATCAGTTATTGCTGTATGTGCTGGACCGAATCATGGCGTAGTTACAGTCTAATATGCCCCTCAGCAGATGTAAAGTTCCAGTAATAGTTTTGCACACCCGTTGATTTCTGTGCGTGGAGAGGAGAAGTAGAACTTTATAATACAATCCCCGTCAAGATGGAACTTCAGTACTGGATAGAGAGAAAACTATCTACAATAAGCTGACCCAAATAGATGAAAGCCCTGTTCAGAGCTCAGACGACATAAACGCCAATGCATCGGACTTAAGAGATAAACTCTCAGTCTTCCAGAGGATTTTCAAGTGACCCACAATCAATGCACACAATGACACATTGTTGACAAATGCTGTCTCCATTTCAGTCTGCAAGTAATCATTAAGAGAAAACTGTGATCTTTATCATAGAAAAATCGCGAGGTATATCTTATAAAGATGCTATTTTTATTATAGAAAAGAGTCTTATTCATTATGTAAACCAGAATTTTACTAATTTAAAAACTGTGATATTTGTAAACGAAAAGTGTGATCTTTATTATAGAACGGTGATATCTTTGTAACAGACAACCGTGATGTTAAATACAAAAATAATGATGTTTACCATAGAAACGTTATCTTCGTAATTGGCAACTGCTAGATTCATAATAGAAAACTACTATCTTCATCACAGGAACATGGGATCTTTATCATATAAAAAAAAAAAAAATATTAATATTAATTAATAACTGAGAATTGTGATCTTCGTCATAGAGAACTGTGATCTTCATCATTTAGACCTGTGATATTCATCACAGAGAACTGTGATCTACATGTTAGAAACTTATGTTCTTCATCACTAAAACATGGTCTTCATCATTTAAAACTGTGATCTTCATTTAAAATTGTAATCGTCATCACTGTAAGGTCTTCATCCAAAATAAAAACAAAAAACTTTTGTCGTCATCATAAAAAACTATGATTTTTATCATTAAAAAAAAACTGATCTTTATCATAGACAACTATGATCTTTATCATAGAGAAATATGATATTTATCATAGAGAACTGTGATCTTTATCATATAAATCTGCGCTATTTAATAAAGAAAACATCAGTCGTTCATAATAGAAATAGGTCACAACCGACAATATAATCTCTTACAAAAGATCAGAATAGATTAAACAGATCTTTGTGTAGTGGCGATGACTCCTTTGCCGACCAGTTGCCTTCTACACTCCTACCGAGATATAGTTAAGTTAGTTGCATATCCTTTACAGGACGTCGCAGTCAACGCCGGCATTAATTTTTACTGCTTGTGATTTCTTGCAAGTTTACGGCCAGTAGTTTGCCATTGCTTTCTGAAAGACAGGCACTCATAACATTGTATAAAAACCAAAGCAAGACTTTCTGCTTGCAAAATGCGCACAGCTGTGTTTCGAACGCGGCATTGCAGGATTACGAATCACATTCGTAACCACTTCGCAACAGAGCCGCTACAACTTACAGTAACGAATGTAAATAAATATCAACAAATGTTTTCCTGTTGTGAATTTGAATAAGAAAGACACACCATAGATTGTACGATTTATTGCCTGGCATATTTCACTGCATCTTGTCAATTTAAAATTATCATGGTAAACAATTGATATTACTGTATGAACATGTATATATGTCAGATTGAACGATGTATCTAGTTATTTTACTCTACGCTGTGTGACTTCTGCAGTATGTACCTAACGAGATGCAGCGAAATATGCCAGGCAATAAATCGTACAATCTATGGTTTGTGTCTTCGTTAGTAAATAAATATGACATGAACCAACTTCATTCCACCAAAAATGGAATGGAGCACATGAATATGAAACTGCTACTTGTATTATTGACAGTAACATGGGTGGTTGAGCACTAACGTGGGAGGAGAAGAAGAAGAAGAAGAAGAAGAAGAAGAAGAAGAAGAAGAAGAAGAAGAAGAAGAAGAAGAAGAAGAAGAAGAAGAAGAAGAAGAAGAAGAAGAAGAAGAAGATGAAGAAGAAGAAGAAGAAGAATAAGAAGAAGAGAAGAAGAAGAAGAAAGAAGAAGAAGAAGAAGAAAAGAAGAAGAAGAAGAAGAAGAAGAAGAAGAAGAAGAAGAAGAAGAAGAAGAAGAAGAAGAAGAAGAAGAAGAAGAAGAAGAAGAAAAGAAGAAGAAGAAGAAGAAGAAGAAGAAGAAGAAGAAGAAGAAGAAGAAGAAGAAGAAGAAGAAGAAGAAGAAGAAGAAGAAGAAGAAGAAGAAGAAGAAGAAGAAGAAGAAGAAGAAGAAGAAGAAGAAGAAGAAGAAGAAGAAGAAGAAGAAGAAGAAGAAGAAGAAGAAGAAGAAGAAGAAGAAGAAGAAGAAGAAGAAGAAAAAAAAAGATAGTAAGAGATCCTGACTGCTATGCAACATAAATGTGATATCTTTACTAAGGAAGATTTCTAATTTTAAAGAGAGAATTGAAATGCAGTTCCAAACATTGAAAATATCGCATAGTTCATATAGATTTCACGTTTTTATCATATAAAATTAATAGTTTTATAATAGAAAAATTACTATCTTCGCTAAAAAAAAAACGTGGGGCATATATTAGTGAACATAACTGTCTTGATAATAAAAAACTGCAACAATTATCACAAAACAGTATTGTTTATCACGTGAAAATGTGGTAATTGTCAAAATTATTCCTCACCATCATCATGTGAGCTGCCGACTGACATAAATATTCATGCACCTTCACAGATCTTTTCTCCTAATCTTCTGGATTAAATCTTTTCATGATAATCATCATGCCACCGTTATAGAACATCAAGAATTTCTCTCGGCCTGCCCTTGCCCCTTTTGTCTCTCCTGCCACTGATCTTATCAATGGTCACTATTTTTTCCAGTTCCTCTATTCTCATTATATGACCTAGCAGTTCCTCTGTTCTCATTACATGAACTAGCAGTTCCTCTGTTCTCATTACATGAACTAGCAGTTCCTCTATTCTCATTACATGACCTAGAATATCCTCTTTTCTCATGACATGACCTAGCATTTCCTCTATTCTCACTACACGACTTAGTAGTTCCTCTATTCTCATGACATGACCTAGTAGTTCCTCTATTCTAATGATATGACGTAGCAGTTCCTCTGTTCTCAAGACGTGACCTAGCAGTTCCTCTATTCCCATGACATGACCTAGCAGTTCTTCTATTCTCATGACCTAGCAGCACCGTTCGCCTCCTTCTTGTATGTGTGTATCATGTTCTACTATCGTTTACTTTTTCCAGGCAATTGTTATTAGTTGCTCTGTCAGTTCGCGGTATTCGCAACAAGGCGTATATATTACATCGCCGTTACCTTCAAGCACTTCCTAATCTCTTTATTCACGGTTCATGTTTGACTTCCATACTATATCTCCGTTGCCCACAAGCACTTCCTAATCTCTTCATTCACGGTTCATGTTTGACTTACATACCATATCTCCGTTGCCCACAAGCACTTCCAAATCTCTTCATTCACGGTTCATGTTTGACTTCCATACTATATCTCCGTTACCCACAAGCACTTCCTAATCTCTTCATTCACATTTCGTAGTTGTCTGCCATACAACAGAGCATGTTCTGTGTAACATTTGAGTACGCATGGAACATGGATAATTATCAGATAAAGATATACTAATCGTTTTATGTCAGTGGCAAATTTAGGATAAAAGAATAATTATCGGTCTGTACCATGAACAATTATCACATGAGATTATTGTTTGCAGTTAAAACTTGCGGTCTATACCGTAAACAGGTATGGTAAACAAATGCAGTATATACTATAGATCACAGCAGTACTTATCACACAGACTTGAGTGTGTTCTTTACCACAAAAAACTGTTTTCTATATCATTAAAAGAAAATTGCCGTCTTTGCCAAAAGGAAACCGCAAACTACCATCAAATATTTCCCTAGCCATAAAATAAACAGTGGCATCTTCTATAGAGAAATGTCGGCTTTCCGATTGAAATCTAAACATCGGCATTTGCAGCATAAAACTGCGGACTGGGTCGAAGTTCGGGAAGATTATATTTCCAGATAAGGAGCTGTTAGAACTCCGACGGTATGGCTACTCATCGGCTGGATGGTCATCTTTCCCGTTGTCGACATAGTTGGGAAAGATAGAATTCGTGAGAAAAATGACGCATTCGCTTATCTTTACTGCGGAGGAGGTTTTTGTTCTGTGCTAGTACACGAGGTACCATCGATCTTCCAACCAGAACATGAAGAGCATTAGGGAGCTGTAAAGGCCAGAAAGATAAGACAGATTGTTACTGCAGAAGGATGTAACAGTATATAATGAAACATAAATAACTGTTTAAATCCTGAAGACACACAATAAACAGAAACATATCCGGCATAGACCTCAGTTTACGTAAAGACAATAATAATAGTAGGAGAAAAATTGGTAATAATAATGTAAGCGTGCCGGTCTCTCTGGCTGTGGGGTTACAACACTTTCTCTCTGTAATCCCGTTTATCACGCAGAGTCTCGTAGCGGAGCGAGAGCTGAGGCGGTTCGACCCCCGCTCGTGACTCGCGGGATACTGAGCCGGCCGCTCAGAAAGCAATGGCAAACTACTGAGCGTAATCTTGCCAAGAGAACAACATACAGCTGAAAGATGCTGGTGTTGACAGCTAAGTCCTGTAAAGGATATGCTAAAAAAAAAAAAAAAAAAATGTAAGCGTATAAATGTAAACTAAGATAAATATAACTAAAATAAGAAATAATAAAAAACAATACGATTGTTCGACGTTTCGGTAGTTGGTTACCTTTGCCAAGAACAAAACAAACATATATGTCAGAAAATTAATATGAAATTAATATACAATATATGCACTAGGAATATTTACAAAGGGAAAGGTGAGGAGCGAGTAAGCAAGGAAACAACAATCATCCAGTGGCTTGTCCCATTAGAACATTCTGCACATAAGAGTCTTCGAAACTTCTCGCTATTAAAATAACGTTTCAAAGGAAGGTAAGATGATCCAGTTCAATGCACAGGATTTTATCTTATGTGGCCCGGTCTCAATACGCAAGGCGTTCTACCGAAAGTGAAGCGCAAAGTACGAACTACAGGGCTCCAGCGACGATGCCAAGGAGTCTGCGAGAAAATTGCAATCGTGACCCGAACGACGTGGCCCGGAATCGAACCCACAATCTTCGTAGAGCGGGTAAGCGGCTAAACCACTTCACCACGGTGACTCCCTCTAACACAAACCAGTGGTCCTGCCTCTGTTGTTGTCACGTGTACATTATCTATCTCATTGTTGATTTCTCATTCTCCATCTCCCCTCTGCACCTTTCCCCATAATGATCTTATACAGATATTCACATCATTTTGCATGGCCAAAATATGTCATATTCCCGTTTAAATTTTTTTTTTAAACCAATCTTCTCCAGCAACGTATTCTTCTCGGATAGATTATTCTTCTCGGATAGATCTGTTCGGTCGCTTCTTCGTCCAATATATTGTTAATTTGTTTTAATAAGCTATCTTCTAAAACAATGCATTCTTGTTGGATCGGTCTGTTCGGTCCCCTCTTCGTCCAATAAATTGTTAATTTGTTTTATAAACCAATCTTCTCCAACAATGTATTCTTTTTTGGATAGATCTGTTCGGTTTTCTCTTCGTCCAATAAATTGTTAATTTGTTTTATTAACCAATCTTCTCCAACAATGTATTCTTTTGGATATATATCTTCAGTCTCTTCTTCGTCCAAAAACTTAATTTCTTTTTCTCAGCCCCACTATGTACTTTTCAGCCCATTGTGGCCCATCAAGGCCTGTCTGACAGTGTTAAGGGATAGTGATTTGGAGATAAGAGTTTGCAGTTTGGATGACCGTCTCTGCACACTAGCAGAATCAAGTGCAGATAAATCTACACTTTGATTTAGCCAAATAAATAAACACTTTGATCTTAGCCCAAAGGCAGAGAAGCGATACTTTTCTGTAACACTTATATTTAATGGCACAAAAATGTTTTTGAGTTGATTTGTTCAGTGCCCAAGTTTCACACCCGTATGATGTGGCGAAGGGGTTTCAGAGATAATTTGTAATCCCTCATACTGCGTTTGAAACACAACTGCAGTGGATTTGGCAGAAGACCGCATTGCGTTGGTTTCCATACAATGGTATGAGTGCCGGCCGTTCAGAAAGTAATGGTCAACTACTAAACGTAAACTGGTCAAGAAATCACTAACAATCAACACCAAAACATGCTGGGGTTCAC
This sequence comes from Cepaea hortensis, assembly GCA_963921405.1. Classification (NCBI taxonomy): domain Eukaryota; kingdom Metazoa; phylum Mollusca; class Gastropoda; order Stylommatophora; family Helicidae; genus Cepaea; species Cepaea hortensis. The sequence goes on from OY992893.1 coordinate 78,915,873, forward strand.
TGCAATATCCAGTAAAGGATATAAAAGAAATGTTGCTACAGTAACTACACATGCTATCAGTTGTATGGCTTTTGTTGTCCTATTTGTTCCAATCCATAAAGAGTTTAATTGATGTAATGTTTGCGGAGAAATGTTTGTGCTCCATTTAATATGTGTCATGGCGTTATTATTGCGGGTCAGCAGTGAATCTAGACACTGAAGACTGCTCATTTTCAGTAATTTTTCTTAATTAATAACAATATGTTGACATATTTGTTTTATCTGGTGTCATTATTTTTGTTTCTCGTTGTGCTGAGATAGAAATGATGCTTTTCACTGTGTTCTTGCACTGGCTTTGTTAGTTTCTCATTTGTCTTTTGTCTTGTTGTTTGTAATGTTGTGTCAACGTTGATGTAATTATTTTCTTCCGTTTACGAAGGGAATCATATTGTTCCGTGTCAATATTTATTTCAACATTCCTCATGGTGTTTTCATTATGTAAGTTTAATATGGAAAAGCAGTTTCTAATATTCCTCATGATATTTTCTGTATATAAGTTAAATGTGAAAATATAGTCTCTAACATTCCTCAAGATGTTTTCTGTATAAAAGTTAAATATCGCTGTTGCCATTACATAATATTATATATGGAGATACACTTTCTAGTATTTCTCATGCTGTTTTCTGTAAATGAAATACATATGTTAATAGTTTATAATATTCCTCATGCTGTTTTCTGTAAATGAAATACATATGTTAATAGTTTATAATATTCCTCATGCTGTTTTCTGTAAATGAAATACATATGTTAATAGTTTATAATATTCCTCATGCTGTTTCTGTATATAAAATGCAGATGTGAATAGTTTGTAATATTCGCCATGCTGTTTTCTGTACATAAAATACACATATTAATTGTCTATACTATTCCACATGCTGTTTTCTGTACATAAAATGCAGACGTTAATAGTTTATAGTATTCCCCATGATGTGTTCTGTAAATAAAATACAGATGTTAATAGTTTAATTATATAGGGTGTATTTTTAATGACTGTGCAGTGTTTGAAAATATTGCCTGTCCAAAATTATATTTACCTATTATGTTGCATGAACTTTACATAGGGTGAATACAAAACATAGACAGGAAATAGTTTCAAACACTGCACTGTCATTAAAAATACACTCTATATTTCCCATGCTGTTTTCTGTACATAAAATACAGATGTTAATAGTTTATTATATTCCCCATGCTGTGCTCTGTACACAAAATACAGATGTTAACAGTGCTGTTTTCCGTATATAAAATACAGAAGTTAATAGTTTATAATATTCCTCTTGCTGTTTTCTGTAAATAAAATGCATTAGTTAATAGTTTATAATATTCCCATTGCTAATTTCTGTACATAAAATGCACAAGTTAATAGTTTATAATATTCCCATTGCTGTTTTCTGTAAATAAAATGCATAAGTTAATAGTTTATAATATTCCCATTGCTGTTTTCTGTAAATAAAATGCATAAGTTAATAGTTTATAGTATTCCCCTTGCTATTTTCTGCAAATAAAATGCATTAGTTAATAGTTTATAATATTCCTTATTCTGTTTTCGATGATGTGATCTTGCTGCATGTTCTTTACAGGACGTTGCGATCAACTCCAGGTTAGATTTAAACTGCAAATTTACGTTTAGTAGTTTCTCATTGCTTTCTGAACAAGAAGTCCAACTTAGCCTCGTGTGGAGTGATCCCACTACCTCGCGATCAGAGCACAGGAAGTAAAAACACCAGCGCAATACAAGTAAATCACTCAGCCACGTAGACATGTTCTCTGTATATAAGCTACATATGTTTTCTGTATATAAGCTACATATGTTTTCTGTATATAAGCTACATATGTTTCCTGTATATAAGCTACATATGTTTTCTGTATAAAAGCTACACATGTTTTCTGTATATAAGCTACATATGTTTTCTGTATATAAGCTACATATGTTTCCTGTATATAAGCTACATATGTTTTCTGTATAAAAGATACACATGTTTTCTGTATATAAGCTACATATGTTTCCTGTTTATAAGCTACATATGTTTTCTGTATAAAAGATACACATGTTTTCTGTATAAAAGCTACACATGTTTCCTGTATATAAGCTACATATGTTTTCTGTATATAAGCTACATATGTTTCCTGTATATAAGCTACATATGTTTCCTGTATATAAGCTACATATGTTTTCTGTATAAAAGCACATATGTTTTCTGTATATAAGCTACACATGTTTTCTGTATATAAGCTACACATGTTTTCTTTATATAAGCTAAATATGTTTTCTGCATATAAGCTACATATAAAAATACCGTTAGATTAGACCTTCAGTAATATAAATTTCACAGCACAGTAAGCACGAGGATTCCGATCGTCAGAAGTGTCCATTGCGAGCGAATGTTTCGGCGTTTTTAACTCTTGACATGCATTTTTCAATATCTAAATCCAGCCTGGAAATAGCCTCTTATATTAATCATACTGTTTTCAGTGTATAAGTTAATCATGCAATAAATATGCAGATAAGGGCGAAGTACGTATAAGATTTCCGGAGTGCTATGAAGTCGGTTCTTGACTTAACTCAGATCAATTCGGCTCTTAAACACGCTAATTCACAATAATAATAATAATATTAATAATAATAATAATAATAAAACTATTAATAATAGTAATAATTATAATAATAATAGTAGTAGTTGTAGTAATCGTAGTAATAGTAGCAGTATTAATAACACTAGTAGTTAAAATAATAATAATAATAGTAGTATAGTAGCAGTTATAATAACTTGTATTATATACAATAATATACAACAATAATAATAGTTATAATAGTAGTAGTAGTAATAGTAATAGTAATTTTAGTATTAATACTACTACTACTACTACTACTACTACTACTACTACTACTACTACTACTACTACTACTACTACTACTACTACTACTACTACTACTACTACTAATAATAATAATAATAATAATAGTAGTAGTAATAGTAATAATGATAATAATATAAATAGTGGTAGTAGTAGTTGTTGTAGTAGTAGTATAGTAGTAGTAGTAATAATATTAAAATTAGTATTAGTAATTGTGACGATCCTAAGACTCCTGTCGTGTTTAATGTGCGATGGGATTTGTATAAGTAGAGTCTTACAGCATTTCGACATGTAATTTATAAATAAATAAATACACGAAGGAGTCATTAAAATGTCATGAAATCGAGTAGGATGAAACATGTGTTTTCAAAGGCTTCTGCTGGCGATGGTTTGCCTCTATCATCAAACTGCGACCTTTTGTTTCTATGCGTGTTCGCCAAGATCTGTAGGTTACCTTTCGTCTGTGAGAATAAACAAATGATGGCAAATACCTTGAATTGCGTCGGTGTGTGATGGAGATCCCAAAGGGGAAGTCAAGAATAGCAACATTGCTAGCCTCCAGAACATGGCGTAACAGGCGACTTAGGTGGGTTGATTTGAGACTGGCTAGCTGCCACCGTAGAAAAAAATAAAGAATATCCATGCCAACATCCAACCAGCCATGAGCTGGCCTACAGTTGGATGGAATTGGTGATTGGAGACATATACTCAACAGGCTGTCATAAGAGAAGAAGAAGAAGAAGAAGAAGAAGGAGAAGGAGGAGAAGGAGGAGGAGGAGGAGGTGCAGCAGCAGCAGAAGAAGAAGAAGAAGAAGAAGAAGAAGAAGAAGAAGAAGAAGAAGAAGAAGAAGAAGAAGAAGAAGAAGAAGGAGGAGGAGGAGGAGGAGGAGGAGGAGCAGCAGCAGCAGCAGCAGCAGCAGCAGCAGAAGAAGAAGAAGAAGAAGAAGAAGAAGAAGAAGAAGAAGAAGAAGAAGAAGAAGAAGAAGAAGAAGAAGAAGAAGAAGAAGAAGAAGAAGAAGAAGAAGAAGGCAATAATAATACGTAGAGAACAAGAAAATAATCTCCCGTCTCTGTATATATCTTCTCCTCATCCTGTTAAATCCTTTTATGAGCACGAGTCTCCAAGAACATAAAACCGGTATTTGTATACAAAACACCTTGTAAAACTAAGTCCTACAAGAAACAAATAAAAATCATAAGCTGATTGGAGAAATTAGACGTAGACAGTCAACATATTTGGTCACGTTATGAGTAGAAATAAATTGGAGAACTTTGTGACAACTGGCAAGATTTAGGGGAAGAGAACAAGGGGAAGGCAGAGAAGTAAATACCTGGATGGCTTGGCCTCGTGGTATGGTCGAGAATGGAACACAGAGCTGACCGACGACTCTGATGATCGAGTCAGATGGCGAAACATGACCGCCCACGCTTATCCATTGTAAAACCAGTGTTTATAAACATGACACCTGGTAAAACCAGTGTTTGTATGCATGACACGCTGTGATACCATTGTTGTATACCTGTATTATACATTATATCTGAACTTCCTGCCTGGTTAAGTTAGTTGCATATCCTTTACAGGACGTCACATACATCCCCAGCATTTTTTGACTGTTTGTGATTTTTTGGCAAGTTTATGTTCAGTAGCTTGTCACTGCTTTCAGAACTACCGGCTCTCATATTATATTATTAAAACTAACGCAAGGCAGTCTGCTGCCACATCGCCCTTTGTTATGTTTCGAACGCTTTTTGCGGGATTACGAATTTCAACGTAAACATTGGCTAATCACAAAAAATCAAAATATCCTGGGACTGATTGTGACGTCCTTTAAAGGACATGCAGATAACTGTTTAGGTTGCTATTGCTTTCTGAACAACCGATGCTCCTACGATCAAATTCAACGCAAGGCGCTCTACTTCCAAATCGTTTGAGTGTAGTTTCGAACCTTCCACTCTGTATGTCAAAAAATTATGAATCAGCATTCACTACCCCGTCCAAACCTTGATCTTGTTTTACATCAGGAATATTCCGAGTAACTAATGACGATTGCCTGAAAGAGGCTAATGAAACTAGAACATTGCATACAACAATAAGAAAGAGACATATAGCTCAATAAGAAAGAGACATACAGCTCAATAAGAAAGAGACAAACAGCTCAATAAGACAGAGACAAACAGCTCAATAAGAAAGAGACAAACAGCTTTCTGTTGCCATGTGATGAGAAGAGAGGTATCGGATAACATTGTGCCGACCGGAAAGATCGAGGGGAAGAGAGACAGAGGCCGACCAAGAGAAATGATACATGATGGATTTAGACGGTGAGATTGGTGAATATCAGAAGCAGAGTAGATCAAGAACACCAAAGACCGAGATATGTGGAGAGACATGAACGCTAACGCCAGGTGGCATGGCACTTGATTATGATGATGATGATGATGATGATGATGATGATGATGATGATGATATTCCGACCTAATTCTTGTGACCTCTTGTCACGTTTTTCTCTCGTCTTACATCGTATTTTCTTTAACAAACTTAAAAAAGTGCGTTAAACGACAGGGCACCCCTGTTGAGTTTCTATTTGAAACCAACATGAATACCTCATCATCCCTCACCTCTGTAAATTCTGAGCATATATTTCCTTTCACCGCCAGTCTATTTACAGCAGTGCCGGCGCAGCCTTATAGAAATGCTGTAATAAAATCGATGCAAGGAAAACACGCAACGGATAAAGAGACTGCAAAAACGTTACTATTCATACAGCGTCCCAAACCACGTAATCAATTATCGATAATGAGAAAGGAAATTGAATACCTGGATTAATAATTAGATTCGGCTGCCCTCGCGGTTGAAATCCTGGCAAGCAATCAACGTATATTGATGCGCATGCTCGGTAAGTTTAACATAATGTGGGCGAAATGATAATAGGATATAGGAAAATTAACAGAAGAATTGGACAGTGTTCTCAAAATTTAACACAACGGTCTTGTGTTCGAGTCATTAAGAGAGAAGTGAAGACATTTTTGTCGTGAAGAGGTTGTACAAGTACGTAAGGGAAACGGTATTGAATAACGTTCCTTAAATAGAGGTAATGAAACTGTATGTTAGTTTAAAGGCGAGAGAATGTCGGGCGAATAGCGTTAGCACCAATTTTAGTAACAGTAGTAAGAATTGGCCGGTCTCTCTGGTATGGAGGTTACACGACTTTCTCCGTAATCTCGTATACTTTCGTATGTAACGTGAGTTTGCTCGAGAATTGGTAGCTGTTCTCTCCGCGTCGGTATCTTACGGGGTATTGAGCCGGTCGCTCAGAAAGCAATGGCAAACTACTGAGCGTAATCTTGCTCAATCAAGAAATCAACAATCAGCTGAAAGATGCTGATGTTGACAGCGATGCCCTGTAAAGGATATGCGGAAAAAAAGTAAGAATTGGCCGGCTCCGGGGCGAGGGAGATCTGACGCAGCTCGTAATCCCGCAAACCGCATTCAAACTACAGCTGCGGGCGATTTGGCAGCAGACCGCCTTGCGTTGGTTTCATTAAATGGTATGCATACCAGCCGTTCAGAAAACAATGGCAAACTATTGAACGTAATCTTGCCAAGAAATCATAAACAACCAAATAATGCAGGAGTTGACTGCAACGTCCTGTAAATGATATGCAGCTATATTTAACATTGGTAATAAGGGCAAGTCTAACATAATAGCAACAACAGGCCACCTGGCATTGACAATAATAACTGACAATTTTAAGAAGAATAGTAACAACAGCAATTATATCAAAAATATTATAATAACAAGTCTTTCAAGAATATTAACACCAATTTAGCAATAATAGTAAGAAGGGCAAGTCTAACCAAACTATCACCAACAGCAGATCTAGCAAACAATAGTACTATCTACAATTTTTACCAGAATAGTAACAACAGCAAATCTAAGCAAAACAACAGTAACAAAAGTAAAAACAGTAAACCCAACAAGAAAATTTGCAGCTACAATTTTAACCAGAATAGTAACAACATCATACCTATTAAAACAGTAACATAAGTCAAAACAGTAAATCCAACAAGAAAATTAGCAACTACAATTTTTACCAGAATAGTAACAACAGCATGTCTAAAAAAAACAACAGCAACAAAAGTAAAAACAGTAAATGTGACAAGAAAATTAGTGGCTATAATTTGAAGCAAAATAGTAACACAGCAATTATATCAACATGAGCAATAATAGCAAGTCTTTCGAGAATTTTAAGAAAATACAGTTTAACAAGAATAATAACAATAGCATGTGAATCGGAAATATTAACAACATGAAATCTAATACTTGTTTACAATGACAAGTCTGACGAGGATAGCAACCACTACAATATTAACACGAATAGTGAAAAGAAGAAGAAGCGAGTGTAAACAAGAGAAGTAACAATAGCAAGTCTAAAAAAACTAGTAATAACAACACCTCAACACCGCAAGTTACAAAAGGAACCTGATGAGATGAGATGAACTAGAGCGAGTCTAACAGAAACAGTACAAACTTAAAAAAGTCGCTTAAAAGTCGACAGGGTCGACTTCATTGCACCGGGAGTTTATCCCATATGGCTCGGTCTCTTTCCGCAGTACGGAAAGCGTCGCACAAAGCACGAACTCCGTAGCTTTTGGCGACGACCCATGGGAGTCTCCGAAACATTTAACTCGTAAACCGAAGGACACGGCCCGGAATCGAACCCACAACCTTCGGCTCACGAGTCAAACGTCATACGGCTTGACCACTTCGCCACAGAGACTCCACCTATTTTGCGGTGTGACAGTGGAACTAAAATGAACTAACTAGGAAGAATTTGGTAGAACAGAGATGTGGTTCATGAGACGAATGTTGGCAATACCATGAACATCTTAAGTATATATTAATTATTGCCCAAAAGGGACCAATGAAATGAGAATATTATATACAACTACAAGAAAGAGAGAAACAACATTCTTTGGTCATATGATGCGAAGAAAGGCATTTTAAAACGTCGTAACAACTGGAAAGATCAGTGGGAAAAGAGGAAGAGGCATACCGAGATACTGATGCTGGATGAACAGAGACGGTGGCATGGGGGATATCAGCAGAACTGTTCCAGAACATCGGTTACTGAAATCTGTTGAGTGACATAAACGTCTATAACAGTTGGCAAGACAAATGGCAAGACAAGATCCCAGACACTGAAGTCCTAGAAAGAGCGTCAATGCCCAGTATCCACACTCTACTAATGAAGAATCAGATTCGCTGGGCTGGTCACTTAACTCGCATGCCAGATCACAGGCTCCCTAAACGAATATTTTACCGCGAGTTGCGTTGTGGTAAACGCTCCCAAGACGGCCAGTGGAAACGCTTTAGAGACACTGAAAATCTCACTGAATGCTTTTGGAATTCATCATGACACCTGGGAGACTGCAGCCAGAGACCGAAATTCATGGCGTGCTTCATTACACAAGGGTGCAGTCACGCGTGAGGCAACCAGGACTGCACGAGCTGTGAAGAAAAGGCAGGACAGAAAAACCACTGCAGGAAATCCTCTAGAAACGCCAAGCATTCTTTGTCCACATTGTCAAAAACATTTCGAGCCAAAATAGGCCTTATCAGCCATTTTAGAACTCACGGCTCCATACTTTCAAACCCACTGGGTGAAATGAATGGTCATCAGCATTCTTGATGGACAAACAACAACAACATAACAGTTGGCAGTGTACAAGATGACGACATCTGATTGACAGATCTGTGCATGCTTGTTTCATAAATGTTGCCTTTGGTCTATCCCTTCCGGCCGTCCAAAGTTTTGTTTCATAAATGTTATCTTTTGTCTGTCCCATCCAGTCTGTCACATTATGTTTTCATTAATGTTGTCTTTGGTTTATCCCTCCCGACCTTCCATAGCAATATTTTTCATAAATGTTGTCTTTGGTCTACCTGTTCCGGCCGTCCACAGTATTTTTTTCATAAATGTTGTCTTATATCTATCCCGGCGGAACTTTCACAATATTGTTTCATAAATGTTGTCTTTGGTCTATTCCTTCCGACCTTACACTGTACTGTTTCATAAATTTGGTCTTTGGTTTATCTATTCCGACCTTCCAAAGTGTTGTTTCATAAATATGGTTTTTGATCTTTCCCTTTCGAATTTCCCTCAATATTGGTTCATACATTTTGCCATTGGTCTATCCTTTCCGACCTTTCACAGTATTGGTGTATAAATGTGTTCTTTGATCTATCCCTTCAGGCCTTCGACAGTGTTGTTTCATAAATGTGAACTTTGGTCTTTCTCTTCCGGTCTTCCACAGTATTGTTTCATAAATGTTGCCTTTGGTCTTTCTCGTCCCATCTTCCACAGTATTGTTTCATAAATGTAGTCTTTGGTCTATCCCTTCTGAAATTTTACAGTATTGTGCCATCCAGTGCTTTCTTTGGAATTAACCGCTGTAGTCCGGTTGTTAGCACTCAACATGCATCTCGGTTCTCATGTTTTCGAATACCCTCGAGGTGATTCTTCAAAACTGACTTGTTCTCCTAACCTGACCCGATCTAAAACAAGTACTGGGTTATTCTCTGCTGTTAAGTAAAGTTGGTCAGTGTGATACGGATTACATCACCCGTCCAGTGCCCATAGTTTTACAAAGATATTAGACTAAGACCATGGACACGATGCGCCTTAAGGCGATGGCATGGGGCCTTTACTTTACTTTTCATTCTGTGTTGTTTCTTTATGTATTAGAATCTTCTTCTTCTTCTTCAGCGTTCCGAGCAATTGAAGTTCTTTGCTGCAGATAAAATCCGTCTCCATTCGTCTCCCTGCTTGACCTTCTCTTGCCCCTCGTTGATTCCAAGTTTCCGATTCCCGATTCCGATTCCATTTCAAAAACAAAACTTCCAAATTCGTCCTCGTCTAACCTGCTTCATCAGCTGTGGTTATAATTGAGGATCGTGGTTTTTGTGGGTTTATTTACCCTAATTCTTGTCTTGTGAGTCCTTTCTCGGACTGGTTATGCATCGTTTGTGTCTGTGACGTCAGCAGTGGTCGGCGGCTATCCTTTGTGCTCTTCTGTTGTTGTGGTTTTCTTTGTTTGTGTAGGCTCCTGGCTCGTCTGGCTGCAGTCCTTATAAGGACTTTTCGTAATCCCCCTCCAGCTGGGGGATCGGTCCGTGGCTGTCCTTTGTGCATGTTTCATCTTGTTTTCTTTGGTGGTGCAGGCTCCTGGCTTTATTGGTTGCAGTCCTTAAAAGAACTTTTTATTTGGTCTTTTTGTCTCCTTTATTGTGTATTTTCTGTAGGAGCTTATCGACGTTTTCATTTTCCTCCTTGTGCCTGTTTTCACTGTTGCGTTTGCGATACTGCTGCCTAAAGTTTTCTTCCTCCGTGGTCAGCCATGGGACGATTTTACCGTCATCTATATAGTACTCGAAGTCGTTCTCACGGTCGTAGAGTACTACTGGGTATACCATCGGTTTCCCCCGGAGTTTCTTAGGCTTCTTCTTTTCTTTTTCTTCCCAGCGCCTTCTGAATTCCTCGCGCTTGAGTTCCTCCTTGTCGACTGGGTATTCTGTGCCTCCTTCAGAGATCCGACGGTATAGTAGTTCCCTCTTGGGCGTTGTGGTTGGGCTGCTAGCTTCAGCTTGCGGTTCAGGCTCGGTCTCTTGGTTTTCTTCTTGCTGTTTCTCTGTGAGTTCTTGTGTGGCTTCTGTTATTTTGTTTTGAAAGAGTCCCATTTCAGCTCTATGCAATTCTCTTTCAGTCTTGATCATTTGTAGGATTTCTTCGTTCTCCTTCTTCATCTCAGCCATGCGCTGAATCTCTTGTTCGATGTCGAGCTGGATTTCTTTCATGTCGGCCAGCAGCTTCTCATTATCGCTGGTCGGAGACGTCGTCAGCAGTGCCTTGACTTGCTTCTTCAACTCGTCTATCTGCTTTTGAAGTTGATCTCTTTCAGCTTGTGCTATACCCGTGGCTGTCTCGCCCCTCTGCATTGCTTCCTTGAATGGTGTCTTTGTGATGATGGCGATCTTTAAGACGTCTCTGTGTCTCTGCAGGTACGGACAGCCCAGGTATCTTGCACCGTGTTTGCCCAGACAGTTGGCGCACTTTCTTCTGTTGTTAGGAGCTCGGAAGTCCGTGTCCAGCTTGGCCAGCGGACACTCCTTGAAGGCGTGGTGATCGGCGCAGTATCGACAAATTTCCGACTTACTGCGACACGTTGCTCTGCTGTGGCCGGCCCTCTGGCATTTTGAACATTGCGTGATTCTTGGTATGAATCTCTCTGGTTGCTGCAGTCTCTTGTTGAGTGATGCTGTGGTCGGCATTTCGCTGCCCTCCGATGTCACCACTGCCAGGGTTGTAGGTATCTTGGAGTAAGTGAGAAGCCGCTCCGCCTTCAAGACTCGGATGTGAAGATTCTCTTCACGTAGCTGCTTCAGGATTTCTTCATCTGTCAGCTCCACCGGAATCCGCTTGACAACCCATCGGACTGTTTTCGAGTCGGTGTTTCCGACTCTGGTGTCTTTCTCCTCCTTCTCTGCTGTCTTGGTTCTTGACTGTGTTGGGCTGTCAATCTTCTCCCTCGTTGTAGCTTCAGATATAGCTGTAGTATCAGGCTCTTTGATGCAGCTAGCAGGTGGGCTCTCAACGTTCTTCTTCTTGTTGTCGGCTCCCACGCTGCACATCTTGGCAACAGCGTGTTTCTTGTTGGATTTTCCACGTGACATTTTCCCGCTGATCAGGCTTCTTGACAGAATAATGCGACTTGACTTGTTAGCGCTCGCAGTGCGAATGATGACGATTCCAAGTGCTTGTAGGTCTGTATATATATTATCTCTCCACCGTCTCTCCACCGTCTTCTTGGTCTACCACGGGGTCTACGTTATTAGAATCTACACCACAACATAATTCCACATTTCACTTTAAAATGAAAATGACAAATGCTAGCAGCTTATTGATGATGATAATGATAGTATTTCAAAATTCAAAAAAAAAAAAAAAAAAAAAAAAAATGTCTGCCCTAAGATTGTGCAGCTCCCCAGCGGATTAAATGATTCCTGGTCATAGATAATCAGAGCATCAAACATCGAGATAAAAACGATACTTCAAGAAATGCAAATGCCTCTAACGATGCGTACAAGAGGCGTAATATCAAAATAAACACAGCAAAGTCGGAAATAATGAGTGCCAGCAGGACAAACGAATAATTCCTTCTCTAGATCAGAAACACAAAACTATGTCACGACAAGAAGTTCGTTTGATGAAGCCGGGTCGTCGCATAAATAAGACAAGGACAAATAAGGTGAAGTTCACAAAGAAAATAGAAAAATTAAAAGTTTAGGAAGTACATAAATTCATGCCATATTTCGCTATTATTTAAACATGCCACATCAATAAATTACACAGGTATTCGTCGCCACTTACAAAAGCGTAAAAAGAAAAATGACTTCTTTCCTCACCTCGTTTTTACTTCTACTTCTTCTTCTTCTTCTTCAGTAGACATTTGAACTCATTTGCTATTCACTAGTATTGTCGTTCGATAGACATTTAAACTAGTTTGCCAATCAGTAGTGTTTACGTTCAGTAGACTTTTGAACTCATTTGTTATTCAATAGTATTGTCGTTCGATAGACATTTAAACTCATTTATCATTCAGTAGTATTGTCGTTCGGTAGATATTTGAACTCATTTGTAATTCAGTAGAATTGTCGTTCGATAGACATTTGAAATCATTCGTTATTCAGTATTGAACTAATTTGCCATACATTATATTTGTCAGTTTGTAGACATTTGAAATCATTTTTCATTCAGTAGAGAGAGAGAGAGAGAGAGAGAGAGAGAGAGAGAGAGAGAGAGAGAGAGAGAGAGAGTAAATTGAAGTACTTGGGTATCACCTTTGACAGGTGTTTGTCTTATAAGGATCATGTGGAGGCTTTGGTGGTGAAGGCTGGTAGGGGACTTACTAATGCATTGAGGGCTACGGCATCAACCGGGGTAGATCAGAGGATGCTGTACAGGCTCTTTCAGCAGTTAATAATTTCTGTCATTGAGTATGGTTTGGGGCTGCTGACAGTATCAAAGAGCCAGCTTGAAAGGTTGGAGCGCATACAGAATGCTGCCATGCGGTTAATCCTGGGGTGCACAAAGGACACACCAATTATATGCACGAGGCATATCCTGGCGCTACTAACAATGACGGATAGGCATTGGGTCCTTCAGGCCAAATGGTACCTGAGAATTGCCGCAGACAGGGATCACCCGCTGCATGCAGCAATGGATATGGTTACGGGTCATAGACTAAGACGAGGCAGGTCCTGGATGGCACATGCAGAACTTTCTATAAGCCAGGTGTGTGATCTAGAGACCATCAATCGCGAAAGAGAGTGGGTTGAAGTTCCGGAAGTGTAATAATAACACGGGTCGTGAGTGCAGAGAATGGGCAGCGGGCCGCACTGAGTTTGAAGTGCAACAGCTGATCCAGAGCAACACACATCAAGGTGACATATAGTCATCTACACAGATGGGTCAGTGGTGAGAAACAGACGTAGTGGCTGGGGCTTTATTGCAAAGGCTAATGGGCGAGTCTTGAAAAAGGAGAGTCTGGCATATGAGACTACGACCTCCAACATGAGAATGGAGGTGGAGGCAGTAACAGCGGCATTCCGGTGGCTAGAGGAGACTACTGCAACACACTTTGTATTCATTCTGGATTCAAAGAGTATGCTTAGCAAGGTGGAGAAAGGAATGTTTCGTGTGGAATGGCTCTCGTCGCTTCAGAGGTCACAGATTGTGAGAGTTGTATGGATATTTTGCCCTGGCCATGCAAGTGTGAAGAGGCTGATAGGCTAGCAGGGAATACACCTCTTGGTGGTAGTTTGCCTATGGACTAGGGGGAGGTGGTCGTGCGCTTGTGGGACCAGGTGGAGAAGGCGGAGGAACAGATTGAGAACCCGTATGTGGAAAGAATTAAGTTGCGGGGAATCGGCAGGGGTTCTGGAAGAATCTCAAAACTGAGAGGGAAGACCAGGAGAACATTTAATCAGATGGCGGTGGGAACGATTAGTAGTAAGACTCTTCGCTGGCTGTTGAACGAGAGGACAGAGCACGTATGGGAATGTCCTGAGTGCAGTGATGTCGGTTCTTGACTCAACTCAACTCAACTCAGTAGAATTGTCGTAATCGTAAATTGTTTAGAGAAATTAGACGTAGATAGTCAAAAATGTTTTGACATGTTATGAGAAAAAAATGAATTGGAGAACTTGGTGACAACTGGCAAGATTGAAGGGAACAAACCAAGGGGAAGACCAAGAAGTAAATACCTGGATGGCTTGGCCATATGGCATGGTCGAGACAGGAACACTGAATTGATACATAACTCTGGTGATCGAGTGAAATGACGAGTCATGACTGCCCACGCTTTCCGCCATGGCACATGATTGATTGATTGAGAATTGTCGTTCCGTAGACAGTTTTACTCACATGTCATTCAGTAGAATTGTCGCTCGGTAGACATTTTTACTCATATGTCATTCAGTAGAATTTTCGTTCGGTAGACTTTTTTATTCATATGCCATTCAGTAGAATTGTCGTTCCGTTGACATTTTAACTAATTTGTTATTCATTATATTTGTCGTTTTTTGTAGACATTTGAACTCATTTGTCATTCAGTAGAATTGTCGTTCGATGGACATTTAAAATCAATTGTCATTCAGTAGATCTGTCATTTTCTAGACAACTGAACTAATATGTCATTCAGTAGAAATATAGTTCTGTAGACATTTGACATCATTTGTCGTTCAATAGAATTATCGTTCGGTAGACATTTGAACTCATTTGTCATTCAGTAGACATTTGAACGCATATGTTATTCATTAGAATTGTCGTTTCGCAGACATTTGAACTCATTTATCATTCAAAAGAATTGCCGTTCCGTAGACATTTGAACTCATTGGTCACCCCATAGAACTGCCGTTCCATAGTCATTTGAACACATTTGTCATTCAGTGGAATTGTCGTTCCGTAAACAAATGAACTAATTTTTCATTCAGTAGAATTGTCGTTCGGTAGACATTTGAACTCAATGGGCATTCAATAGAATAGTAGACTTTTGAACTCATTTGAGATTCAGCAGAATTTCCTTTCCGTAGACATTTGAACTTTGTCATCCAGTAGATTTGTCGTTCAGTAGACATTTGAACTAAATTGTCATTTATTAGAATTGTCGTTCAGTAGACATTTGAACTAAATTGTCATTTACTAGAATTTTCGTTCAGTAGACATTTGAACTGAGGAAATAAATGACCGCAGACCCCGAGGTAGACCAAGAAGGCGGTGGAGAGATAATACATGTACAGACCTACAAGCACTTGGAATCAACGACTGGCAAGAGAAGGTCCACCAGAGAGACGAATGGAGACGGATTGTATTTGCAGCAAAGAACCTCAATGGCTCGGAACGCTGAAGAAGAAGAAGAAGACATTTGAACTCATTTGTCATTCATTAGAATTATCGTTCGGCAGACAGTTGAACTTAGTTGTCATTTATCGAACTGAGATTGTTCTGTAAAATTACTGGTACAATTGAACAATTCTTTTACACGCATTAAGAATATTGGGCATTTGGTACTAGACTCATAGTTTTATAGAAAATTTTACGCTCAGTATCTCCCGATACCCAGTATAGTTTAGATTAACCAAATATGGAGGAGCAACATCTGTGAAAATTTCCGAAGGTATGACTTGCGACCTGACATAGTACTTAGCTCCTAGTGGCCAAGCAGCTAACACTGATTGAGCTGACTGTCCCGTAGTATCAAATATTGAGGAGCAACATCTGTACAAATTAAATAAGTACAATGACATGGTCGCAAGTCTTAGGCGGGAGGAGTACAACGTCAGGCTGTTCGTCGTCGAGGTAGGCGCAAGAGGTCTCGTCTCCCACTCCGTGTTTGATGTGCTGAAGCGAATGGGCATGAAAGGACAAGCAAGAGCTTGGGCCAGAAACAACTGTGTGAGGCAGCCGAAAAGGCCTTGTGCTGGCTATGGAATAGTCGGAATCTAGAGTGGAATGAGTCTCGAAACTAGTATGGTTAGGTATGGTAAATGCAGTACCAACAATCTGTCAACCAAGACCACGAACTTTACAACGTCTCGTGTCAGTTCTTTAGCTTTTCCTCCGAACGTGAGTGGAGAATCTGAGTGCAGTCAAATCATCGGCCGAAGTCCAAACTCCATAACATAGCGATAATCGGCCGTAGGTCGCACTCAGTCAGCGACAGAGACCAAGAGGTGAATCAAAACGGAAAGGAAGAACCGACTTCCTAGTAGAGTGCGGCGCCATGAACGGAGCACGGAGAAGGAACACGGCAACGGAGACGTGTGGAGGTAACAGAGGCCGTGGCGGGGGATGAAGCTGGCTCCCCACAACCACACGTGCTAAGGAGCAAGCACAAGCTGCACGGGCTCTCCTCTCCGAGGGAAAGGAGGGGGGGGGGGCTTGAGAGTGGACATGGTAACAGCGAAGGGACAAGCTTATGTAACATCAAGGATAAAAAATTGTAACCGAACGTCTCCACGGCAGGGGTACGACGCCAGGAGTCATGACCCGGACTAAACCGCCCCCAGAGAGTATCACGAAATTAAAGGTCCGAAATACTTGGGGAAGGGGTTTACTTCTGACGATCAGAAGCCCCCTGCCGTGTTTGCTCCGCGTCGGAGTTTTTACGATTATGATTAGATCGATCTGGAAGCCAAGGTAAAGTTGTAAATTATCCAACCGATGGAGTTTCGAACCAGACCGGCATCTCAACTTCTGGCCACTACACTAGCACGTCTCCTAAAATTATTGGCTCCGAAGGCGAGAAAAATGATCGTGTACATTTCTTTGTTTTAAGTCCACATGGGGACACAATCTATCCATTTGTGCATGATCTTTCCAGACAACGGAAAACAAATCCCTATATCCTAATTTTATTTTTATTATTGCATCAAAAAGTGTCTCACGTTGAAAGCTGAAGTAGGAAGCCACAAAACAGACCAATCTCATTGGCTTCCGAGACCGGGATTCCATTCTACTGTATTATCATCGCGTGCATGTATGAATATTCATGAGATCGCCTGGGGTTTTGAAGGGAGATAAATCGCCCGATGAAATGTATCCTACTACATTACAACACAATTGTAACTGCATTATCGGATTTCGTAAATCTCTTTCTTTCTCTCTCTCTCTCTCTCTCTCTCTCTCTTCTCTCTCTCTGCGTCTATGTCTCATTCTGTCTCTTTTCCCTCTGTCTATGTCTATGCTCTCTATACCACTCTGCTTATATTGCTTCTATGTTTTTGTCTCTTTATATATGCATACATGTACATGTGTGCCTTACAAATTTACCGCTTATTCCAGATATATTGATGTCATTAGGTTTGCTGAATCCACGGGTCTTAGCGAACTTTATTGCATCCTTTTCTACTCTTTCTTTCTTCTTCTATACCTTCTACTATTGATAAATGGATGCGTGGATGGATGCATAGATTAATGGAAAGATGGATGGGTGGACAGATAGATGGATGGATAGGTGGATGCATAGATCCATGCATGGATGGATGCATAGATTGATGGATGGTTGGACGTAGAGATGGATGGATGAATTGATGAATGCATGGATGGATGAATAGAATGATGTATAGATTGATGGATGGACAGATAGATTGATGGATGGATGGATGGATGGATTGATGGATGGACAGATAGATGGATGGACAGATAGATGAATGGATGAATGAATGAATGGATGAATGAATGAATGAATGGATGGATGCATGCATGCATGCATGGATCGACCGACCAACATACCTACCGACCGAACAACAACAGACAAACAAACAAACAATTAAACAAACAAACAAACAAACAGACAGACAATGTAACATACAGACAGGCAGACAAACAGACTGGCATAAATTAAGTTATCTTGACTTGTAACCAAAGATTGTGGCACACAGTAAAGAAACAAATTAAAATCACATAAATTTACTCCGTCCTCTAAAAGTACTGGAGAGTTTTGGTCAGAGACCATAACTTTATGAAGGGAAAATCCCAACTGCACCTCCACGCGGTAGAGGATGGAAACACACTACGGTGTGGCTAACACAGCTCTGGGGACCGAGTATCCACCGGAATAAGTGGACAACTCTGCAGCTGAGCAGAGCAGGGCACTCACTTGTCCTTACAGTCGGAAATGGCTGTCAAAAGCAGAGGTAAAAAGACCACCATGTGAATGTGGAAGGCAAGGGGAAACCACCACATTATCTTCCCAAGACTTCATGGCAAAACATAAATCAAAGTTAGTGAAGGACGTTAATGGCTGTCTTAGGGCATCCTCGTCCGGTAGGGACAGTCATGAGCCACAGGTGACACCAGACCGTCATCCAGCTACTGATGGCAAAATCTTAACTAAAATAAATAAATTTAGAGTAGGAACATGGAATGTTAGGACATTAAATGAGCTAGGAAAGTTGACCAATGTTCTAAGTGAGATGGATAGCATGAAAATGAATATACTAGGCATTAGTGAGATGAGATGGAAGGGATCGGGCAAAATTATAGCTGACAATCACACAATAATTTATTCTGGAGGGGAGACACATGAGAAAGGGGTAGGAATAATATTAGATGAAAAAACAGCCAAATCAATTAATGGATACTGGTGTATTTCAGATAGAGTTATTATGGTAAAAATCAAAGGCAAACCAATAGACATAAATATTATACAAGTATATGCACCAACAGCAAGCAGTAGTGATGAAGAAATACAACACTTTTACGACGAAATAGAAATGGCGATGGCTCACATTGGATCACAAGAAATAAAGATAATACTTGGTGATTTTAATTCAAAAGTAGGAAAGGGAAAAATGGAGGATGTAGTGGGGAATTATGGTTTAGGTACAAGAAATGAAAGAGGGGAAAAGCTAATAGAATGGGCAAATATCAATGATATGATAATTGGAAACACATGGTTTAAACACCATAAAAGACGACTGTACACATGGATAAGCCCTGATAAGAATATACGCAACCAAATTGACTACATACTAATTAATAAAGGATTTAGAAATGCTTTAATTAATGTAAAGACAATGCCTGGTGCTGACTGTAATAGTGATCATGTACCACTATGTGGACAAATAAAAGTAAGATTAAAAAGAGGGAAAAAAATGGTTAAGAACATGAGACTTAATAAAGAGGTTCTAAAAATAGATAAAGAAATGCAAGAACAATACAGAGTGACTGTGAAAAATAGGTACAATGCAATAACTAAAATACAGAGTATAGATGAACAATGGGAAATGTTAAGGGACTCCATTCATCAAACTAGCAAAGAAGTATTACCAGAGAGAGGCAAAATAGCTAAGAAAAAATGGATGAATGAAGATATCTTAAACCTGATGGACAAAAGAAAACAGTATAAAAATAACAAACAAGAATTCGCTAAGATAAATAAAGAAATAAAAGATAAATGTGGGAAGGCTAAAGAAAGTTGGTTAAACGAGCAATGCAAAAAAATTGAATTAAATTCCATTAAAGATACAAAAAATATGCACAGACAAATCAGTGAGCTTACAGGAAGTAAAATAAGAATAAATACTGGGTGTTTGAAATCAAAAACAGGAAAGATAATATTAGAGGAAGATGCTATAATGAAGAGGTGGAATGAGTATATAAGAGAATTATATGAAGGAGAAAGGGCAGAATTAACAGAAGATAGTAACTTAGAAGGTCCACCTATTCTGAAAGAAGAAGTCGCTGACGCTATGAAACGTATGAAGAAAGGAAAAACAGCTGGGCCAGATGAAATCACAATAGAAGAATTAGAAGTATTGGGAGAATTTGGAGTAGATATATTAACCAAAATGTTGAATGATATTTACAGCAGTGGATATTTACCCAGTGATATGCTGAAATCTGTATTTATAGCTATACCAAAAAGACCAGGAGCAATTGATTGTGAAGATTTTCGTACAATTAACCTTATAAACCATATCACTAAGCTTCTACTCAGAATCATAATGAGAAGAACCAAAAATAAAATAAAAATGGAAATTAGTGAAGAACAGTATGGATTTGTGGAAGGAAAGGGCACAAACAATGCAATTTATACATTGCGGACACTAATAGAAAGGTCAATAGAGAAACAGAGGGACATATATTTGTGCTTCATAGATTATACTAAGGCATTTGATAAAGTGAAACATGATGAACTGATTAAAATGTTGGAAGATATCAACACTGATGGAAAAGATTTAAGAATAATAAAGAATATTTACTGGAACCAAGTAGCAGCAATTAAAATGGGAAATAAAGAGGGTAGTTACGAACAGATAAAGCTAGGAGTACGACAAGGGTGTGTCTTGTCACCAGATCTTTTCTCCCTGTATAGCGAAGTAATAATGAGAGAGATCAAAGAGATGCCAGGAATACTAGTTGGAGGTTATAATATAAATAATATACGCTATGCAGATGACACAGTATTGGTGGCGGATAATTCAACAGACCTACAACAATTATTAGACGTTGTAGTAACAGAGAGTGCAAGGAAAGGACTCAACTTGAATATCAAGAAAACAGTAACAATGGTAATATCAAAGAAAATGGTGACACCAAAATGTGACATAGAAATAGAAGGGAAAATCCTTAACCAAGTTGATAATTTTAGATACCTAGGGGCATTTATAACATCAGATGGAAGATGTACAACAGAGATTAGGAGCAGAATAGGGCAGGCAAAAGCCGCATTTCATAAAATGAAGAGTATCTTATGCAATAAGTCACTGTCACTGAATGTAAGAAAGAGAGTGCTGAAATGCTATGTAGAACCAGTTTTGCTGTATGGCAGTGAATCTTGGAATGTAAATGAACAAATTAAGAAGAAATTAGAAGCAACAGAGATGTGGTTCCTGAGACGAATGTTGCGAATTCCTTGGACTGCCAGAGTAACTAACGACGACTGCCTGAAACAGGCTAATGAAACTAGAACATTATATACAACAATAAGACAGAGACAAACAGCTTTCCTCGGTCATGTGATGAGAAGAGAGGCATTGGAGAACATTGTAACAACTGGAAAGATCGAGGGGAAGAGAGGCAGAGGTAGACCAAGAGAAGTGATGCTGGATGGATTGAGACGGTGGCATGGAGGAATATCAGCAGCAGAGTTGATCCAGAAAACCAAAGACCGAGATCTATGGAGAGCCATGAACGCCTACGCCAGCCGGCACGGCACTTGATGATGATGATGATGAAATTTACTCCCGATACAAGATGCCACAGAATAAATATATTAGGTCAGCGGAATTATTATTATACGAAATAACACACTAGAATTATTAATGTGACATCACAAGTCCACGCGGAAAGCAAATCCAACAGTATACCCACTGCTCTACACAGAATAACCTCATCAAACACAACGTCTTACAACAGGACGAATTCTTTCAATAGTCACGTACTGTCGAGCTGTATAGGGAGATCCGGCAACGAGGTATGCAGGGCTGGACAATGACAGGCGAGGGCTCCAATTTACCGCCAACTCCAATGCGGTTTTCTGTATTTATCTACGGGGATCTGGATTATTTCACAGTGTGTGGTACAGTGTTTGGGAGTCATGTCGGAAGGTAATTAACTTGGGATTCCGTTGACAAATCCAGTAACGTAATCGGGGGGAAGTTTTATTGTGATCGATTTCGTGCTGAAAGATGCCGCGCGGAACATGGTGGAGAAGTTGGGATAGAGGATAGTCTCGAGACGTTAACGAGACAATCATAAAGAGATACAAGTATTGAGGTAATAGAAACTGAGAGAGAGAGAGAGAGAGAGAGAGAGAGAGAGAGAGAGAGAGAGAGAGAGAGAGAGAGAGAGAGAGAAGCATAGTCAGAGGGTCAGAGGGTCAGAGGCAGAGAGACAGATGCAGATACAGACAGAAACACGGAGAAAAAGAGACATAAGCAGTGACAGAGAGACATAGAAACAGAGTGAGACAGAGACAGAGAGAAGCGTATACAAAGATAGAAAGGGACAAAGACAGATATATAGCGAGATTGACAGAGACAGAGAGACAATGGCAGAGACAAAGAGAGGCATAGAGAGGGATATAGAGATAGAGATAGAGAGATAAAGAGAGACATGGAAATAGACAGGTGAAAACGACAGAGAGAACAAGAAGAAGAAGAAGAAGAAGAAGAAGAAGAAGAAGAAGAAGAAGAAGAAGAAGAAGAAGACTAATGGTGTTGGAAGATGGAGATCATTGTACGTAAGGAGGTTGACGTGATTTGGTTACATTATAGCTGGGAGGTGCCTTGAAGAGACTAGAATAAACATTGCTATGGTAAATGTGGCCTTTTATAAGATTGAAAACGTACTGACCAATATAAGGAGGTCAATTGCAACGAGGAAAAAAAAGAGTTGAAGTGCTACATACAACCTGTACTATTTAATGCAGTGTTTCCCAAACTTTTTTGTGCCATGCCCCACTTAAGCCTTTCTAAAATTCATATTGCCCCCCTCCCCCGCCCCATGCCCCCCCCCTCAACATATACATTATTTTTAATATTCAAACATTGAAATGTTCACTAAAGAAACTTGAATGATAGGTTTTAGGAAGAAATCACTAGGAAATTATTGAGCAAACACATTAAGTAAATTTTCAAAACATATAATGGAGAACTGAAATTCAAGTACAAAATAATTTTAATGAAAGATTTTTCAATATTATTTTAATTATTAGTAATTATTTATTATTTAAATTTAGTGAGATCCTTGCGCTTGATGCTTGCTGCAAAGAGATCTTATGTCAGGTTCCAATTTAGTTAACTTCAGTCTCAAGTCTCCCCGTTTTGTTATATTCAGCCGATTTCTTCCATTTTCGAATTGCCACCCTTAACAATCGAATTGCCCCCCTGTGGGGCGTGGGCCCCACGTTGGGAAACACTGATTTAATGGATGTGAGACACTGACAATAAGCAGATATAATCTACTTCTATGACTGCCAAACTTTAAATTTATTTATTTATGATCTGTCTTAGTTGTCACAAAAGGTTGCCCAATTGATATTTCTGGATAAAACGGGTGCAAGGTTAAAAGACAAATTTCTAAGTAGCTATCCAAAAGGAAACATGTGTCAGTCCAATGAAGTCTTTCTGTGCGTTCAATTTCTTTGAACTCAAACGTAGTCTACACATGTGCTACTGTTTCTAGTGCACTGGACTGATTGTTGTGTGTGGATTAGCTATCCCTATTACATGTGTCCCTCGCCACCAAGAGAACCCCATCCGACTTCAATGGTGTGTTAAAGGACATACTGTATACACTGTTGGCGGGCGTGTTAGCTTAATTGATAGTGAACTGAGCTGATAATATCATGAACGCTGTAGAACAATGTTTAGACGCTTGGGATCTTCGCCTGCTAAGTGACGGAGAGATTTGGCCAACTTTCCCTCCATACATTCAGGTCTACAACCGTCGCTCCATAGCAGGAGATTGATTCTTGACATTTTATGTTTGCTGCTCTTTCTAAACACTGGGACGTATAGGGGGTGTATCCGGAAATCAACATCCGGATTGGTAAGGCAGCAACAACAATGAGAAACGTTTGCAATGACTATGTAATGTTTGAAAATATTACACCCTCTGTAAAGTTCATGCAATATAAAAGGTAAATACAAAACTTGGACCGGCAATATCTTCAAACACTGCACAGTCATTAAAAATATACCCTGTATAATAGGGCTGAGGTTATTCAGTTTTTTTAGACACCTTGCTGTTTGTGACCCTCTCTGTGGCGAAGGGATCACGGACACAGTTCGTAATCCCGCATACCCCGTTCGACACAAAGCTGCGAGCAATTTTGCACAGACCGATTACGTTGGTATTTGTGTTTATAAAATAGTTTTGGTGCCGGTCGTTCAGGAAGCAATAGCAAATTACTGAAGGTAAAATTCCACATAAAAAATTCCACATAAAAAAAAAAAAAAAAGGCTGGAGTTGACTACCACATCCTGTAAAGGATATGCAACTGACTACGCTGTTTTTGAGCCACATTTCTTCGGTGTTTAGGCAGACAAACAGACAGAGAGTTGATAAATGTATAGATAGATAGGTATGACAACTGATAGAACGAACGAACGAACGAACTTTATTTTTAAAGGGTATCAAATTGGGCACGTAGGCCCGTCTTACATTTGGCCCTTCCAATCACTCATCAGTCATTCATCAATTGTGCATGTTACATTCACATAGGAAACAAAACATTGCCAAAATTTTGTCAAAACATAGTCAAAAATATTGACAGAAAAATAGATAGACAGACAGGCTTACAGACAGAAATCAGACAAACTGATAGGCAGGAAGGCGGCAGACAGACAGACCTATAAAAAGAGAGAGATATGGAGAGATAGAAAGATAGAGGCAGAGAGATAGAGAGATCAAGAAATTAAAAGGAGAGAGCGCATACACAGACAGACAGATAGATACACAGACACAGAGAGAACTGAGATTGATAAAAAGAGAGCAGGAGCGAAAGATAGAGAGGGATAGAGAGATATAGAGAGTTATAAAGAAAAAGACAGAGAGATAGAGAGACGTATATAGAGAAAGATGATAATAGACACACACACACACACACACACACACACACACATATATATATATATATATATATATATATATATATATATATATATATATATATATATAGATAGAGAGAGAGAGAGACATAAAGCGAGATGGAGATAGAGAATAGAGATAGAGAGAGATAGCGAGAGTGACAACGAGAGAGGAAGAGAGAGATAGAGTGGGATTGGGAGGTAGATATACTGATTATTATGTGCTCATTGTATTTCCATTTATATTCGAAGCTCCACATTAGATGTATAAATACAGCGCATTAGAAAAACACACACATCCCAACAATACAAAAACATGCCACAATCTGAATACACATAGACATGTTAATCAGCCTAAACAAGAAATCGAAACTATTTCCCCTCAACAACTGAATCGAAATGAAAAGAAAATCCGAACATCGGAAATGCATAAGCATGGAAAATGTTCATTGATCGAGGCTTGTGTGAAGATAGGAGAAACTCTACTCTAATACCTCTAGATTACGCCTCTTCTCCGGCGTAATTCTGATTTACGATCTTATTCACAACCAGTCAAATAAGGTTACATATATCTCCTTTGAGATCTGCTTTCTTGTGTGTTTGCAAATTGTTGTTTTAACTTTTTCACCTTAAAGGTAGCGTTGTTCATATTGTTGTTGTTCATGACGATGAATTTACTAGGCGTGTTATGTCAAACGGGATTTACTACAGGGATTCATATTTAAACACAGACGACGCCATAAACAATAGGTTACATGATTTATTGCCTGGTATATTTCGCTGCATCTCCACTTTTGCTTGGAGTTTGATTGTGATTTCATTGACTTATCTTGCTTTGATCTATTCTTTTCATGTGATGTGTGATAGCGTTGACCTACAATATATAAACATTAGCATTGCTGAAATGCATCCTTTTCATCTAAACTGGACTCTTATTCTCATTGTATATTATAAGTGAAATGGTACACTTCATTGCATGATGTTGCGATCAACTCCAGTTTATTTTCAAAGCAGTGTTATGTCCTGTCTCCTGTTTATTTTCTAGGCAATGTATGTTCAGTCTCCTGTTTATTTTCAAGGCAATGTTATGTTCAGGCCACAGTTTTTTCTTCTAGGTAATGTTATGTTTAGTCTGTAGTTTATTTTCTACGCAATGTTATCTTCAGTCTGCAGGTTATTTTCTACGCAATGTTATCTTCAGTCTGCAGGTTATTTTCTACGCAATGTTATCTTCAGTCTGCAGGTTATTTTCTAGGCAATGTTATCTTCAGTCTGCAGGTTATTTTCTAGGCAATGTTATCTTCAGTCTGCAGGTTATTTTCTACGCAATTTTATCTTCAGTAGTTTCCCGTTGCTTTATGAACACGAAGTCAACGTTTTAGTCCATCTTAATGCTGTTACAGGGAATACATCCCCTACCTTACCATCACTGAACCTAGGGAATACATCCCCTAACTCACCATCACTGAACCTAGGGAATAAATCCCCTACCTCACCATCACTGAACCTAGGGAATAAATCCCCTACCTCACCATCACTGAACCTAGGGAATAAATCCCCTACCTCACCATCACTGAACCTAGGGAATAAATCCCCTACTTCACCATCACTGAACCTGAAGTTTACGAGCTCTCCCGTCTCGCTTTATTCGTGGCACATGATGCTACTGATATCGTCCACGACGATAATCTTGTCTGGTTTTCTCGATTTAAAGGAGGACGTAGTATCTCCGAGCCACTCCTCATCAGTTCGTACTTCACTGTGTTAGTTAGTCAACAGATCACCCTCACAGTACATCCAACTGTTAGCCTATATGTGCTCAAATGACCCGCTTAGTATGTGCCTCAGGGTGTATAGAGTCTGGAGACACGAAGTCTGTGTTAGCTGACTAGTCTTCTCTGGTCCTGGTTCTGGCATGGTGCCCCTGTAAAGCATCATCTCCTTTGACTTGACGTTGCAAGACGTAACTAATCTTCATCATGTGCCATGCCGGTAAGCGCTTCTATCATGTTTCGCCATCTCACTCGATCATCAGAGTCGTGGATCAGCTTGTCCCGACCATGCCATGTGCTCAAGCTATCCAAATATTTACTTTTCTGCCTTCCCCTTGATCTTTTCCCCTCAATCTTGCGAGTTATCACCAAGATCTTTAGTTTGTTTCTTCTCATAACGTGTCCAACAATTTTTGGCTGTCTACGTGTAATGTTTCTAATCAGCTTACGGTATTCATTTGTTTCTTTTAGGACTTGCTCATATTTTTTCTGTCTGTCCATGGTATTCTTTGAAGTGTCCTCAAAATCATATATCCACTGCCGTTAGATGTTGTTCAGCATGTTTGCTCATCTCATTGTCCGCGTTTAATATCCATATAAAAGTACAGCTTCTGTGCAGCACTTCAACACCCAATATAAGTTTACAGTAATAATTATTTTTCATAAGCATATAACAAGAAGCGGGCGCGTTAACGAAATTGACAGCGAACTGATAAGACAATGTTACGAGACGGTCGGACGCGACTTCCACGCCTTGTCTCATCGCTAGGGAAAGTGAGAGAAAATGGCGACACATATTTGTCCGTGTATTAAGGCCTAACATTCTGATGGCGCTGTCACATCACACATCAAAGTCACGACACTGCTTCTGGACAAATAAGGAAACTGCATCGGGATAAATCAGGAAACTTTCGGGATAAATAAGGAAACTGCAACGGGACAAATCGGGAAACTTTCGGGATAAATTAGGAAACTGCATCGGGACAAATCGGGAAACCTTCGGGATAACTAAGGAAACTGCATCGGGACAAACTGGGAAACTTTCGGGATAAATAAGGAAACAGCATCTGGACAAACTGGGAAACTTTCGGGATAAATAAGGAAACTGCATCAGGACAAATCGGGAAACTTTCGGGATAAATAAGGAAACTTCATCGGGACAAATCAGGAAACTGTATCGGGACAAATAAGGAAACCACATCGGGAATAATAAGGAAACTGTATCGGGAGAAGTCAGAAAATTGTATCGGGAAAAATCAGGAAACTGTATAGGAAGAAATAAGGAAACTGTATCAAGACAAATCAGGAAACTTCATCGGGATAAATCAGAAAACTGCTTAGGGAAAATTCATGAAATTATTTCGGGACAAATCAGGGAACGGCTTCGGTATAAATCAAGATTCTGCATCGGGACAAATCATGAACTCTTTCGGGACAAATTTCTAAGCCTGCTACCAAAAAATAAAACCATGGTAGTCCAAATAAATTTTTATTGTCGTTCTCTCGCTTTGAGCTCAAGCTTAGTCTATTTACGTGCTGCTACTTCCAGTGCACTGATGTGACTTTTGCTTTCCCTATTATCAAAGTCCCTCCCCATTAGACGAACCAACTCCGACTTCAGAGGTATTTGTAATTTACGCTCCCATGTCAAGGACGAGAAGTCAGCATTTTAGTCCAACAAACCGGTATAAGGTTTGAATCCGTTGCCTTGGCATTAGCACAGCGGATGTTTAAGAACGAGCGCTCTTATCAATTCGGCAAAGCTGATTTCGACCCTGGGAGGCTGTTCGACCCGATGTTAGGGGGCTGAGTGGTCTCGAGGTGTGGTGTCCGCCTCGAGTGCTAGAGGTCCCGTGTTCAAGCCCCGGTGAGAGTCGGGATTTTTTCACGAGAACTTCTAGTTATAAAATTTCCCCTGGTCTCTGGGTAGTGAGATCGGACGCCCGTGTGTATTGTTGCGCACGTAAAAAATTCCTTGGCAGTTGGAAATCGAAAAAGAGTAGCCTAACGGCGCTGCCGAGCAAAATTTCGAATTAAAAATCTACCCAAAGTATTTCAGGATCCTCGCCGGTGCTACGGAGTTCGTGCACTGAGCTGAGATTCTCCGGACTCATGTTTGAGTTAGGAGTAGAACGGAACACTTATGGGTTACACCCGTGTGCCGTGATGTTGATCCGTCGACTAAACTAACCTAAACTGATTTCGACCCAATATAAATGACCACAGGCAGCGATTTACATTTAAAAAAAGCTAGTTGCATATCATTTACAGGATGTCGCAGTGAACTACAGTTTTTCAGCTGTTTGTAATTTCATGGTAAGTTTACGTTCAGTAGTTTACACTGCGTTTTGAAAGACCAGTCATATCATTGTATGAAAACCAACGCAAGGCGGTCTCCTTCCAAATCGCCTGCAGCTATTTTTCAAATGCGGTATGCGCGATTACGAATTGCATCCGTAACCCCTTCAGCCACAGAAGACGCATACTAATTATGAACCAGCCATCAATAAAGAGAAACAATCCAAGGATATCATGGATCGTGTCTTAACACGTGATGCATCCAAACCCGTGACAGGAAGGTCAAAGACCCACCCCTCCTGTGGGGTCTCTCCAGATGACCTTTGCGTGTGCCGGGTCCGTTTCGCTTTCCTGCGTGTGGTGGCTCTTGGGGAGTGATGTCAATAACGAGAGAATCTACAAAACCACAGTGGCACCTGCAATCTACCCCAGGCAGATACGTTGGCGGAAGTGGTGCATGACATGGGGCATACAACTCCCTGGCTCAGGGGGATATGTCATAGTGCCAATATTAGATATTTTGTTGGTCGGCGGGTTGGTTGATGAAACCCTGGGAGGCTGTCTGTCCGTCCGTCGGTTTGTTGTTCGTTCGTTCGCTCAGTCGGTCTGTATGTTTCTTTCTTTGCCATAATAACCCCACCCCCACTTCTTTTTTTTTTACCCCACCGCCCACTCCTCGTCCACATTTTTGCGCCGTGGCGAAGATTTTCGAATGCGACTGGCAATCCCACATACTACGCTCGAAACACAGCTGCTGGCGATTTGGAGGCAGACCGCTTTGCGTTAGTTTCAATACAAAGGTATGAATGCTGGTCGCTTAGAAAGCAATAGCGAACTTTTTTCTTTTTTTTTTTTAAATTCGCATATCCTTTACAGGACATCGCTGTCAACAGCAGCATCTTTAAGCTGTCTGTTGATTTCTTGGCAAGATTACGCTCAGTAGTTTGCCATTGCTTTCTGAGCGGCCGGCTCAGTTATCCCGCAAGTCACCAGCGGGGGTAGAACCGCTTCCAGTTCTCGCCCGCTACGAGACTCTGCGTGATAAACGGGATTACGGAGAGAAAGTGTTGTAACCCCTCGGCCAGAGAGACCGGCAATAGCGAACTACTGAACGCAATTTTGCCAAAAATTCACAATCGGCCAAATTATGCTGGGGTTTACTACCACGTTCTGTACAGGATATGGATAACTTGCTAACTAACTTGTATAATGTAGACCAGAATCAAGGTCGGCAAGCACATTATTCACTTTATAATCAGGGTGAAGACAGAGAGGTACATATCAAGATGGCTTGGCCGCGTGGCGTAATCGAGACAAAAAACAGAGCTGATCCACCACTCAGTTGATATTGTCAGATGGTGAAACATGAACGCCCACGCTTGTCGGCATGGCACACGATTATGATGAGCTTAAGGGCTTATGGTATTTTGCTTCACAGATGATGGAAATGAGTTAATACTTACCAAGAGGTTAGTCATAGCAGATGGCTACCTGCCTTATCTAGCTGTTTTTATTCAAACACAAAAGTGGGATTATAAAGTTTTTGTCTATGTGAATGTAACATGCGGAACAGATAATTTATTAAGGTCTGCGCTCCCAATTTGTGAACGTTTTTGAAAATAAAGATCGTTCGTTCGTTCGGTTGTTTGTTCGTTCATTCGTTCATTCGGTCGGTAGGTCGGTCGGTCGATCGGTCGTTCGTTCGATCGTTTGTTCGTATATTTAAGTGTGGTAGTGGTGTACATTTTCTGGAAATGTGTGAATGGGAACTCGACATTTCTATTCATAGGCGTTAAGGCTGCCCGATTCCAGAAAGCCTGCCATGTGTGTTAGTGTGGTTGGCGTGGGGACATTTCTCCCAGCTATATTCAAAAGAATGGGGAAGGAGTGGTCTCGAGGTATGGTGTCCGCCTCGATTGCTGGAGGTCCCTGGTTCAAGCTCCGCAGAGGACCAGGATTGTTTCACGTGGACTTATAATAAATAAAATGTCCCCTGGTCTCTGGGTAGTGTGATCGAACGCCCGTGTGTATTGTTGCGCACGCAAAAAATCCCTTGGCAGTTGGAAATCGAAAAAGAGTAGCCTAACGGCTCTGCCCGGGCAAAATTTCGAGTTAAAAATCGACCCGAAGTATATCAGGATCCTCGCCGATGCTACGGAGTTCGTGAATTGAGCTGAGTTTCTCCAGATTCAGGGTTGAGTTAGGAGGAAAACTGAGCACTTATGGGTTAAACACGTGTGCCGTGATGTTGATCCAACGACTAAACTAAACATATTCGGACGAACTAACGGTCACCCCGTGGCAATGCTCTCCTTCACCTCTCCAAGCTCAGAAGCCATTCGTGGGACAAGATGGTTTGCTTGTCATTTTCTCTATTCCTAGAGCACAAGAGAGCGTTGGTGTAACGATTAGGGCGCTTTATAAACAATAACATGGGCGTATTCGATGTCAGCTCTCTTCGTTTGCTATGGGAGAGAAGAACTGCCAACATCTTCCTCCATGCACTATCGCCTGCAAAAAATACGATGTTCCTAACGCTTAATAAATCCACGCCATGTTCCTGCTACGAGGCTTTTATTTTTGTATTTGTTTTCCCAGAGCAGTAACTGTTGATAAGTTAATGTGTTGTTTTTCCAACATCCCTACAACGTTACACATTGGAAGAGGAGTTATAATTAAGGCACATCCCAGCCTCAGATTAATAATTTCTTGACCGAATCAGCCACATTTCTGATATCAATATTTTTATTTTTGGTGTTATTGTGTTGCTTTATTTAAAAAAAGACACTTTTATTTCATCCAAAACAGTGTGTATTTATATGGCGCATTGTGTGTTTTCCGTGTATATTTCCGAATACAACAAATACATTCACATACACGTATGATTATATTACATTCATGTCACGGTGCAATTATCATTAGCTATCATTCATTTCTATCATTAGCACCTTGCCGTCTTGACAGACGATAGTTTGTAAAGGATGGAGTTATTGCCTCTCCATAGCACAAAGCCTGGGCTAAAATATAGAGATCATTTGTTGCCCATGCCGCATGATCCCTCTCTCGGCCTGCCTAGTTCACTCCAGAGGAAAGGTAACACCAATACATCTGGAACAAGACAAGTTGCAGAAGCTGCCGGATCAGCAAAGCAATGCTCTACTTGTCCGCCTGTCGGAGCTTCGATCCTAGACCAGCCGCCAACCAAGGCTTAGGGCCTGGTCTGCCCTGCCATGACACTTTGTCTTTAGGTTGCATTTCCTCGCACCAGGGTAAGGCTTGTACCCTCCCAATTGCGCTCTTCCGCCCGAAGCCGTTGGCACAATGTGGGGTGTCGGGTTTGGTAAGCGCCGCCCAACGTTCAGCGCTAACAGAAAGAAGGTAGTACCGTCTACTGTTATACTGTAGCTCAGTCATATCTGAATAAGACCTGACACAACACGGTGCAATTACCTACATAATAATTGTATACGCTTTCTTTCAACCTATAACATGTATACACAGCATATGCTCTCTCTCTCCCTCCCTCTCTCTATCTTGCTCTCTGTCTCGCTCTCTCGCTGTCTGTCTGTCTGTCTGTCTGTCTGTCTGTCTGTCTGTGTCTCTTTCTCTCTCTCTCTCTCTC